>OY856186.1:314072607-314105107 GCA_963693315.1 Diogma glabrata
AATCACATTTACATATACTATACTATTTAACGGTAGATATAATCGTTACTACACACATCATTACCCAACCTCCACTATCACACTTCATTAACAGAAGTGTCACACCCCTTATTTTTGGGTGTTACTCCAACATCACTATTGCAAAACCTTCACTTATTCTATTCGGAAGACATTATGGAACACTTCAACCACTGCAAAATACCGCTACCCACTGTACAATATTATTTATAAGCAATAACCAAGATGACCACAAAATTTCCAAGTAGAAAATGATTATAAAAAAAATAACAACGAATATATATAATATATATTGATAACACTATTTAGAATTTTGTTTTAATTGTATAATTTACTGTATTTTTAATTGTGTCGTAGCTTGAAAACAATAATATCTTTGGTATATTTAGAGATTTCTTAATAATAATTAAATAAATAAATAAATAAATAACTTAATACATAAATAAATAAATAAATTAAGAAAAATGACGTCTTAGATACTTTTTAATGAATATATATAAATAAATAAATTATTATGCTTTCTATGATTTTTTTTTTAATAAATATCTAAATAAATAAATTATGATGCGCTCTTTGATTTTTTTAAATAAATGTACCAAAAATATATGATTATATAAAAATAAATAAATTATAGTTGAGTAAATTTTCAATTTCGATGGCGTTACTGTATAATTAATTTAGCTTGCGGGACATCGTAATTATCATCACTACCTACTGGTGATTTTATTTTCATTTTGATTTTTTTTTCTATTTATTATCAAAGTTTATGAATTGCAACTCAATAAGTTTTTTATAATATACGTATATATATTTTTTATCTCTACGCTTACCAGTTAACGGATCCTTTTTTCATCAACAAATAATATTGTTCTAAACACCGATCGATCCGTTTCTGGTAAGCGCTTTTGCTAACAATTTTCCACTTGGTTGGTCACTTTAATCACAATGAATAATGAACTACTTTAAAACTTTAACAACAAATAATTTTTAATGATTCTCAAATTTATGAGTTGATGTCTAAAAGTTTGTTATCGAACTGATCCAAATAAATAAATTTCTTCAATTTTTAAATAATTTATTGTTTAAGAGCAAAGTTGCTAAACCAGTAGCAATTGAGTTTTCATTGTTTTATAAATTGTACAGTGAGCAGCAGGTAATTTATTGCAATCAAAAATATTCCGTAATATGCAGTGAAACAAAAATGAATAAAAATAAATAAAAACATCAAACTATCGGTACCCTGGAACAGTCTACTGTTACAAAAGTCAACATGACCAACCCGACATGAAAACTAAAAACGTAGAGAGCGATACGTCCCCAAAACCCTGAATTAAATATAAAAATCACTTCAACCTTTACCCGCTAGCAGAGCCAACATATTCATTACATGAACTTATTCAATGTTAACTGTATTATCGATAATGAATACTGGGTCTGAGTTACGCTTAAATGTTAAAATGATGTACATCAGAAAAACAAAAACAAACTTCGGGTAAGTTAAAATTAATTTTGAATTGTGATTTGAATAAGATTAACATTGTTTTCTTCTCAGACTGCTGTGATTTCTCTTCCATTCGTGATTTTGGAACTTTTGAAGCTACGTTAAATTTTTTTATTTGTAAATTGATAATTATTAACTACTGTTTTTTTTGTTTTCAGAGAAAAATAATCAGTCAGAACAATATTGATTAAAAACATATATCACTGAGATTACTTTGACGAAGGACAGAACTAATTGTTGGTAAGGATGACCATTGACCATATGGAATAACATTATTGTTTTTTTAATTTAAACAGCTCTATCTGGCGTCAACAAATTCAAAGGTGAAAAACTACCGTTCATTCACATTTATGATTTTTTAATAATTTATGCGATGATTTGCATAGTTGTTGAAAAAATCAAAAACGTTTGCTCATTTAATTAATCTTTCTATTTCGAAATATTAAATAAAAAAACTAAACTGAGCTCTTTTACCCTCGAGCAGTTATAATAAGCCGATTCTGGCGCAATGCTCTTGAGCAAGATGACCGCAATGAAATTTTTTCTTTTCTTTTTTGGCGGAGATAAGAAATATAAATTTTGAAAGCTATGATGACTCAAGCGATGATAGTGGACTGTATTTTTATATTTAATTGTTGTCATCAAGTTTATCCAATAAGTAATTAGAACTTTCACAATTGACTTGTAATTGTGTAAAACTGGAGTCTGGAATTAGGAGGATATATAGAATTCGAAGATGTATTCCCAAACGGTTGTACAATTCGAAGATGACACGACGATATCCAAAATATAAGTCAGCTGGTTTACCTGCACAGAAATAATTATACTTTTATTGACACATATATGACAAAATAATAATTTTAATGATTTATGATTATGACGTGGAATATTTTTCATCATTCATGTACTAATTTAGCTGCTCATAAATATTTATATGTTCATTGACATCATATGACGAATAATGGTTTGATGGTTTGCACAATAATCCGATGAAAAGTACATTTAACTGCACACAAATACTTATATTTTTGTTGACATAAATAGCATAACGAATAATAGTCTGATGAACTTCATAATTATTCAACGAACGAAATGTATATATTTAACTGCACTGAGTGCACACACAATAATTCGATGAACCGTATATTTTGTTGATATGGTATGACGGATAATGCTTGGATGATAACTTAACTGTATGCGAAAAATACTTATACTTTTCGTTGAAAAAAATATGATATGATATATGTTGATATAATATGACGAATAAATGTGTCGATAGTTCAACTGCATGCAAAACGTTTATACTCTTCGTTGACAGAACATGACGAATTATACTTTAATGAATTAGTTCGAAGAATTAGTTAGCTGCATGCAAAATACTTATACTTTAGTTGACATAATATAACGAATGAAAATTTTGATGACTCAAAACACAATTTAACTGCATGCACAATACTTTATACTTTTGTTGACAGCAATATGACGAATGAAGATTTTGATGACTCAAAACACAATTTAACTGCATGCACAATACTTATACTTTTGTTGACAGAAATATGACGAATGAAGATTTTGATGACTCAACACACAATTTAACTGCATGCTCAATACTTATACTTTTGTTGATAGAAATATGATGAATGAAGATTTTCACTGCTTACAAAGCTCAACGGTGACGTCCTGCTTCAACAACATGTATAATTCAACGAGGAAAAATGCTATAATTGAAAGGCTTTGTATAATTTTAGTGTTTTAATTTTAATTGCACAAACTACGTAATCACACCACTGGTTGTCAATAAGTTCTATTAATACTATTTTCTAGGCACAATTTATTAGTTTACTAGGATTACGAATTCGTGAATTTATTATTACTAAGTACTTTTACAAATATTATGACAAAAAACTATGAATGAGATACTTAGCATTTTTAATCCTCTATATGATTTTTTTTCACCGTACAAATTAATCTATAACACGATTGTGAACAAAGATGGCTAACACATTTTAATTTTAATTTTTAAGCAAACTCGCACAACAATATGTGCTGTTTATATCAAATTCAGATAAATGTTGTGGCCAAGATGGTAAGGGTCAACATAATCATTAAAGTGTAAATAAAACTCACTTAATAGTTCAATTATAATTTTATTGATAGTTTTTTATATTTCTTGATCACTTAATTTTACGGTTAGTTTTTAATAAATAATGTTCAACTCGAAACATTTAAACTTAATCTTCGACTTTCGGCTTTCAACTCAACCATCCAAACCTTTAACTCTTTAGTTTTACTCTTTGATTTCCAATTTTCAATTTTAACTCAAATCTTTTAACAAAACTTTTAACTTAATCTCAAAAAAACTTTTACCTTTATTTCCCAGCAAGACTTTAAATCCAAATTCAGAACTTTTAACTTGTATCACAAAACTTTTAACTTAAAATCACTACTGTTAACTTTTCTTTAATGTTTGTTTCACCTTCTTCAAATCAATTCAATTAATTTAATTCTTTAATCTTATCAAAATATCAACTCAACAGACCAACTCCACTTTCTGATTAAAATGCAACTCTACTTAATTTAAAAATTCAATTCCACTATCTAAATTCAACTCTTCTATATTTCTAAAAATCAACTCAACTTAATATTAAAATTTACTTTAATTTATACAGAAAAATATTATTTAAGTTTTGCATTTTTAACTTAATAATTATAAACAAAAAATATAAACGAAACATTTAACTTTTTTAATGAGGAAGATATTTATTGCAAAGTATTATGTTTTTCCATGGTTAGTTTATATTTTTTGTTGTTCCGTTTTTATAAATTTTACCAAGCTAATGGTTTTACTTATAAATGACAGAATTTGAGTTGTGAAGAGGCCATTAGTTGACCTTGGCTCTGCACATAAAGAAAGAGAGCAAATATTTTCCTTCGTTAGTTTATATAGTTAAAACAAACAAACACAATCAAAAGTTAATCTTCTCTTTCTCTAGCTTTATGTTTCTATGCAATTTATTCGTGCCAATATTAGCAATTTTAAAAAAAGGAAATTAATCAATTATAGGACAATTATTTTTGACCTAGGTGAATTGACTTATACCCAGTGCACAACCGTACTGGACTGCAATTAGAACTACAATTAATTAGTTTTATTTTTAACATGTTAATTTTGTAGACTAGTGTTAGTTGGAAATACTGTACCAAACATTAATAAATAAACGTACTAGGTACAAGGCCGTAACAAGCTACTTAGTTTTCAACCCTTGACCGCAAAAAGATAAAAAAATGTGACCACAAAAAAAGAAATTAAATTTCTGTTTATATTTTTATGATTGAATCGTTATCGAAATTAATTATGAAATATTACAAAAAGAACTGGATTTGTTTTTCAAATTTTTTGTGACTGTGAGAGATAAAAGTATTTGTTTTGATATAACATTATACAATTACACAATTTAACAAAAATTTTAACTGTTTTAATCTGTCTGCCTATTGGTTACGAATATTTTAATTTTACAGAAAATTTTATTCTCTTATCTTTGTGGCCACTTGATTTTCTGATGTTTTAAAACATAATCGTTCACGTTTTCATTTTATATTGGATTTATTTTATTTTTTAATAGGTCAATGTGAAAATTATTTTATCACACAAACGTAATACGTTTTTTAAGCAACAAATAAATGCCTCCTTGGCAACTTTGATCGCATTTGTCAACAATCGTTAAAAAAATAGTATGTATACTTTGAGCAGAAAGTAACATTGCTGCTCTGACATGATTGCTGGTTGAGGCGCAGCCGAATTTTCATACACGAGCAGCAATGTAGCACTTTCTGCTCTTAATATACAATCTACTATTCCAATACATATCAATATGTTTTACTCTTCAAGTGTGACGTCACGAGAAATAAAATAAAATGAAGAGAAGAGTGAAGAGTGGTGATTTAATAATAATCCATGTGCAATTATTTTGTATTTGTTTGATATAACATTATACAATTACACAATTTAACAATAATTTTAACTGTTTTTAATCTGTTTGCCTGGTGGATTCGGATATTTTAATTCTACAGAAAATTTAATCTCTTATCCATACTGAACCAACAGATTTCATAATTGATTGTGAAAAAAAATCATTTTTGTTTTTATTTGAGATAAGAGTAAAGAGTGAAACCAAAATATTTTATGATTGATAACAAAATTTTTTTTTTATTTTAATTAATTTTGATATCTATTTAGACTATGTACCGATAAAAACAAATAAAAAAAATTGAATTTAAATAAAACGGTTGCGGAAAAGATAAACACATTATGTTTGATGCGGCCGATTATAACTTTGAAGTTGAGTGGACTGTATCTTTATATGTATGCTGCATCACGGAATATGTAGCCGAAGGTATTGTTTTTTGCTTGCGTTTGTAATAAACTATCCGCCAATGATGTACTCACAGAAAATTGTAATGATGGCGATGATGTAGTTACACCACTACAACAACGTATATAAGCGATGACTAATTGTCACTAGTGACGTTAATAAACTCTAGTGTGAAGCGATGAATTACGAGTTTATCGGTTTGAATTTGACTAATGTCGATGGACTTTTAGCTACCCGAGAACAACAATTTAATAACACCCAAGGTGATCAAACAAACCTTAGCAAGAACAATTTCAGCAGCAATCACCGGCATCCCAACATTGATTCAAAAACATCTCGGTCAGCATAACACAACAAACAATATTTAACTGGATCAACAACTTTGATTTTAATTACACATTTTCCTTATTTTAATTACACATTTCTTTACTGATAATATCAAAAATGAACATTTTTACACTTTCAATTAAATTAACAAAAAAAACTAACCATCTTAAAAATTACTTAAAAATTACATTATAAAATTTCCATAATGAAAATAGATTACCATTTCATTTGGAATCTTATTCTAGGCTATAAAATGACAAAAAACATGTCTATTTAATACGTCACAACACTCTCCTTTCCGATAGCAGAGACACTAATTCTGAATTCATGAAATGTTTTTTGCTCAAAATTAGCCGTTTTGCTTTTAGACTGTTGACACCCCTGATATCAAATAATTGACACATCCCGAGTCGAACTTTAACTACGATTTAAGTAGTCGACATTCTCAAATGAACCTATTTTAGTCCTTTTCGTCCTTTATTGCCTGTAAATAAGAGCTTTTTATTCTCGATAAACTTATTAACTCCTACAAATTCTAAAAACATACTATTTAACATCTAATTAGAATCTCAAAAAACTATTTACAGTCTACTTACTCTTATGTCGTGCTATTTTGAAAAAAAAAATTGATCTGAGATCAAAAAAATTAGCTGTCAGATCAAATTAGCTGTCAGTTTGTGTTCTTTGGCAAAAAAGATTGATTTTTATTTTGATCTAGATCAAGTTTTAAAAATCTAGATTTTTTGGTAGATTTTACAAATACATTGAAATATTATTTTTAATTGTCAAATTTATGTTAAAAAAACCGCCATTTTAATTATTATTATTATTTTGTTCAAAAATAATTTATTATTATTTAAATTTCTAATTAATAATAAAGTTATTACAAATAAAATGATAAAACGTAAAATCTATCATTTTCAAATGTAAACATAACCAAACATATCAAGTGACAGAACAAAAAGTCAAAACAATTTACTACTACATTTACAAAAGTAGATTGATTTATTTTATGCTGTTCGTTGGCAAGTAAATAAATCAATCTTTTTTCCATCAAGCCAAAGAACGCGACATTAAAATACTACTTTACACCTAAATAAGCCTGTTTTTCAACACCTTACTAAGTACTTATCATATCCTAAGAACTTAAAAAGTACTATCAATTCTATCAATGTACAAAATTGCATCTTATTTGAATCTTCAAAAACTATTTACGATTCCGATCTTATTTCACATCAAACCCGACAAACATTTTTATACATGAAGATAGCGCTCGTATATTTAAGTTCTAAATTGGAAATGTATGAGTGTGATTTTGTTTGTAAAGGATGCGTCCATTTTTTCGCCATTTTTTTAATGATACAATTTAAAAAAACAAAATTCAGAAATCAAAAAAATTAAATATTTGAATTATGTGTAGAAAATAATACTAATTTTCCATAAATTTCTCAGTATTATGAAAAATTAAATCAAAATATCGATAAATCGATATGAAACAAGACAAATAAAAAATATTAAAATAATATTATATTTTTTTTAAATCACTAAAATTAATTATTAAGAGGGCCTAATTGTTTAGCGAGATTATTTATATTAGATTAACTGAAAAATTTCTTTCGCACATAATTTTATATAACATTAAAATATTAAATTCAATTAAATACATATAAATTATTTCCTAAAATGTTAAATAAAACCAACCATGTTAAAATATATAAAAATACATTTTACTTTTCTATATTCTTATATTTCTTGTTCTTTCTTTTCTTTTGTTTATTTTTATTATCGCATCAAGCAATTTTTTTTTCTTTTTGTTTTTTAATATTACGGAAAAGACCGAAAGAAATTTTTTTAACGTCTATTTAACACCTTAAATGGGATTTTTTCCGGTAAGTAGCCCTTGTAGGAGCTATGTAGATGTTATTTTTGTATTGAAAATAAGTGATACTTAAATACTCTAAATTCTAAATAGTAGAATTTGTAGGTTTTAAAGAGTAGTTAAATTTCGACTCGGGATAGATTGTAAAAATGTCAACAAACCAAAACAAAAGGGTAAATAATTGATGTTATATACGTTTTTATATAATTTAAAAATGTAATTTATTTTGTTTTTTAGAGTGTTGTGACCATTCATGATTTTATATATATTAATATATATATACTAAATAGCTGGAACCTGGACATCAACTACCGCTTGTAATTAACGTAAGTTTCTAATCATGTCAAATGTTCCATTTATTTATTTATCTGTTCTAATCATTGTATTCTCTTTCTTTGCTTTCATATAAGTTTAATGACAATTAACAAGTCGGGGAACGCTAAATTCACGGCGTTAACAATGTTTATTTCAGATTTCAAAATATTTATTAGATTACAACATTGTAATTTTATAAACGAACATTCTATAATACATTCTATTAATATAATAAATTAAAAACAATTCCTTATCTTTTAGCGAACATTTGATTTGAATTGCAATTGCGGTCAGATTTCGGCGGTCAGCATAAAAATTATATAATCTTTTGTGTGAAAATGTGTAACATTTTTTTGAATTTTGAACAGAAAATAATAAGATTTAAAAGATAAGGAAAACAAAGTTAAAGTTTTTCACGAAAGTGAAATTAAATTTTTTCATACTTTTTTAACTCTAATCAAAATTGTATCCTACAGCTCTAGTGGAAATACCATCTTCCAATATAACTCTTTTATTGCCAAATGGTGATAATGCAAGTTTGTTCACCTCGATAGACGATATTACATGCTTTCTAGATCGTATCTTAAACTGGTTTACTTCTACTGATGTGAACTGCCTTTTGTCGATGAACCTTTCGTTGATTTAGTTCTTGTGATGGAGGATGGTAGAATATAGAATGGATGACCAGGATGCGCCAAAAACACACAAAATAACAAAAACCAAAACTGGTTTTATCGAAATTAACTAAAATATCTAAACTTGTATAAAAACCTTGAAAAAGAACAAGGTCTTTGTTTCAAGCGCCATGTAACGAAATTTGTGCCTGTTTCGGCGCCACGTGTAATAATTTGCCCTGTTTATCTTTTTTCTTAACTTTAAATTTATAATGAATAAAAACAACTGATAAATTTTTCTTTTAAAATCGACGTATAACCAAACTTTTTGCCACATTTCCTCACATTGAACACTATAGCACATAATAAATAAAATTAAAAAAAACTCGACATCACCATAAATAAATTATTTAGTTATTCTATAAAAACTTTCATCATTTTCTTCTTTTACTTTACAATATTTTATTTGATATTTTAATTATTTAATTTATTTTTTTCATGCATGATTTATTTTTTTTCCCTACAATAACTTACGAGTTTAAAAATTACACTAGTCCATTTATTATAAAAATTCTCATTTTTATATCATACGTCCGGCTTTCTGTTTCCCTTTCCTATAATCAACAATTTCTCCAACGTATAAAAAAACATTTAATCAAACATGTTTATTGAAATTGCGTGACGTAACTACCCATCAACAGTAGCACACAAAAATGTAACTACGGCTATCATAATTTAAGAAAAATAATAAAATTATTATTAAGTTCGAAAATTATTATTTTCAGAGTAAAGATTAACACCGTTCGCCGTAACAGTGTCTTCACTATTAATCTGTACTAAAAATTGGGAAATAATTATAAACAGAAACATTGACTATGAAACGATTGTAGGACATCTACATGGGAATAGCGCAAGTTATTGTACAATTGTTCTATGCTAATTTAATAGCAACCAACGATTACAAATTGAAGATGGGAAATTACATCGGGAAATATCACACAACTGTTTCAGGACAATAATTTTTTTTAACGGAAACTATAGTAGATGATGACTATGGACTGATCAAACTTGATAGACTCATTAAATATTGATTTAAAAACCATCTTAGATTGGGGAGTTGCTAACAGTGTTGAATTCAACACAAGTAAAACTCAAGTTTGCCATTTTTCTAGGTTATCAACACCTAATCCATTTTTATTAAAGTTTGATTCAAATAATCTTGAAGAGAAAGAATCTATTAAACTTCTAGGAGTTGAGATTGAAAATAGTATGAAATGGAATTCTCATATTTTTAGCCTAGCAAAGAACGCTGTTCAAAAATTAGGATTTTTGGGTCGTTGTCGTAAGGTTTTTAATAGCGAGCAGCTTCTTTTAATATATAAATCATTTATTCGTCCCTGCATGGAGTATTGTTCTCACATATGGGGAGGAGCTTACATAAGTAGTTTGAAATGTCTTGATTCTGTACAGCGGAGAGCTGTTAAATTGATCGGCAACTCGACTCTTACTAACGAGCTTGATTCCTTGCAACATAGAAGAAACGTCGCTGATTTGACGGTATTTTACAAGTATATTATGGACGAACGGACGTCTGCGGAGATCAAATCGATTTTGCCTGAACCAGCAAACTTCGCGCGTTTCACTAGAGCATCAACATCAGCCCATCCTTTTACGGTTCGAGTGACTAGGTGTAGAACTGTCGCTTTTCAACGCGATTTTTTTAACAGAGTTTCTCATCTCTGGAATGCCTTACCGGCGTGGGTCTTTCCTGATAATTTTAATCCTCAAAACTTTAAGATCAACATTAATAAATTCCTCAAAGAAAATTGAATAATACTTTCAAGCCCTAGTTCCTTAGTTAGCATGGTATCTTCGGATATTCAGAGACGTTGATCTATATTGGTTAACACTAAACATGCCTAACATAGAATAAAAAAAAAAAAAAAAGAGTATAAGAAACTATGTGTAAAGGAAGAATGAAAACAACCATGAAAATTTATGTTAAGGTAACTTTGATGTGGGTGGGACAATGGTTCGAATTTCAATTACGGAGTTTGAATTACCCTTCATAACAAATCCACTCTTTTACTTAAGTTTCTTTTTCAAAAAAAAAGTTCAAAGAACCCGTACCCGTACCCGTATTTAATTATTTATTCACCAAAACAAATGGAACACGAGTTTCATTAATATCAAAATGCAATATTTAAAAATATACTTTTTACTGTTTATTTTTAAATTTATTTATAATAATATAAACTTCCTTATAGTAACAATTTTATTTTTATTTTTTTATTTTAAAGAATATCGATTTCGACTTACGTCATCCTCAGTTCTTAAATTATTATTGTTACTTAAATATTATTAGAATAATAATTTAAGAACTGAGGATGACGTAAGTCGAAATCGATATTCTTTAAAATAAAAAAATAAAAATAAAATTGTTACTATAAGGAAGTTTATATTATTATAAATAAATTTAAAAATAAACAGTAAAAAGTATATTTTTAAATATTGCATTTTAATTCAAAAGTGACAAAAGCACACAAACAGTGAATAATATGGAAAACCATAATAACACATATAGTGATTCATTAATATCAATTTTATTCGATTTGAAATCAGAAAAAAAATGAACTTCCAAAAAATATAGATTTTTGGGATTTGAAATCAGAAAACTAACTAACCTTTAATTTTTTTGGTTTATCTTTTCGATTTAATATCAAAAATCAACTGAACTCAAATTAAGCAAAAATGCTAAATGACTAAAAAAAGACAAAAGTTGATTCATGGTCATTATGTCTCTTTCATTCGTTTATCATCGGAACGTACAACAAGTTTTTGTTGAAGTATTAAAGCATAAAAAAGAACATTGGCAAGAGAATATGTGTTTTATTTTTTTCTCATTTAAATGTATAACAGAAAAAAACTTTACAAAGGAAAGTGATATGATTACGTTTAATATGATAGATTTTTTCTTTATAAAATGCAAGGTGCGTCATCATTTCAATATTTCTTTATTTTCGTTTGATAAAAAAATTGAAATAGTAATGTATGTTCGGTTATATACATTAAAACTAAAAACAAAACATAAACAAGGATATTAGTAAATAATGATGGCGCCTCTGGCTTGGCAGTGGACTGTAATAACTAGTTCGATAACATCAAGTGAAGAGCCAGAGAGCTGTGAATTTATCGTTTCTTTATTTTAAAATGATTGATGGATTTGTATGTAGGTAGCCTAACAAGACTTGCGATGAAAAAATACTGCTACCGATTTAGTGATCGATGACGAGCTTGATTGATAGTTCAATATATATATTTCCAATATAAAATGATGACGAAGCAATATCACTGCACCATAAACTACGCCTAACAAGACGTGCGATGACAAATAGTGCTACTGAAATCGATGATCGATGACAAACTTGAATGATGGATCAGGTTATAGCTGATATCTCAATATGAAAAATGATGGATCAATACATAGTGCACCTTTGTATGGTGCCTCCACATAGATTACGCCTAACAAGACGTGCGATGACAAATAATGTTACTGAAGTGATGATCGATGACAAACTTGAAGGATGAATCAGTATATAGTTGATATCACAATATACAAAATGATGGATCAGTACATAGTGCACCTTTTTATGGTGCCTCCACATAGATTACGCCTAACAAGACGTGCGATGACAAATAATATTACTGAACTGACGATCGATGACAGACTTGAATGATGAATTAGTATATAGTTGATATCTCAATATACAAAATGATGGATCAATGCAAAGTGCACCTTTGTATGGTGCATCCACATAGATTACGCCTAACAAGGAACAGCAAGGAACCCAAAATAGACACCTGGGGAACACCTCTGTAAAGTAGACTAGAGGAGGAACACTTACCACCCACAACCACACACTGGGATCAGCCAGAGAGATAGGATAATAGGAGGTTTGCTGCAGAGTTAGAAAAATCAAAGAAGTTTCTCAATTTAGAAATTAATTTAATATGATGAACGCAATCAAATGCCTTGCTAAAATCAAGATGAAGCAGTATAGTCAATCTTTTACGATTCATATTACGACGAATTTCATCAGTAAGATCAATCATAGTGGACGTAGTATTGTTGTAACGATACTGTTCCTCGCGGTTACCGGGGTTTCTCAATTCGGCTGTGAGAGTCATTTGCTTGGAACTGTTGTAGTATCGTACCTACGATGTTAAAACACAAAAAAAATTGCAGTTCAAAAATAACCATAGATTCTGGAATCCTCGCTGTCAAATCATGAATGCTTTGGGCCCTTCCTCGATTTGTGGACTTACTCCATCATCACTATCTCATGTTAGCAGTTAAAATTATGAACAAATAAACACCATAATCTCAGTTTCAACGGAAGGAACAATTTATTATCAAGCAATCAAAAAAAAAATTCTGACTAAACAAAACCAATGTAGGAACTATATATAAATATACAATATAATAATAAATAAAAATACAAAAACAAAACACTCACTCTAAATACCAGTACAGCAAGTTGACAGGTGTTGATGCTGGTGTAACGACTCAATACTCTGATTATGGTAACGTCTTATTTAATTGATAGTGCTGGTGAAACGTGACGATTTAAAATTTGCTATAGTTGACGCCTGTTGTTGGTAACTTCTTCGATAATGCTGGTAAAACGATTTAAAATTTTAATAATGCTGACGCCTGCTCGTGTTTAATTGTTAATTTCTTCGATAATGTTGGTGAAACAGTTTTTAAATTGTAATAATGTTAACGCCTGTTATTGTTAAATTCTTCGATTATGCTGGTGAAACGGTTTTTAAATTGTAATAATGTTAACGCCTGTTATTGTTAAATTCTTCGATAATGCTGGTGAAACGGTTTTAAATTTTAATAATGCTGACGCCTGCTCGTATTTAATTGATAATGTTCGATAATGCTGGTAAAACGATTTTAAATTGTAATGATGTTAACGCCTGATATTGTTAATGTCTTCGATAATGCTGGTAAAATGGTTTTTTAAATTGTAATAATGTTAACGCCTGTTATTGTTAATTTCTTCGATAATGCTGGTGAAACGATTTTAAATTTTAATAATGCTGACGCCTGCTCGTATTTAATTGATAATGTTTGATAATGCTGGTAAAACGATTTTAAATTGTAATAATGTTAACGCCTGTTATTGTTAATTTCTTCGATAATGCTGGTGAAACGGTTTTTAAATTGTAATAATGTTAACGCCTGTTATTGTTAATTTCTTCGATAATGCTGGTGAAACGATTTTAAATTTTAATAATGCTGACGCCTGCTCGTATTTAATTGATAATGTTCGATAATGCTGGTAAAACGATTTTAAAGTGTAATAATGTTAACGCCTGTTATTGTTAAACTCTTCGATAATGCTGGTGAAACGGTTTTTAAATTGTAATAATGTTAACGCCTGTTATTGTTAATTTCTTCGATAATGCTGGTGAAACGATTTTAAATTTTAATAATGCTGACGCCTGCTCGTATTTAATTGATAATGTTCGATAATGCTGGTAAAACGATTTTAAATTGTAATAATGTTAACGCCTGTTATTGTTAATTTCTTTGATAATGCTGGTGAAACGGTTTTTAAATTGTAATAGTGTTAACGCCTGTTATTGTTAATTTCTTCGATAATGCTGGTAAGATGATTGTGCTAGTTCACCTGAAACAAAATAATGCTATTCGGGGGAATCTGAGGCGATTCCATTAATAGTATTGCTCATAAAAGTATACACCTTGGGTTTCTCTTTCTTTTGGTTGAAAAGAAAACAAACACGTAACACACACTATATATGACCGACGCCATTTTATTTAACATAATTTAGGGTTTCACTTAATTTAAATACAAAAAATTACAGACTAAAATTCACTATTTTAATACAACCACACTTGTACCTTCCATCAGAAACTGATCTTAAAGAGACCGAATCATCGTATTATCTTCTTTATATATCCAACACCGACACTAATACAGCCACACAATCAAAAATTGTCCAACAAAAAAAAAGGAAATTTATAAAATCGATTGGCAATTTAATGTCTGCCATCTGTTGGTAGTTGCTCAATTATGGACAATTTTGTTTTTGTTTGACTATGTGAATGCATATCGTCGGTGTCAATTATTACTTCCTTGTTACATGTCACTTGTTGTCAATAATTTTGCAATATTTATTTTCTTAAGTTATATGATATTTACAAAACAAAGGTAAGTAATTAATATTACAGAAAAAATTTAAAATTATAATATGTTTTATATATAACGTTTCATTCTATGTATCGAATTGCAATCTAACATTCGGAAAATTCCTTTACACGCGAGCAACTATTCTTCATCACAAATTAACACAATGTTTTTGAGCTTAGAGTATGTTAAATACAATAGCTGAGGGAGGAACAACTACAATACGTTAAGACTCAAGGGTATTCAATAAGTAATTTAATCGTACGAGCTGGTTCCAGGAGTTAGTAGTTAAGTTTGTTGTCTCGAAAGAAAAATTTCCTACGAGAGATTGCAGTAATGGATCTGACCTTATTTAATTGTTTTTTTTTCTTTGCAGAGCGCGGTTGGTCGAGCACAAAACGGACGTTACATTGTGAAACTTCCTAAACCCAGACTGTTTGACATAGACACCAGTACCACTATCAATAAAAGTTAACATTTGAGTCTGAATAAGTCTTTCACACACTTTGGACAATGCAGGAAGAATACTGATGGGCCTGTAGTCAGCAACACATAGCGGATCATTGATCTTGGGAATAGGTGTGACCAGAGCTTGCTTCCACTGGGATGGAAAAGTTGATGTGGTGAGAACAGTGTTAAGCACATGAACCAAATATGGCGAAAACAAAGGAAAGACAATTTTCAGGAATTTAACAGGAATTTCATCATGGCTAACAGCATTTGATTTAATAGAAAACAGGGCTTGCCAAACCACGTCCTCGGAAACATTCCTAAAAGCATGCGAACGAGCAGTCTCCGCTCCAAGATCAACTAGGGAAGGCAACTGCACTTCCGATTGAATAGAAGAAAAATAATCATTTAGATCATCTGGCTGCAATCCATATGTTTCTACCATAGTATCAGGAGTAATTCCAACGCCATTGACTTTACGCCAAAGTTGCCTAGGAGGTTGATCAACCCTAAAGAAAGTAGCTCCAAATTCCCTCTTTGCAGTTTTGATCAGTTTGTTCACCTTATTGCGATGAGAACAGTAAATCTTCCATCTGTCTTCTGATCTGACCTCACTAAAAGCACAAAATGCTAGATCACGCATAGAAATGGCGTTACCAATTTCAGGTGAAAACCAGGGACTGGAGTTACGTATAGGGATAAACTTTGTGCGAAGTGGAACATGCTTGTTAAATAGATCCAGCAATATTGCATTCAAGACACTCATCTTTACATCAACACTACCAGTAAAAAAAAGTCCATTAAGGACATCAAGATTTAAATCCAAAGCAAGTTGATCCAAGTTAAGATTAGCATAATCCCTAAACTGGAACCAGTTAGGTTCTTCAGGACAAACAAAATCAAAAGACGAGTAGATAAGGGGATGTTTAGATGGAATATTTAGATGCTCCAATCTAGCACAATTCGCTGCAAGAACCCCAGCACTTGGAGTCAATTCCTCTAAATCCATTACACGTTTTTTAATAGCTTCAACATCAGCATGGACAGGGTGAGCCTCAATTGAACCAGCCACCACATCCTTACATTCAGTCAAGACCTTGCTTTGAAAATCACTCAATGTACTCTGAAGTTCTGCGTTCAATTCCAGTTTAAACTGTTGAAACTCTGAAAAGACTGAAAATCAACTTTCAGCTCCAATTTGAATTGATGCAATTCGGCACGCAGCAACTGGACTGTAAGCTGATCACTCTTATTCTTTTTCCTAAGCTCTACACATGCTGAACAATACCAATTAGTTGATGAATCAGCCAAATACTTACAGACCACCTTGCTAATGCCAGCACATTTTAAATGAAACCACTTGTCACACACATCACAGCAAATGGCATCATCATCCCTAACCAACAACCTGCAACCAGGACAGAAAGCCTTTGTCTCATCCACCATCCTTATTCTATACACACCTCCAATTTTATTAAATTGTACAGCACCGCAGGGCAAATCAGCAATCTTCACAATATCAATAATCCATGGTATCAGGAAGCACAGCACAGCAGTTATTAAATTATTACCAATTATTAGCAATTATTCAATCAATCAGCAAAAATATATATGGTATATCAGCAGCACACACGTTGATCCAACTCAGTACAAATAAATTTGAGGTTAAACACCACACTGGAAATCAGCAATCAATATAACAGGAAGCAGCACTGCTCAGATTACGATGCAATTAAAGCAAGAAAACCAGATGCCTCAAAACAAACAGCAATTATGATAAAAAATTAAAAAATTTAAAGTAAAATAAATTTTTATAAATTTTTATAAATTTTTCTTTAATTTATTTTAAAAAACATTAAAAGTTATAGAATGTTATAGAAAATAATAAGAAAACAATCAGTCAGAATCAGAATCTGACATAATAAGAAGTTCTGATACATCTATGTGTGGATTGTCATGCGATACCATCTGCCCGAAAACATGGAATAACGCATTCATTTTTCTTCCTAATTTTTTATCTCGTTTTAGAATGTGTTTTTCAAAGGCACTGGTTCTTTCCAAATTTTTTTGTTTTGTTCCAGACGTCCTGGGAGTAGAAAATTCCGATGATATACAAGAATCATGGGATGCTGATTCTGCCACTGAAAATGATGTAGATGGTGATGACAAGCTATCTACATCTACACCAAATTGATGAAGTCCTCCACTACTACTGAGTAAAAATGGTGGTTGGATGGTGTGCTTTGATGATGCAAATGTATGCACCATATCGTATAAAGGCCAATCTTCCTTCTTTTCTTTATCAGGAGCATCATCTCCAGCACCATCACCCGTTTGTAAAATGGAAAAATTCTAAATAAAAAAATTTATCAATTTCTGATAATTAAAAAATAAACAAAACTTAATTTTACATATCAATTTTTTTCTCATTTTTTGCTTATTTAATGCATAAGTATATTAATTAAATAATAGCAAAAAATATAAAAAATGATATATTATAAAAAACGTAAAAAATGTACCTTGTATTTTTTCAAGATGTTGGTCCATTGTTTTTTAAAATTTACGGAATTTTTTTTTTTTGGCTCCAATGCACAAGCAGCAACAATTTTTCTGAAATTAAAAATCATTTTTATGAAATTATCAAAATATAGGTATTTATGCATATATAAATATTTCAAAAATATAATTCTTACTTCCAGGCTTCATTGATATTTGCATTTTTTGATGTAAATAATTCATCCATTTTTATTCTCTTTTCTATTAAAATCTTTCGTTCTGCAAGACTCCCTAAAGAGAGATTATTAAAAATTAATTAAATTATATAAAAAACAAGATTAAATTAAAATTAAATTTTATAAAACAACATAATCTATACTTACAAGTTACATATGGTTTTTCCACCAGTCTCCTTTTGTGTTTTTTTGTCGAAAATTTAGTTATATCAAGAAAAACAAATGAAATTATTATAGGATCACGTCCATTTTGAGTTAGTTTATTTTGTCGAAAACTTAGTTTCTAAATATACATATTGTCCAAATCAGGATAACAAAATGACTTAATTCCACTACAAAAACTATTAACAACTTGGATTTTTAATCTTTTTACTTTTTGGTTTCGTTATTGGTGAGTTCTCTGAAACTGGCAGTGGACTGTATTTATGATGGTTTGTAAGATGGTTCAAAATTCAGAGAAAACAACAAGCTTGGTTTGCTCACTCAACAAATAGTATTTAGTAGTAACTGCATGTGGCGATAAAAATGTTCAATATAGTATTTAGTAATAACTGCAAACGGCGGTGACAAATATTCAAATATAGCCTTTCCTGAATAACTGCAAATGGCGATGGTAAAATAGTTTATAAAACCTTTACGCAATAACTGCAAGCAGCGATGACAATCTTCAATGTAATATTTAGCAATAACTGCAAAAGACGATGACGAAATATTCAAAATATCGTTTTTGCTAAATAACTGCAAATGGCGATGACGAAATAGTTGTATGTAGCTTTTACTCAATAACTGCAAGCAGCGCTGACAATCTTCAATGTAATATTTAGCAATAACTGCAAATGGCGATGACGAAATAGTTGTATATAGCTTTTACTCAATAACTGCAAGCAGCGATGACAATCTTCAATGTAATATTTAGCAATAACTGCAAATGACGATGACGAAATATTCAAAATATCGTTTTTGCTAAATAACTGCAAATGGCGATGACGAAATAGTTGTATGTAGCTTTTACTCAATAACTGCAAGCAGCGCTGACAATCTTCTATGTAATATTTAGCAATAACTGCAAATGGCGATGACGAAATAGTTGTATATAGCTTTTACTCAATAACTGCAAGCAGCGATGACAATCTTCAATGTAATATTTAGCAATAACTGCAAATGACGATGACGAAATATTCAAAATATCGTTTTTGCTAAATAACTGCAAATGGCGATGACGAAATAGTTGTATGTATCTTTTACTCAATAACTGCAAGCAGCGATGACAATCTAATATTATGCTCGATATAGTCTAAGATCCGAGTATACAACGACCTTCACCGAACTGGTTAATGGATGAAAAGTATTTTATATTAAATTAAATATGTTAATAAATATATTGCAAGTGGGTTGTCTAAAAAATTTCGGTCCAGAATATGATTAATTAAAAATTTAAAAATTAATTTCTTCTAAACATTTCACCGTTTCGGTTAATAGACAAATGACATACCAATCAAAAGTATGAAGCCTTTAGAATATGCAAACGATAGGTTGTCTATTTTTTTCCCGTCATAACTTAGGGTAGGCAGGTATAAAAAGGCAGATCGAAATTAGTAATTTGCACCGGTCTGGTTAATGAATAAACTTTATGTCAAATTAAAGATTATTCTATTACACACACGGTGATATAGGGTTGTCTGCAAAAAATCAGTCCTGAATTAGTGTTGTCGAGTTTTAAAAAGTGCAATATTCCTACGAATGAATACGTGCGACAGAGAGGTTCCAGCGAACTTTTTGTCTGTGAAAATAAAAAGGATAGCGATAGACTCGTAAGTGCTGCGCATTATTTTGGAACAGCTTGCCACAACATCCAGAATTGAATTGAAAACTATTAACCAGTTTAATGCACAGAAACATTGTCTTTCGTTTCGTTCTTTATACATTTAAATAACATCTAGAATTATTATTTACAGTTAACGTATATTGTATAATTTGGTATGTATACGTACCTATTGTACCCTGTATGTGTACCTATTTACATTTCAAATATGAATTAAATAAATTTAGAATACAAGAAAAAATTTTAGTTTCATTTTTATCGCAATGGATAACTAATTGCAGCAAATAATTTGTGTTTAATACAGGTGCGTCACTAGTAGGTAAGCTGACACCTTGGAGTGAGAACCAAAAAACCCCTATATTTCACGCATATATAATTGGTCTAGACTTAAATTGAAATAATTGTTTTAATCTTTTGTAATTGTTGTTGTAATTTGATTATTAGCGTTAAATAAGGGCTAGCTTTGGTAATGATATGATTTTTGATTTTTTTTTTACCTGGAAAATGTTGTACTTGAGCTAGATGATTGACCCAGAGACAGTAGACATTAAATCAAGTATTAAATTGAGCATTAAATAAGAACAAGCTTTGGTAATGATGTGATTTTTGATTTTTTTTTTGACCTGGAAAATGTTGTACTTGAGCTAGATGATTGGCCCAGAGACAGTAGACATTAAATCAAGTGGTAGTTAACTAGATAACTAGCATAACTTGACACTGAAACTATTTAGAATGCTTACGAATGCTTATGCTACGTCGTCTTTGTGAAATGGAAAATTTTAGAATAAAAGTAAATACTATAAACGTGTTTTTAAAGTTTTTATTTCTTTTTAAAAACAAGTGTAATTATATCTTATAAGAAACATTGGAATTACAAACAAGTCTCGAATAAAAATTTTAAACAATATCGTTTCGATCTATCCAAGAATTATACGATTTGTCAAATCCCAACCACTTGACAAAAACCTTTTTCCCTTTTCTTTTTAAAATTTTTTCTACAAGATAAGTATCTGGATACTTTACAAGTGTTAGTTCCGCCTCGTAAAATCCACCAGATATTGGAGTGTTTGTATAGTCAATCAATTGGTATGTAACTGGATATGTTGTTTTAACTGTAACAACTTTAAAAATTTCTGTTGACCAGTTTGGTTGATAACCTTTTTCAAACTTGCCTTTATATTTACTTATTCTTACGTAATCTCCAATTTTTAATTTAGCTTTTTGATAAATTTTTGGATGCATGTAGAAATTTTTAAGAATACATTTTTCATTTTTCTTAGTAACACTTTCTGGAGGTAATTTGATTGTTCTATGTGTTGTTGTATTATATTTTTTTAACAGTGGTTGAAGTATAGAGATCCAATTGTAATTACCTTGTAAACTGAATTTTTTCCACATCAAACCTTTTAAAGTTCGATTGAAGCGTTCTACGATAGATGCCTTAAGTTCAGAAAATGTATGATAATGATATATTTTATTTTTCGACATATATTGCTTAAATTGTGTATTAAAAAACTCTTTGCCTTGATCTGAATGAATATTTTTTGGGAAATGTTTTGCTCGCTTAACAACATTTTGGAAAGCCCGCAAAACTTGTTCTGTAGTTTTACGTTTGATGGGCTCAGCGTAAGCATATTTAGAAAATGTATCAATTACTGTTAATAGATATCTGAAACCTTTATTAAATTTAGCGTAAGGAATCATTTCGACCAAATCAATTTGCCAAGTATCGTTTAAACCTTTTTGAATGAATTTTCTTCTAAGAAATTTTTTTCTAGAAGGTCTATGTAGTTCTGAAACTATTTGTTCGCGTGACATTACTTTCTCTTTATTTGATTTTTTCTTTCTTTCTTTCTTTATATAGTGCATAGTGCTCAATTATTATAAATAGCTAACTTAGTTTATTTAAATCTACAGTTGGAAAACGTAAATCTATCAATAATTATCAATATGGAGGCTGATTCAACAACATATTCATTTTTAGATGGCGAATTTCACTTTCCAAATGATTTAAACGAGGGTCAAATTTCAAATAGTTTAAATAACCTGCATGAAAATACAGTAACATCTACAAGAAATGAAGAAGAAGAAACATTCATTTTTAGGTGGCGAATTTAATTTACCAAATGATTTAAACGAGGATCAATTTACAAATAGTTTAAATAACCTGCAAGAAATTGCAATAACATCTACATCAAATGAAGAAGAAGAAACAGTTCCATCTTTCCGTCCAGTTGTAGATTTTATATCAACCCTTCAAATAACTGAAGATGAATCAGAAAACGAAGATCATCAAAACTATATCGACAACCAACTAGGAGATCCACGATATTGTGAATATTCTGATTCAGATACACAGGAAGAGCAACATAATGCTGATCAACATGGTTATACTGACTATTTCGAAAATTTGTTTAATTGGCGTTAAAATAAAAAACATAAACATTCAAGATTAACTGTTTTATTTATTTAAATTTTTACAAAGTTTATCTCTTAAAATTACAGGTATCTCGAAAAAAAAGTCTATTAAAGTTACACTTCACATTTGTCCATTGCATTGAGATGTTAATTTCGTCGTACAACCTTTCCACTTGTTTCTTTTGACAAATCTTTATGTATTTTTCAACATATTCTCTTACACTTGGTTCAGTAATTGTGTAATGCAACATTACAGCTTGGATGAAATCAATTAAATTGTTAAATATATCAGCTTCTTCTCGATTGATATTAAGAGATTGATTAATAACAGTTCTCAATCCAGTTTGTAAACATAATTTGGTATTCTTTATTGTTTGATTGCATAATAAGCTTTTGTACAGATGGTAAAACTCACACCAATTACGATAGTTTAGAATAATTACTTCTTTTCCATCACGATGAAGTATGGTTGTGGTTTCAAACGATTCCTCATTAAAACCAGCAGAAATTCTAATTGTTTGGTTTTTATTAAGAAAATAGGTATAGTTTAATAATAACGATATTGTGTTATGACGTAGAACTTCCATGATTCGAACTTTGCTACGCACTTAAATTTTTATACCTCTTGGATTACAAGACTGTAAAGTATTAAATTTTCCAAATAATTTGTGAAATATTTTTGAACATTTTTCAAATGATTTTCGTCACTGAACTGTTTCAAGAAACTTCTCATACTAAATCCAAAACATCTAAACCAAACGTAAACGCAACAGTATTGTCCGCACACATCTGTAAAATGGCTTTGTAACTGTTTCCTATTAAAAACTAAACAATTGTTCTTCAAGTATTTTAAAATTTCTGGTTTAGTTGGTGTTCGCCCATAAGAATCAAAGTACTCTACACAGCCTCGTTTTGGAATGTTAATAGCGACCCAATGTGTTCCAGGATCTTTTGCCTTATCAGTGTTCACAATTAAAAGAGATGGTTTATCCATTTCTTTTGGAATTCTATCCAAAGCAAAAACTCCCTTAAAATTTTTTTTGGTGTGTTGGTTACATTTTAAAACATTAGTTATTTCTAATGTATTCATTATAAAAGTTGACTCAAATCATATACTTTGTTTGCTTCTTTAACATAGTTTATCAAAAAGTCTTTTTTAATTTGTGTGTTTGTGATGATTATATCAAAAATTTCTAATATTTGTTTAAACTCTTTTGTTAAATTATCGTTAGCCACAGTTCCAAAAGAATAATTTTCAATATTTTGATTTGTAAGTTCCCTTGTTGGAAACTTGTAAGTAAATTCTTTTACGAACTTCTTACAAGGCTCTTTGAATCCAACTATACTAATAAATTTTACAAATAAACTATTTTTATCGTTACAACAAAATGTAACATCAACAAGTGCACAAGACGTAGACATGTTGTAAAATATTTAAACATACGATTAATGAACCTATTTATAGGTTTGTGAATATATTTCGATTTTTATCAATTTGAATGTTTGCATCAAATTCCCCATAAACTATTGCAGCTACTGTGGATGGAAGTGGTTTTGATAACCTTGCTTCAATTCTAACAGTACCTTGATTAAGTAGACCTTGACACATTTCATTTCCTGATGCATCAGGAGTCAAATCAAATGCTAGCAAAAAAAATCCATTGCTAAACATAGCTTTTGTTATCTGATGACCTTTATCATTATGGAATATCCCAGTACCTTGAAAAAGTGTATTGTATGCTCTGGTATAACAGTTATATTTGTCTGAAAAACTGGTTTCAATTGCCATATTAGGTATTTGCACTCCATTCACATTCAACATAAAATGAGAAATATCAAAATGTTTAAAATTGTACGGGTTTTTTGATCTTTTACCAGAATAACCAATATTTTCCGTCATACAAAAGATGATTGTATTTGGTAATTGACCAATGAAAACATTGTCTAGTGAAATAGATGAACTATTTATAGGAATAGTATAGCTTTTTACTTCTACACGTTTATAATTATACTTGGCATTCTTTTTTTCCAAAACAGCATTATGTGCTAACAGCACACTCGGATTAATAGTTACATGTCTCATAAACAACGTTGCTTCTAAAATTTTTAGTTGAGAATCATCAGTGTCCTCAGAAAAAAAATAGAAGTCTGGTTTTTCTAGTGTTAAAACAATTCGAATATCCACATTGTTTATAAGTAAAGTAAGCTGATTAAACATATCAATATGTAGCTTACCCATAAGCTCAACAACGTTGCTATTATGATACAATTTTTGACGATCCGTTGACCCGCTATTGTTTGAATTTTCCAATTTAACTTTATCTAATGTCCACCCAGCGCACTCTAAATGTGTGGAAGCAGCATCTGTACCATAATTTAATAACGATTCAATATACGCTCTATAGTGATAATTTCCTTCTGATTGTGTTATATTTTTACCGTTAAATTGTTTTTTTTTTTTTTTTTTTTTTTTTTTTTTTTTTTTTTTTTTTTTTTTCCTTTATCTCCATTTAGGAGCATAGGGCGTCTACTAGACTGGACCATCTAACTCTGTTGGGGGCAATCGCTTTCAGTTCACCCCATGTCTTGCCAATTTGTTTTGCTTCAGCTAGCACCGTTTTCTTCCATGTCATGGGTGGTCTTCCAACTCTCCTTTTACCTTGTGGATTCCACTCTAGGGACATCCTTGTTATATCTTCGACTGATTTTCTCAGTGTATGTCCTATCCATCTCCATTTTCTTTGTTTTATCTCGGTCTCAATGTCTAACTGCTCTGTCTGCCGTAGAAGTTCCTGGTTACTGATGGTGTTTGGCCAGAAGCATTTGATCAGTCTTCTCAGGCATTTGTTCACAAACACCTGTAGTTTATTTGTGATCTTTCTTGTATGTTTCCACGTTTCACACCCATACAGCAGTACTGACTTGACACATGCATTGAACATTCGTAGCTTTGTCTTTCTTGACAGGACGGATGCATTCCAGATCTTGTGAAGCATATTGAACGTATTTCTGGCTTTGTTAATACGCTGACTGATATCTTCTTCAGTCCCGCCTGTTTTTGCTACAGTACAACCAAGGTACACAAATTTGTCAACTTCGTCCACTTGTGTATTGTTGATGGTAATTGGTGTTATCGTTTTGGTGTTCAATCTCATAGCCTTTGTTTTTCTGATATTAATGTTGAGACCGACTTCATGTGCAAGGGTTGATAGCTTCTGTATTTTTTGCTGCATGTCCGTATGTGTGTGTGTAAGTAGACAGATGTCATCTGCGTAGTCTAGATCATTGAGCCGTCTTGTTGTATTCCATTGGATTCCATTTGGACTTGCATCATCGAGCTTTCTCATGATACTATCTAGTACTATTAGGAATAGTAGCGGGGATAGTACACAGCCTTGTCTCACTCCTCGGTGGTTGTAGTATTCATCACTTTGCTGTCCTTTGTATTGTATTCTGTTTGCAGCATCCCGGTACATTTCTTTGATTAGATCAACTATTTTCTTCGGGATGCCCATTTCACAAAGTGTCTTCCATATCGCGCTCCTGTTGATTGAGTCGAAGGCGCGTTCGAAGTCCACGAAGAGGAGATACAATGGTGAATTCCATTCATTTGATTGCTCAATGATGATACGGATTGTGTTGATATGATCGGTACAGCTTCTTCCTGGCCTAAAGCCGGCTTGTTCATTTCTTAGTTTCATGTTAATTGATGGAGATATTCTTTCGAGAATGATCATTGCTAGTATTTTCATTATTGTGTTGAGCAGAGATATGCCTCTCCAATTTTTGCATTCTCTTAGATCACCTTTCTTTGGGATTGTTATGGTTAAACCTTCTTCTCCATTTGGTTGGTATTTTACCTTCGTTCCATACATCAGCTAATAGTGGTGTTAGAGCTTCTGCTGTTGTGTTTACATCTGCTTTGAGTAGTTCTGCTGATATATTATCTGTACCAGCAGATTTGTTGTTCTTGAGTTTCTGTATGGCATCTCTAACTTCCCGTTCCGTTGGTGGATGGGTGCTGATAGTTTCGTTATAGTTGTCATCCGGAGACTGCAAGTTATTTTCTTGTTGGTGGCAGTTGTCTTCGAAGTATTCTTTCCATCTATTTAGCTGTTGTTCATGAGTTGTGAGGGTTTGACCAGATTCATCTTTTATTGGTGGAGTGTTTGTATATTTGTTGGTGACCTTTCTCACGCATTTGTGTAGTGTGCGCATATTTCTATTAGCTGCTGCTGTTTCCGCAGTCTTGAGAATGCTTTCTGTATATCTTCTGCGATCATTCCTTGCCATCTTTTTAACTTGTTTTGCTGTGCTTTCATATTTGTTGCGGATCTCGGTTGTGTTCTGGTGACACAACTGCAACTTGAGCTGTCGACGCTCTTCAATTTTCTTCCATGTATCATCGCTAATCCATGGTTTCCGAGATTTGTCTTGGTATCCAAGCACATCTGTAGCAGTTTTGACGTAAGCTTCTTTAACTTGTTCCATTTTTCATCAGTGCTGGTGGTTTCGTTGTTTGGTAGATTGAGCTGGAGCTATTCTTTGAAGATGTTATTTGTATTTTTGTCGCTCAATCTACTGATGTTAAATTTCCTCTGACATGACTTGTTGTTTTGTTTTACAGCGGCTGGTTTAATTTTGAATGTTGCAATTACCAGTTGATGGTCGCTGTGTATATCTGCTCCTCGCTTTGCTCTGACGTCTTGTAGTGAAGATAGAAACTTCTTATTCACCAGTACGTGATCAATTTGATTCTTGGTTCTTCCATTTGGTGATGTCCAAGTGTATTTGTGTATGTTCTTGTGTGGGAACTTGCTGCCTCCTATGAATAGTTGATTTGTGACACAACAATCGATGAGCCTTTCTCCATTATTGTTACGTGTTGATTCTAGTGCATGTTTGCCCATGACTGATTCCATTCCGGTGTTGTCGGTTCCAATTTTGGCATTGAAATCCCCTTGTATTATTTTGATGTCATTTCGGTGTGCACTAGCCAGTGTTGCTTGGAGCTGTTCGTAGAATTCATCTTTTGTCGCATCATCAGCTTCTTCGGTGGGTGCATAGCACTGTAACCGTTAAATTGTACCTTACATTGTTTTATTAGAGAATGTAAAAGATTGTTTACTATACTTGGCTGTGATATTTCTTTTCCGTCTGCTCCTTTGTCATTATTCCATAATCCTCCACCTTTTTTCAAAACCTGTATTTTCAATCTTAAATATAAAGAAGATAAGTCCCTATATGTATCTCCGTGACCTAATGAAACAAATTCTATTACTGACGGTTTATCTAATGATGCTATAGGATTGTAAGAAACCTCTTCAGATCGTAAAATACTTGATTGAATAGGTTGTGCTTTAAATATATCCAATTCAGATTTCATACATTCAACCATGGTTAATCAAAAATATCTCGTTCTTTCTTACGGTTATTAACTTTACGTCGTTTTGAAGTAAAATAGTTTAAATTTTTGATTGACGGCTTATTTATATGTTTTCTTTTTCTTTTTCCTGACCCATACATTTCATTGAGTTTTTGAACTGCCCCACGCCTTACATTTTTTACAATCTCTTTACCGCGATCTTGCAGAACTTCCTTGACATTTACACCCGATACAATATCTGATAAAGCACTTATACCAGAGTTCATGACTTCCTTTTTTAGTATATTAGCCCCCGAAGAAAATATTGGTTTCAAATATCTGAAAAGACCACCAAAAAAACTACCTAGGCCGCGTCCTCTTTGATATGACACATTCGAATGTAACAAAGGACCAATATCCTCAAAACCTTTTCCTGTTTGACTCAAATAGTATTTATAGTATACTCCTTCCATAATACTTTAAGAAAACACTAAATTGATCTATAAAATTACCTTTTATTTATACTTTTTTAAAATGTAATACAATTTTTGTAGGAATACTACTATCTGAAAATAGTAGATTGTATTACTAGTGCGAATGCGTTTTCCAAACAAGAGTTAGTTTGCCGCACGACCGCAGGGAGTGCGGCAAATAACTCGCGTTTGGAAAACGCATTCGCACTAGTAATACACACTATTTTTTGTAACAAGTGCGTAAAATTTATAAATATTTATTTAATTGTTCATTTAATCATTTATTGAACGAAGTTATAAACAAATTTAAGTTTTTTAAATAATTTAAGTGCGCCATCTTCGTTGTAATATTTGTAAATTATTTGAGCTCAAAAATATAAACCTAAGATTCCAACTAAAACAAGATATAGTAGCTCAATTTTAGAACTATAGTAAAAAACTTTAGAACTAATCTGTCAAAATTATAAACTTTCAAAAGCTTAAATATATTGTTTTTTCTTACAATTCAAATGATGCAATGTGTTTAAGTTGTTTTTACTATATAATAAGTTATTTAAATTCTTATTTTCATATTTTAGTGCTATAAAAATATTAAATATAGATAGATATATGGATAGATTTAACTACAAATCTCACATGCAGGCGGCGATACGGTCCAGGCATACAAAATATTTTGTAGTCATGTGTGGCGAAAAGTAGTTTTTTCTTGTATTCTATTCTAGTACAAAATTGAATATTTTGTACGCATGTGTTACAAAAATTAATTTTATTACCATATTTATCACATACAAGAATAGAAATATTATCAAAAAAATTTTTCTCAACAGCAAAATAGTGGATATTAACAAGTTCTTTTTCCGTTCCTTCGTATGCATTTTTTATGTTTATTGTTCTTAAACATCTCACAGTATTTATGCCCACCATATTTGGCTCAATAATATCAGTATATACAAAAAGCATTTCTGGTTTAATAATTGGTATCAACGATAAATTTTGCAGAAAAGTTTTGAATAACTCTAAGACTCTTGGTTTATTTTATGCTTTTTAAAATCTTTATTTTTCACAGTTATCTGATCGAAACACGATTTTAATAATTCCTGCAGGGTATAGCTGTGATTTGCGATTAAGTTTATTACTATTCGTGGTTGATTTATACATATTTTAATATATTCAGTTTCATGAGTCAGTTTTTCTGACGATGTTGGAGGAGATGGACCCATATAATTGGAGTCCACAGATATAAAATCAAATATTTCCCAAATTAGTGCACGCTCAACTTCTTTTTTAGAGCAACCATTAAATGATTTTATATTTTGAATAAGATATGGTAACAAAAAAGATTTCCAATCACACAATTCGCCCGCATTATCTGGAATGTAAGTCGTTCCGATGCCAGCCTTAATTGTAGAGTTAACTCCTATAAAAACATTAATACCCTTGCGCCACTTTTCCAAGTAGTTATTTGGTAGAAAATCATTTACGTAGATTTCTGACAGACCAACTTTCCAGTCTTCACATCTTATCGGATTATTCAATGTATTTGCAAAAGCTGATAAAGTATTATCGGGATAGTAATTCATTGAATTATCACTAAGTAAAGTAACATAAAATTCGTCTTTTAAATGTATTTCGCCCATGTTTTCTTACGCTTTGGAAAATTAATTTTTGTTTGACTATCACCCGCTTGACCTGATCGCAAAATTCGTTTTGTAGGTGTTGTAAATTCCCCGCCATTTATATGCTTTTCTTTCTTTTTTGGTGGACTTGGACTATCAAAAAGTACTGTTATAACGTCTCCAGACTCAGTTTCAAATGTTTGAAACTTTTGATTTGGAGTTGCTCTTCGTTTTCTAATACGCTCACCAGCTGATGTAGCAGATAGAGCTTTTGCTAAAATTTTGTCTTGAACTTCTTCGTCAATTTCGTTGTCAGACTCAGGTGCTTTTTGGAAAATATTTTCTCGAACTCGATTATCAAATACTTCATCATCCTCATTCTCATATATTTCTTCCTCAGGAAATTGCATTTCATAGTTTCTTTTATTAATTACGTCTGTTTGAGTCTCTGTCTCTCTAAGGATTGGTTTTTTACGGAAAAGTGTTTGAGTACTTTTTGGTTCCGTGATTAACTTGAAACGAGTTTGAGTACTTTTTGGTTCAGTGATTGACTTGAAACGAGTTTGAGTACTTTTTGGTTCCATTGTTTTAATTTCTCTTCCGTCGATTTTAGATAAACTCCTTTTTTTGTTTTTAATTTTAAACAGGTTCTGACGGTATAAATACCATTTCTGAGTATCGGACAAATTTTTGTTTAATAAAATGTTTTTCATATTTTTATCCAACTCATTTAGTTCAACGTCTGAATTTTGCTTTAGTTTGTCATATATTTCAGGTTTTATCATAACCATTTTGTTAAATGTTTTACTATTCATTTTATAAAATTTCCAATTATTCCCGATAAAATTGCATCAAGAAGAGCAGTGTAGTAACCTCCCTTGGGTTCCCTTTAAATTTATAAATAATAAAAAACACTTACTCTTTCCAGTTTTATTCTCACTCTTAAATTATTCAAAGAAAACAAATTTATTTATTTAATTTATTTCTATTCATATATTCATTTATATTTCTTTAATTAATTTTTTTTTTATTATAACTTGAATTGAATTTCTTTTTGATTCAATCCTATATTCTCTACTCTATGTTACTTTTCTTCAACAAGAAACTTTAACTAATTTTATTTTATATTTTTTTCACAAAGGAACTATAAATTTATCATATTTTTTTCTCAAAGGAAAAAATATAACTTTAACAAATTTTTATATTTTTTTTCAATTTTTTAATTCACCTCACATAATTTCTCACTCGCTTTATTTTTGATTTTTTTCCGTTAATCCTTTTCGAGGATTTATTATTTCGTTAAGATCGCGATACAGACTAATTTACTCTTTGAGATTTCCATCTATTTATGCATAATCTTTGTTGCAAAAAACTAAACGCATAACAAAAGATTGCATTCATTGAATTTGATTTGAATTTCTTTTCTTTGATTTTCTTCATATGGAATATAAGAAATTGTTTTTTATTATTTATTTATTTCCGTTGTATATTGGAAATATATTTTTTTAACGACTGTCATAGAAAATAATGTTTTCTATCTATCATTTTAAAACAGAAAGTTGGCTTTTGCTGTTTAGCGTGCATTTTTTAATTTTTTCTGCTCTAATGCAGAAAGTAAGACAAAAGACATAATAGACAAAGACATAATATTAAATAATTTATAACATATTATGAATTATTTTTTATTTAAAAATAGATAATTTATTAATTTAAATTTTTAGCTTGACGTTCGTTCGATATGTTTTTTAAACAAAAACTAAATAATATAAATGCCTCCTTAGCAACGCATATCTTACTTAAAAAAATATTGTTTTTTAAAAATTAAAATTATGATTTAAGCTTTTTTAATAATAAACAAATATGTCGGCAGTCGTTAAAAAAATAGTATGTATACTTTGAGCAGAAAGTAACATTGCTGCTCTGACATGATTGCTGGTTTCGGCTACGCCTCAACCAGCAACTTTCATGCACGAGCAGCAATGTCGTACTTTCTGCTCTTAATATACAATGTACTATATTCATATGCATTATGCTATGATATTGCTTGGAAATATTTTGCGTTTGCAAAATTATGAGAACGAATCTTTTTCCGTGGGAAAGTTATTATTAAGAGATTGGGTTACATCCTAAAGTAATATGAATTAGATCATTGTTAATACAATGTTGTTAATAATATTTTTCTGGATTTTATTGTTGATGAAAATTTTGTCTTATGCTTTTGCTTGAAGACAAAATTTTCAAAGATTGTTTTGAGAAGTGAAATTATTGAAACTGTTTTGTTTCAAATGGAATTTGTTTTGTCTAACGGAAAATATGAATATTGCTTGAAATAATATTAAGGCTATTTAATTGAATTTTTGGTTATAATGTATGAAT
>OY856186.1:314107607-314109899 GCA_963693315.1 Diogma glabrata
AATATCAAATATTTTATTATTAGATGAACTTTTTAAAATATTATAAAAATTATATATGTAGTACAATAAATAAAATAAATACAATTGTTAAAAATGATTTACTTATTTTAAAAACAGAAGTTTCTTTTGAATAGGAAAGCACTTCTGCAATTATTTTCTTTGTATTAGATGGCATAAAAAATGAAATGTTTATTTATCACTTTTAGTAATCACTTGTCACTCTTATAAAAAATAATTTGACAGTCTTGACTGCAAACAAAAAAGCCGTATAAACAACTAAATCTATTTGGGAACTTTTGACTGGAGAAGTATTATGTTCGTATTATGTTATTATGGAATCATAAAGTAAAAGATTGTTTTTCAACATTAAATTACAAATATTTTATTATTGAATAAACTTTTTAAAATATCATACAAATTATATATGTGAAAATAAATATAGTTATTAAGAATTATTTACTTATTTTACATTCAAAAGTTTCTTTTGAGTTGGAAAACATTTTTGCATTTATTGTCTTAGTATCTACTGGTACAAAAGAATGAAATTTTTGAGTTCCACTTATAGTAATCGCATTTTTATACCGATTTTGTAATTTTTCTTTTGTTAATTGATATTCATTTTTATCGGCGTATCCAAAGTTCATGGTAGATTCCCATTTTAAAGCCCATTCGAAAAGTTTTTTTGGTCTTCTTTATGGTGGCATAAGTTAATTAGTTAATTTAAGGTTGACGCTGAATGGCATTTTCATGCTACCAGCCATGGAAAGGGACCTTGTGATGGAATTGGTGGTACACTGAAGCGTGCTGCACACCGTTATAGTATGGCGAGCGAAGATAATATTATTGATACACCAAAAAAACTTTTCGAATGGGCTTTAAAATGGGAATCTACCATGAACATATATAATTTGTATGATATTTTAAAAAGTTTATTCAATAATAAAATATTTGTAATTTAATGTTGAAAAACAATCTTTTACTTTATGATTCCATAATAACATAATACGAACATATAGACCGGGAGGCAGCGTTGCAAATGAAAAAGTCATTTGATGCCGGTTGATTTTTATTTATTTTAATTAATTAACTCCAGCTGATGATAAATTTGGCCGTCAGCTGCTAAAGTAGTGGGGGGTGTGGTTGTGGGAGACTTTTAAACTGGTAAAAAAAACGAATTCCAAAAGTAATTTGATGCCGCTTCAAAATTTGTATGATGCATGTTTACACCATAACAATTGAAAAAAAAGGCGTCAGCTGATTGGCGGATGGGGGATTATACGTCAGCTCCTCGTATATATCAGTATAAAAATGCAATATAGTCAAGACCTTTCTGCATAGGATCTTGATGAAACTTTGGCAAATGATCCAGGTTCACTTGAAAATGGAAAATCTGAATTAATTTTAAATTTGGACAAACTGGCGGAGGGTCTCCCGAACACCTCTAAGTTTAAATCTTCAATAACTTCTAATCCCGACTTATGATCTTATGGAAACTTGGTATATACATTTTTAGTACTGTTTTCAATATTTCTGCGTACCAACTTCCGGTTTGACAGTTCCGGTTAAAAAGTTTTTTTCCAGGTATTTATCCCTACTGTAGCCTACAATTACCGATCGATTTTCATGAAACGTTGGTAAACGCTTTCAAGTAACATGAAAAACATTTTATTAGCTTTTGGAGTACATTGGATAAAGGGTTGGGGGGTCCACCATACAACAGATGGTTTTTTCCACAATGTTTTTTATGTTTGTTGGGAGCATAAAACATTCGTTTGGGAATGAATTTTGACGACACTTTGCAAAAAGATGCAAATATGTATGGCAAGAAACTGATTAGTTTTTTAGCGATAGTGAACCAAGTTGTGAGGGGTCACCCAAACACCTGTTTTTTTAAAGCTTAATAACATCTGCACCTGATAATCGAATTGGATGAAACTTGGTACATAATCATTTGGTACGGTTCACAAAAGTTCTGCATCCCAACTTCCGGCTTTTCATTTCCGGTAAAAATGTTTGGTACTCCCAACAAACATTGCAAAAATGGTGACACAATAAGCAGGTGTTCGGGAGGCCCTCCACCACTTATCTCAATATTGTCCAAAAACTAATCAGTTTTTTGTCATTTAAGTCTCCATATTTTTTCAAAGTGTCACTAAAATTGATTAATGAATGAAGTCTGTATGCTCTCAACAAACTTTAAAAACCAAGTGCGAAAAGTCAGCAGTTGTATGGTAGACCCCCGCCACTTTGATCAATGTGTCCCAAAAGATGATAACTATTTTTCACTAATTG
>OY856186.1:314112599-314222174 GCA_963693315.1 Diogma glabrata
TTTCTTTAGGAGTTTCCAAAACAGTGGAGTTCAGAGCAAAGCGTTCAGCGAACAAGTTAGCTTTTCTTGCGGGATCATTGACGATTAAATCACCATCAATAATAGGGGGAATAGAAAATTTTGTACCAGAATTTAAAGAATTAATGGCACTGTAGAAACTCTTGTCAGAAACAGACATAGACGTAAGTTTTGAGGCTTTCGCTCTGTCAATTTCGGACTTTTCGTTTGAGATAATCTGATTAGATATTTTGTTGGCCTTTAGATATTGGGATCGATTAGTGGGAGTTTTGTTATGAATCCAAATATTAAATGATCTACGTTTGTTTCTAAGTGCCGTTTTGGCAGCTTTCGAATACAAGTATTTTTGTTTGGGTTTTACTATGGAGAAAGGGACAAATTTATTGATAGCAAATTGGATGGTTTCTGTAAAGTTTTGAGCAGAAACATTTACATTGTCAGTGTAAAAACAATGACGGTCGAAAGGGAAACCATGGAAAAAATTTTGAAGACCACTCTTATCCATTTTTGAGTAGTGAAATATTTTACGGGGTTTGGGAGCTGTAGTTTTAAGTAAATCAGTTTTGATAACTGATGAGATTAAATAATGATCAGAATTTCCAATACTACCTTTCGCAACATCGACACTCGTAATATCTGGCATTGTGGTAAGATAGAGATCTAGTAGAAAACTATTATCACCGCCATTACGGGGAGTGAAAGTCGGGCTTTTAACAATTTGGAATAGGCCCTGAGACGCGGCAAAAATTTCTGCCAGTTTTCCACTATTGTCAACATCGTCGGTCGATTTGGAGAATTCCAACCATGATTTGTTGTGGACGTTGAAGTCACCGGTAACGATAACTTCACAATTAGGGGACTTTGCTCTAATCTCGTCCATAATTTTTGTCAGTATATTAAAAAAGTTTGGGTTACGTTTGTTGGGGGACCGGTATAAAGCTATTGTAAAAAAAGTCATTTCTGGAAGACAAATCTTTAAAACCATTGTATTGAAGCCGTCACCGTGTAGTTCAAAATTTGGAAAGCGCGTGTACGCAACACTCTCATGAATGAATGCGCACACGCCCTGATGGAGTTTGAAAGCTGATTCGAGCCTATATTTGGAATTAAGCGATTCTATAAAGAGAAAATTTTCAGAAACTTGTGTTTCTGTAAGGAATAGAATGTTCGGTTTGTCGTGCTCAAGATGATGTTGCACGTGGTCATGGTTAGCGTTCAATCCGCAGATGTTTTGAACATGTATTTTAAAATTTTTTATTGATTCATATATGTTTTGTCCCTGCAAATTCCGTGGACATGCCGCTTTATGGGCGGGTGGATTGCGCAAATTTGCTTTACCACTTGCAGACTTATTTTTTTTCGGTTGTACTGCCATATATATATCAAAATGTTTATTTTATTTTTTTGTGTTTTATTTTATATCCAAATCGGTTATACTCAAATAATATTTATACTCAAATAATATTATTATATCCAAAATCGGTTATACTCAAATAATATTTTATACATATACAAAATAAGTAAATAAAATAAATAATAAGAATATTTTAAAATTTTTCTTGTTAATTGCCAAACAAAAAAACATTTTTCTTGTGAAAGACGAAAAAATTCAAAGATTTTAGATTCCGGTTAACTGAATATTCGGTTAATTGAATTTCGGATAATCGGGCTTTTACTGTAATATACTAAACATGTTTAATCTTATCTTATTGGAAAATGCAATGTGTATTTGCACGTTTGCAATTATTTCCTCGCAGCTAACCTTGGACGTGGATTTGATTTTCAAAACTACTTTGAGCTGTATATATTTTATACTTGTTTAATGGTTTTAGCAATTACGTAATCGAAATTGGCAATATGGGGACTGTTGAACAATAAATCTAGATTTGTTTAAAACCTCTAATTACATATTTCAGTATAATCATACTCATGTAATATCAAAACCAAAAAAAAAAACACTCACACATTCGAATCACCCACCTCAGATTGCGTTCCAACAAAATTTCTTTGATAAAATGATTCATTAAACTTGTTTAATCATGTCGTATATTTTTCTTTATTTTTGAATTTTTTTATAATCTAGCATGTGTTTACTTAGAACAGATTCTCTTAAGGAAATAAAATGAATAAAATTGTTTATTTTCTTTCAAATATTAATATCAACTTTATTTGTGTGTTTTTTCTATAATAATAGTATATATTATTATATTGTTTTCTAACGTAATGTATAGATTAATGATCTTAACCTATTGTCTAATGAAAATTTTCCTCTAAAAATTATCATTATTCAAATAGTATGATTCAATTGGTCAATTTGTTTTGATTGTATTGTTCAAATTATAATTGTTCAAATTGTTATTGTTCAAATTATAATCACAATGGCTTTTTTACGTTTTGTTCAAAAATCAAATTTTAAGTTAAATTCTCTTATTTCTTATTGTTAATTTTAATTGATTGTATGGAATGGGGTTTTTATCATCAATATCATCAAGGTTTTTTTAATCAGAAATTTGATTTCTCAATTAAAACAATAAAGATTTATAGTTTTAACTGTAGAAAACGTTTCTATTTTATATTCTTTGTCAGAGAATAAAGTAGTGTGATCAATTCGTGTTTAATGTATTTTATTCTCTCGCAAATTAAAAATTCTTACTCGCGCCTCGCTCGAATTTTAAATTTTTGTCAAAGAATAAACTAACCCATTAAACACTTATTGGTTAAACTACTATTACTTTTATTTCGTTACAATTAAAGCATTAAATTGATTTTCATTATTACTTTGGTTTAGTTTGTTGTGAGCTTGTGAATTAAAAGGTCAACTGCGGTGTCAAGTCTTGATATTGAGGTATGTATATTTAGGTAAGTAAATTTCTAATTAATAGCCTAAGTTCACGGATACCGTGTCTTTTAAAATGTATTATACTGTATGACTCGCCCTCATGGACGGATAGTAGACTTTCTAGATATAGTTGTAATCCGAGCCTACAAAACTCGTTGCTGTATTAATGATGAAAGTTTGCGTATTTACAGTATAGTATATATTTTTTTGACTCACCTACAGAATATATTAATATGTTTGTATAACTTGACTGGCTTGACCTAAGACATAATTTCTATGGTCGCCCGTGAATTGAAAGATAATATTCATCATACCTTCATATATAATATATTTTTTATCCGTTATTTAACTAATATTAATTACAACATTTTTATCTTTGTTACTAATTTTTGTATGATTATTTGATAATGGTATGAATTTTGCTTAAAATATAAAAACTTATTTAAAAAAATAAAATAATAGTCTAAGGTAAAAAAAAGAAAACAAAATTTAACTCTTTAACATTGCTATAAACCTGCACATTATTATACACTGTTCGGCTTTACTTGCGATGCAATGCTGAAATATATTAAGAAACCCTTGGAAGATCTCACAGACATTGATATGCTGATGTTTATAGAGCGTGGTATAAGAGGTGGCTTGAGCCAATGTACGAAACGTTATTCGAAAGCTAACAATAAATATATGAAAGAGTACAATCCTGGAAAATAATCATTTTTATTTGATGTGAATAACCATTATATCGCCCTTAAGCAAGCTTTTAGAACAACATGCACAAAAGCCACAATACTTAATACAAGTAGAAAGGTTAAAATAAATTTGAATGGTTCTATAGTAGTTTTTAAACATTTTATAAAATTTTAATTTGGTTAAATAAATTAAAATAATAAAAATTAAAATAAATAAATTTTAAAATTAAAAAAAAAAAAAAAAAAAAGAAATTAAAAAAAATAAAATAAAAAAAAAAAAAAAAATTAAAAAAAAAAATTAAAAAAAAAAAAATTAAAAAAAAAAGTAAAAAAATTTAATAAAAAACAAACTGAAACAATTTTTTACAAATTATTTCATACCCAAGTTGCGCTATTGACCACCAGACGGCGGACGAAAAGTCTCCTCGTCAGCTTGCTTGGCCATTTACTCGAGACACCCACCCAAAGCTCATAAGAACCCACACAAATAGCAAATCATAACCAATCAATTACATTTTTTCAAATTATTTTTTAAAACAGTTTTTCTTTGGAGTTTATAGATTTAGTACTCGATTAGTACTAATTATAGATTTAGTACTCATTTTGAATTATATACCCAATTATATACCCGAAAAGCTCAAAGGAATCCATTTTTGCAAAAATTAGACCTCCATATGAAAATACATGTGATTTTGGGCCAGAACTCACATACCTACACTACTCACACAACATCATTGAGAAAGAGCTGTTCCAACTGATTCATTTCGGTACTTGTTAAAATTTCTAACCCAGCGTACGGCTATTTACAACTTTCCAGATAAAACAATTAACTCTTCTCAACCACCATTTTTTTCTTTTCATAAAACTAAAATTTCAGGCTTATTATATAAATTGTAGAAAGATTAGAAAAGAATTACACAAACACTTCAATTCCGAAGAATTACACAAACACTTCAATTCCGATTATAACCACACACACACATAACAAACAAAAACAGCATTTCTTTTATCAACCAAAAAAAATTAATTAGTTTTTATATTTAAAAAAAATCCTTATCAGTTTTCAAATCAAAAAATTAAAAATCTGTTTTCCTTATCTCTTGCACTCCCTTAGTGGCATAAAAAACACAACACAAAACTCAGTCATTCACAAAACAACAACAAATCACAGATTCATTTAAAAAATCATTATCATTTCAACTTCCTGTGTGACATACAATACAAAATTTCTTACTTTTTTGCGGTATTTCCAAGTGTCGTTATACCACTTTTAAAGTCCAAAGATATATATATATATATATATATATATATATATATATATATATATATATATATATATATATATATATATATATATATATATATATATATATATATATATGTATGTATATATATATATATATATATATATATATATATATATAAATATATATATATATATATATATATATATATATATATATATATATATATATATATATATATATATATATATATATATATATATATGTATATATATATATATATATATATAATATATATATATATATAAATATATATATATATATATATATATATATATATATATATATATATATATATATATATATATATATATATATATATATATATATATATATATATATTTATATATATATATATATATATATATATATATATATATATATATATATATATATATATATATATATATATATATATATATATATATATATATATATATATATATATATATATATATATATATATATATATATATATATATATATTTTGTAAAAACTATGTCTGTACTATAATTACTATTATCACTCAGATAATGATAGTGACAATGATACTGTTTCTTAAACTTAAAATTACCTTATATTTATACCTACTATTTACATCCGTATTATATTCTTGATCTCAAAACAATTCTTCGTCCCAAAACATGAAACATTAATTAACTGTAAAATATTTTCATAATGAAAATATTTCCTCAAATATTTCTACAAATGTTTCCTCATCAAAGGAAGAACAAATGTATTATTTGTTTTGATGACATATAAAGAAAGGAAACAAATTTATTATTCGTTCCGCTGACACATATTCATTATCGTCACAATTTCAAATTATGTAACATTTGTTATATAATTTAAATTGTGGAATTTATATTTAAGCAAAAAAGTATAAACAAAATTAGAGTGATCGTCAAAACAATTTTTTAAAAGAAAATATAATTGTTATGAAATTGTAGACTTGCATTTTAATTTTAAATCAAAATTTAGTTCATTTGGAAATAAGAATGATAACATATAACATGTATGCATTTGTTTGAAAGACACTCTTCATAATCCTCAAATTCAAAACATTTTTTGACAACAGCTAATTGAATTCCTTTAGCCTTTTTAATCACTTTACCTTTCAGCTGAATAGAGTACATTTTTGCTCTGAGTCCCACAAATTTGGAAATCCTTTTCCATCCTTTCGGAAATATTTCCCATCATCCTTAAACTTACCAGGCACTTTTATATTTTTCGTAGCATAACACGAATGATTAATTAGATATAAAATTCTTGGTGAAAATCCTTGAAGATGAAAAAAAAAATGAAAAAATGAAATAGTTTGATGTTCTAAAGAAGACTGACTTTATTTTTTATTTAACAAAATATTCAACTACAAAACCTTATACATATATAAAAAAAAACTTTACAAAGGAAATTTGTATGATTACGTTCAATATGATATATTTTTTTTTATAAAATGCAAGGTGTGTCGTCATTTCATTATTCCTTTATTTTCCGCTATATAAAAAAAATTAAAATAGTAATGTATATTAGGTTATACACATTAAAAATGAAAACAATATATAAACACGATGATATCAGTAAATAATGAGTTTAGGAAAATTACACACTGGACGATAAAAGATTCATCACATTTGCAACTGATTATTTTAGATACATGTTGAACAAAACTTATGTAACGCGAAGCAGGTAATATTATAGTTGGAGATTGAGGAATACAGGGGAGTTATCAAGATGCTGGCCTTTGCTGGTAATGCAAAAACGGTTTATTTGTCTGACCTGTCAAGTCCGACTTCCCGACAACCCACCTCAATTCCACAAACGTCACCTGACAGAATTCGTGATCACAACAAGGATCAGAAACTGACCCTTCGATTACTATTCTACAATTTGATCCCGATGTTGTGAGTTTGCACAGAGAAACAAGTTTCTCTGCGATACCAAGGCATATGAATTATCTTATCACTTTGTTGTGCCAGGACTATTGCTCTTTTGCTCTAAAAAATGATGGTTTTGTATTCAATTATAATTTCATTAATTTCCTTAAAAAAAAAAAGTCGCTATATTTTTATGTGCTACTGTAGCGCTATATGTTTGTAAGCTACTGTTAAGATTTAGTTACGTCACTCAACATTAACATGTTTGAATGCATTAATCTTTTTTTTTGATTTTGTTTATGGAAGGGGAAGCAAAAAAAAAATCTGAAAAATTACTATAAAACGAATAATTTTAATGTTAAAATCAGTTAGTATATATTTAAAAATCGATTTAATATATTGTATTAGTTGTGTTAGTATAATTTTAAAATTTAAATAGATCAGATAAGTTAAAAAAAATCGAATAAATTAGTTTTCATGTATGAAAAAAATTATTATTAAAATAATTAAAAATCAATATTATACTTAGTGCAATTTGTATTGAAAGGTTTTTTATGATAAATTAAAATAATTTCGTGGTGCTATTAAGTCTCGTTATTTTTTTTATTTGTTATGTGCTGTGGTGAAAACTGTCTTCTTTTAGTAAAAAATGAATTAAAAGAAAAATGTCGGAGGTCAAATTAAATCATGAGTTTGATTTAGATGATGATACGCTAAATTGCTTGATACCTAAATTGGATCTGGAAGAGTATTTCTAAGTGGTTCGCTACTTCATAGTATAATATAGTGGTGAACTTGAATCACTATTTCTGAGTTATTGATTTGAGTTATGGATATGGTTGGAAATCAGCAACATGTTTATTTGGAATAAGAAATTTTGGTGTTGATATTAATGGTTGTGTCAGACATCCAACCAAAGAATTATGTATATGGTTACAACAAACATCAGTCACAAAACAAATATGGCTAAGGAGTTACGATGGAGACAACATTGATGTAATAATGTAAGCTTATAAATTTTGATTTGTATAATTTTGATGGAGTTTTGATTTTAGAATAAATAAGTTTCTTTATGTTAGTACATTTATAAGTTTAGTTTTATACAAGAGATTTCCAGGTGAAGTTATTTTGTTTGTGCTAAATTCAGTGGTTTTCAGGTTTCATATAGTTTTTTTAGCTATCTCGGCATAAAACTAAAATATAGTAGTTTTCAAAAGTTCAAATAGTTATAGTTGGCTCCGAATCAGGATCAGATAGTTATAACTTAATATGTTGATATTGCATTTTAATAATACTCCAATTAAGGTAAATAATGTTTAACATTTATCCAACCAATATTCTTAATTACCACTATTTTACTTCTTACAGCAATATTCAATAGAATTAATGGCTGTAGAGGACGTCAACAGTGGATCAAATAAAATGGTAAGTTAAATTACACTAATACTTTTTCTTGATAATTTTAGGGAAGATGATCCAGCGTTAACAAAATCGATTGCAATTTTTTCATAAAATATATTGTTTAGAATATTGCCAAAAAGAAAAGAAATTTATTAATTTAATTGTAATTATTAATAAAGAGTTTTTTTAATAATTAATTTTTTTCTTTTTCGGCGCTTCCAAAACTGGAAACTTTAAGAAAACTTTAGAAACTTTAGAATCAAAAGGAATTTTTTTTTATATTAGAACATGTATGTATGTGTTTTAACATAAATTTTCTAGTTACTTTAGCAGTACATAATCTAAAACTTTAGTTACAATATGGAAAAAACTTATTGTATGAAAATTTTGTACAATTAATATTTGTGTTACTTCAAGATTTCAAATTTGTGATTAAGACAGATTTTTCTAATGTTTATCAAAAGACAGTCTCAAAACTGTGATCTGCGTATAATTATTTTCAATGTAACTTAAGAAAAAAAGTATAAACAACGTTAGGACTTCCCACAGGAACGAACTGTTTTTGATAAAATTTATTCAATGTAAAGAATATGTAAACTATAAAAACAGTTATGCTATTTTGTTTCCCGGTGAAGAAATCGAACGTATTCTGCAACCCTATCTAACTGTGCTACGCGCTCTGTACTTTTTAATAATATAAGGATGATAGGTATTTTCGTTTGGGTACTTATGTTAAAATATTATGATTAAAACAGTTCACGATATTAAGTCTATTCTGAAGGAAATATTCTTATTGTAATCAATCATCAACAACTAAACAATCGTTTGAGCCGTTCGGTAGTGTGTAATGCCAAAAATCAAAAAATAAAGTGAGGTTTCACACCGACGGTAAAGGAACATTTATTAAAATAGTCGTTGAACAAAAAGGATGAGGTGACGGGTGTCAGACATATTGCAATATGGACAAAGTGCATTCAGCGTCAAAAATAAAGAGCAAGAAAAGAAAGAAATTGCACAAGTTGGCTATGATATTTTCAGTCGAATGAATATATTTCAGAATCGATTACTATACGTCTGTTGTCAAAAAGAGACTATTAAATATAATAGCTAAGTACTTCTAAAACGACTCATGTTTATTATCCTATTCGCAACGCGATTAAGACAAAAACGATAGGGTTGTTCATATTTCTGTCCTCCATCGGAAGTTTTTGTTTTCTTCCAAATAAAATAGAAAAGGTTTTAGCTAAATCAGATTGTTCTTACACGAGTTTTAACGAGCTGTTATTGTTAATTTTTTTTTACAAAATGGTGCACACCACACTTTGAGACAGTTCTTTTTTTTTCGGTGCTTGATATCAAATTTGAAATCGGTGCAGAATTAACATGCATAAAAATCAATATAGGCATCCATTAGTTGTACGTCATCGAATATAACAAGTGTTTTCTAGCTTTTTTGTTACCACCTACAGTTCGCAACACGTTTAGTAGATGTGATGTCATTTTTACATAGCTATCTAGAAAGTCACCGACGCCCTGTCAATTTTAAGCTGAAAATTCTAAAAACCCATCAACCCATATTATGTCTTCTATAAATGATTCGTCTCGCCTTGTTTTGCATTTATTTATGGTGCAAAATAGTATCTTAACTATTCTCAAATTTGTTATTGGTTATTTTTTATTAGTTTTCACAATGTTCCGAATCAGTGGTCCCTGAAATAATTTTATCTGCTTTGAATTTTTATTTTACCGATTATGCGCTATGGATGTAATCTTTCTCGTTCGTCCTTTCCAAATAGAAGAATAAGTTCATTGGTTTTGTTGCCTCATTTTTTTTGTAATGCTTTTTGTCAAGTGCATTTTAAGATCTATATACTTGTGCAAGCGTAGACAGTTCCGTGGGTATACTGAGTTATTTTAGAACATTTATTCTGGAATATACTTGTTCGATATTGTTTGTGTTTTATAATTTCTAACTTTATGAGTTTATAGAACATAGACTCAATCTTTTGCTGATTACTGGACCGCACAACGGAATCATAATCAGAAACAGTGTAACAATATGAATTTGTACAAACTGAGTGAAAAAGATTTCAAGAGTTATTATCGCTTTCCTCCTTGCTTTGACTATCAAATTAATCAAGGAATTAGAAATTCTTGATCGCCTGCAAGGGCAGTAGTAATGAACTCTGTTCAAGTAAATCGTTACATGAACCCACCTGAAGTGCGAACGTCAGAAACTATTAATTTTCAAAGAAAAATTAAAACGTCAGAGACTATATATTATCAACCCAAAGGTCAGATACTTTTCAACCCACCCTTGTTCAGAAGGAAAATGCCAATGACTTTTCAACCCAAAGGCTAGAGACTTTTCAACCAACCCTTGTTCAGAAGGAAAAAGGCCATTGAAAAGTATCTGGCACCACCGAAGTGCGAACGTCAGAAACTAATAATTTTCAACCAAAAATTAAAACGTCAGAGACTATTTATTATCAACCCACCATTGTTCATGCAGACACATTTTGGATATCATGTAAATTGAAACTTTAATGACTTCTATTTTAAGCAAAACAGAAATTTGAATAATTTCTATTTAAGCACAACAAAACAAATTTTTCTTATTAAACCAGGACAACTTGTGATTGTAAAATAGTTCAACTCAGGTTTTACAGTGCTACGTGAAAGTGTTAGTGTCCAAGAAATTGTTCATAATACCAGAACAACTTGTGGTTGTAAATTAGTTAACTCAAGTTTTACATTATTCGGGCGAAAGTATTAGTGTTAACTGATAATACTATAAAAATTGAAATTTTTAAACATCGTTTCTTGTTTGGTAAGTTTTTAAATTTTATTTTCAATTTCTTAGAATATTTATATACAGTAAAATTATTTTGGTGCTTTATTTTATTTTTTCAAACTATTTTTAAATGATTTGCAAAACCTCTTTATGTATATCTTGTTTTACAAATTCAATGTCTACGGAGGCGTATTTGCCCTTGTTGTAATATTTGCAAAACAATCGTCAATCTAGATTTTATTCGATTCATTTATTTAAATTATTAAATACTTTATACATTTTTTGGTTTATTTCTTTGTACAATTTTATTTATAGGATTTTATTTTAAATTGTTGTTATATTTTTTCAAGCTCAAAACTCAACTGAACTAACTAAAAGTATAATCGTTAGTCTCTCATTATATTAGTGTATGTATTAGTTGATTCTATATTAAAGAATATTAAAAAAGTGTATGTATTAGTTGATCCTATATAATATTAATGAATATTCAGGGGTATACAACATACAACATGCCACCCCTTAAAAGATAAATATTATATATTTTTTATATTTATTGATTTATTTTATTATAATATATTTATTGATTTATTTATTTTAGTATAATTTATTTTACAAAAATATTAATTTAAAATATTAATTGAACAATATTAATTCAACAATTTTTTCATGAATTACATTGATGGTTTTACTTTGGAAATTCCACCGTGTGCTACTTTGACGGGGTAATCTTCTGTTGCAAATTTCGTGTAATTTGTCCATATGCTTCGGTGAAATAGAAAAAAATGCGGGAATACCAGATAAGTTTGCAAACAAGTTCTTAGTTCCGATATTTCTTTGGAACATACGGATTGAAGGACTAGATTTAGTTTATGGGCGTAACAGTGCACAAAATCGGCATAAGGGAAATCGCGTTTTAAAATTGATTGAACCCCACCTTTACTACCGCTCATAACGGCGGCCACATCGTAAGTTTGAGCAATTAATTTATCCTTATTTATTCCGAATTTTTCTAAGAAACTTTTTATTATAGTTGATAATCCCTCCGCCGATCGATCTTGGACTTGAACAAAAGAAACAAATTTTTCAACAACTTTGCCTGATGAAATATTATCATGTGGTATATATCGGAAGATCAATACGAATTGACTTTTATTTGAAACGTCAGTAGTTTCATCAGCTTCAATTCATACAAAATTTGTTTTATGTATTTCGGATAAAATATAATCTTGGTATACTTCATACATACATTTCAGCAAATCATTTTGAATGGATTTGGAAGTGCCTTTAAATATTGGTGCATTAGCATAATATAATGCTAAACGGGAATCGCTCTTACAAAATGAATCAAATATTGTTCGAAATATACCTGGACGGTCGGAATCAATTTTTTCATCGTGTCTACGGAAGGCCAACTCACAATTACCACAAATTCTTATAACTTCTAAAATCTTACTTAACACGTACCGATTTCCATCAACAATTTTATTATGCTTAATTAATTCTCTTTGATAAGCTGTATCCACTTGTTGAGCAATATTGACATTTCCGAAACGTCTCAATCTAATACTATTGTCAAAATGTTCGGTAGACAACTCGTGGCACGACAAGGCAGTTGTTAAATGTTTCATATCTCTATATCCGTCTCGAGTCCATACACTTTCAGCACCAGTACCAAATAAGAGACACGGGAAACAATATAAACTTTTCCGTTTTATGCTCGCTGCTAGCCATGATTTTTTGGTAAACCATTCTTTATTAAAATTACGATTTAGTCCCTTTGGATTACTATTAACAATGATTATATTTGGATGATCAGGCCCCATGTTTTTTATCTTCACTTTGTCCTCATAACTTAAGGTTGCCATATTTACTATCAAATAGTCAACTGAGTTGATATTTGCGGTGGACATTTTGTACCTAATTAGGTTGTACATAAACATAACTGATTAAACTTTTTTAATTATTCAACAACATTTCATTTAAAAATATATATAGCACAAGTAAAAATTTAACAAACTTGTCATGGCAATTATTAAACTTAGTTAATTTATATCTAAATATTCAATAAAATAGCAAATCATCACACAAAAATATTTCGAAAGGAAAAACACAACCTCACTTCACGAATTTCTCCTTTTATTAAAAATTAAAACAAAACAAGTTGCACAAAAAGAAAACAAAAATATATTAGCGGGTGATTTTCTTTATGTGCCCAGTTGATTTAAATGTGTGTAGGCATATTTTTGTTTTTTCAAATAGAAGAATTCACGGATTGAGTAAAGTAAACTACGTAAAAAGTTTAAATACAATGATAAATTGGGGAATACCACCGTTTGCCCCACAGATTTTTTCTCGTTTTCGTTTCGTTATGTTGTTTTTGTTTTATACAGTTTAAGCTAAGTGCGATGCGAACAAACATATTTGTTGTTGTCGTAGAGGAATATATTCAATTGTAAGGATAAAATGTAAAATAAAATAAGCATTATTCATAACTCATAATCATAAGTATTATTTTATCGAAAAATTTGTACAAACTGCTTCTTAATAATTAACAGATATCTACTTCCTTATAAATTTTTTTAGTTATCCGTTAATACATAAAAGATATGTAATTTATATGTAACTTAAAAGGTGGGCACTGCTCACCTTGCCCAATATAACGAGCTGCCACTGCTTGAATCTATAAAAAAATGTATTTTTTCAAAGGTCTCACATCGAACCCCTGTAAACCAAACGAAAACCACTTTAGTTTTATTTGTATTCGTCATTTCATGTGGACAGATTAGTTTTATACGCACCTCAAATTTCAAGTCCATAGCATTTATAGTTTACGAGATAATCGATATAATAACTCGTTTTACTCTCACCAATAGTGTTCCGTATAAAAAACGGAACCCTAAAAAACTTACATTTTATTGGACATTCAGCAATTATGTAAATAAACATATATCAATTGACATTTACTTATGGACCCAGCAGAAAAGTTGATCAGTAAACAAACATAGAATTAGCAGAATAAAATTAATGTTTTAAGATAGATGATGGCAGCTTAGTTAAATTGAAAGTTTATTTTTTATTGTTGTTCAATTAAGTTAAAATTGTTTGTCTTGCTATTATTATATTTCGAGCCTTAGCGAGTGATTAACTAAAAAATATTTTTTTATACCGTGAATTATAATTATTTTAATAAAAGCAATACTCTGTGATTCTTATTGTTATTATTTTAATTAATTACCTTGGAAATTGTACCCGGACTTCTATTAATTCTACAAATACCACAACTACCTTTGCTTTGGACTAGGATGCGCATCAACATTTTGGAAGAAAACTATAATTTAGAAAACAAGGCGGCATTATTATTTTACGACAATATAGTGCAACTGGACTTGCCCTGGCCATTGAAATTTCAACCATCAAGTGCAGCTGCGATTATACCCTACTCGCAACGAAATAATTCAAAATTTACATAAATAACGTAATAATAAAATTAAAAAAAGGATACTTATTGTTGTTGTTCCAATTTGTTTCCATTTAAACAAATTAAGCCGTTTTTCCTGATAACGAATGAGTTCAAGGTTCCAATTTAATTTGTATTTTTTTGTTTTTATGTTTGCGTCCCCCTTTTTTGTTGAATTAGTTGTTTCCATTTAACAAATTAAGCCGTTTTTCATGACAACGAATGAATTCAAAATTTCAATAAAGTTTGATTATTTTGTTTTTATGGAAACGGGTTTATGGAAACATATTTCACTGCTACACTGTTACTGCCATTAAAATATGATGAAGAGAACAACAATATAACTCAAGAGAACTGTTTTAAACTTATTTTGTTTTTTCACTTATTGTTTGTTAATTTATGTTTTATTTTTTATTTAAGTTTTGTGTTTTCTTTTTATTTATTGAAAAAAAAACTACAAAAATTTAACTTGATCGTCATTTGAAAATCACTTCGATTATAAATTTTTGTAAAGCCTGGGCTTTTCAATTCATAAATAGATACCTATGGTTTCTATTTATCCAAGGGTTTTTTTTAAAAATTGTTAAATGATACACGATGAACCGTACGCAGACTCCACCAAGGATAAAATCTCTAAATAAACTTATTAGCTTATAAGACCATGATGGTCTTATAATATACCCAATGAAAATTCAAAAATTTTGTAACAATAAAATAGAAAAATTAAATCTAACCTTAATCCTATAACTGTTTGTTGACTTCAATGGTGCAAGCAACTTTCGCCCTTGTATGTCGCTTGTTTACCATTTTATTAAACCCGTTCAGCAATCCTTCCATAATCTTTAAATAAACTCGTTCTAAACAAATTCGTTCCAGCAAGGTGTTAACAGTTTTACGTAAATCAATATTGAAGCCAATATCGAATTGAGGTGAATTATTTAACTTAAGGTTATCACCATCACGTACACTGGCATTTCGGAATCCGGTATCTTTTCCCTTTCTTTTTTGTTTATAACATAACAGGGATTCGAAAACAGTGATAACACCATTTGATTATAAAGCACTTTTAATAAAAATCGAATTTTATTTACAACAATATAGATTTTTTTTCTCTAGGTATATATTTCTTATAAACTGTACTCTTTTCTTATTAAAAAAAACTTATTTTTCTTTTATTTTCATAAATTAATATTACAATACCAAGTATAAAATTTGTTTTATTTATAATAATTTATAATTGTTTGTAACTTTTAAAATTTCAACGCCCTTCAAAAAATAGAGATAATTTCTTTTTGAAATATCATATATGAACTAATTCGTTTTTAATAATTTATTTGATTTCATATCAAATTCCAACTCAACAGTTTTAATTAAAATTTTTGATTTAAGAATCAAATCGAACTGATTGCAAAATCTTAATTTTATTTTTTTGTATGCGAAACGCGTACTCGACAACATATTTATTTTGATTATATCGATTTGAAATCAAAATTTAACTGTCTTGAAATTGAGCAATGTGCTAGCATAAATATTATTTCTATTTTTAGGACTAAAAAAGACAAAAGTTGATTCACTGTCATTATGTCTCTTTCATTCGTTTTATTATTGAAACGTGCAACAAGTTTTTGTTGAAGTATTAAAGCATTTAAAAAAAACAATTGCAAGAGAAAGATTTAATATTTCTGTTTCACCTTTTTCTTTCTTAAATATATAACAGATAAAAAAAACTTTACAAAGGAAAGTTATATTAAATTGCAAGGTGCGTCATCATTTCATTATTTCTTTATTTACGTTTGATAAAAAAAATTTGAAATAGCAATGTGTATTAGGCTAAATATTAGAAAACAAAATATAACCACAACAATATCAGTAAATAATGAATTTAGGAAAATACACGCTGGACGATAAAAGATTCCGCTAATGATGAAAATCACGTAAACCAAACTGGTTTACTAAGGGTTTTGTATATAAAAAAAAACCCTCACAAGGTTTTGTTTCGCTCGCCACACTGTAAGATTTTGGACTTTTAATTCAAAAGTATATTTATAATTTACCTCGGATACAAAAACTTATACACGGTTTAGCAATTTGCGTCTACGGCTAACGTGAAAATGGGAATCTCTCTTTCTAAGTATTTTAATGGGTCATTTATATTCTAATAACAGATGCAATTTATTTACAAAAAAATATGATAAAAAATAATAGTGCAGCTTGATTTATTACTACTTCCTGTTGATGGTAGATCCTAAATTCCAGGGTAATGTTAACATCATCAAATTTAGCATCCAGCAAATCCACGTATTGAAATATTCAGAATTCATCCAGACATCAAATAAACATCCAGGAATATAACACCCATCTTAATTATATTATGGTTTCTTATTATTCGACAGATTATTTTTAATCGGAATAACAATAGTAATGAATTTCTTCTTTTACACTAATCTGTATAAATCACCTTACTAAACCTGATTGCAATTAAGTTTTCTATTGTTTTTACGTATTATTTTACTTTCTAAACCTTACAACACATTACCATTACGAACTTTATTTAATTTTAATTCCTTTTTGAACATAGTTTTTATAGAATTGTTTTTCTTTGTAGATTACTCTCTGATTTAGACATGAAAAATAATTAACCTTCGTAACACATAACAAAAACCAGCCATGATACATTTTATAAGCAAATGTTTTTTTTCCTTTATATTTTACTTTATTGTTGTCTTTTAGTTTTAAAACAATTTATTTTTTTTTTAGAAAGCGATTTAAATTTATTTACAAGATTTGTTTCATGATGAAACATGGAATTATTTTCTTTTTAAGAAAAATACAATTACTTTTTAATTTACAGATAAAATATCTCTTAAAACACTGTTTCGAGATGAAACACTGGAATCGAATTGATATCTCATCGCCATGGTGACATTTATCAAAACGATTTTGTGTACAAAAAATAAAACGTAGCAACATTCAAAAAAAAACATTTTCGTTCCATTTCTTTTTGACTCTATTCTGTGGTCTAATTCCCTAACGAAAAAATGCACAAAATGATAAAAGGATAAAATGATAACTCATATTTTTCCCGAATTGCGATTCCGTATGACAAAGGATAAAATGATAATGATAAAAAATTTTTATCATTAGTTAAAATGATAAGTTTTTTTTCCTTAACCAAATAGGTGGAGAAAACGTTTATCATTAATGATAAAAATAATTGTTAAAAACAATTTGACATTAAACTTATGTCGTTTTCTTTTTAAAAAAATATTCGAAAACTCTAAATAATTATATTCTTACAAATCAAGATTGTTTTGTGTTGTGTTTAATTTGTTTTTACTATAATAAAATTATTCTTATCATTGCAATAAATTTTAATTCGTAATTACTACAATAATTTAAAATTATTTTTGCTGTAATTTGTCAAGAACATGCCGACATGAAGTTAGTGTAAAGCTCTATAGAATAATTCACAAAAACCATTTATACGCTGTCAATATTAATAAACAAACTAAGCGCCATTATTATTTTTATTTAAAGTAATGCTTATGGACCTTTTTCCCAAAAAAAACTATGTAGGCAGTCGGGTTCAGCTGATTGTATTTCGAAAACACGTTTTGTGTTGTCTTTAATTTGTTTTTACTATATATGCATTATTATTATTTTTGCAGTAAATTTTAATACATAATTATACTGGCTTACAACTATTATTTGACAGATTACATACATCAATACATACAGTAAAATAACGATTTGAAGTTTAAGGAAAAATCTGTAGTTTTTTAGATATTACTGTCGATGTAAGCAGAATAGGCGTCTATTATTTTATTAATTAATTTTGTTATGAACAATATGTCAAATATATATATATTGAATGACAGTTCTTTCAAATATTTATCATTTAGAACAATTTTTTAAAATTTAGAACAGTAAATTTCATTTTATTATTTTGCGCTTAGGGAATCGTATTTTAGTAAAAATTGATATTAAAAAAATGAAAACGAGTGGGGATAAATTGAACGATTTTATCATTTATCACTTTATCACTGTATTATTAGGGAATAAGACCACTGAATGTGTTTAATAATTCATTTATTTTCATTTAGCTAATTGAAGCAGTTAATCGTTATGTTTCGAATTTGAATTTTTTTATTGGTAACAGGGGAAAAAATGAATTGTTGAAATTGTTGAAATTGTTTAAAACGCATTGAATGAATTGATATGAAATTAGACAGACGTTACAAATTCAAATAAAAAATTCATTTGTTAATAAAAAAATAAACTTAATAAAAAAATATACACAGTTAATAAAAATTATACATTCATTGGTTAATAAAAAAAATATACACAGCTAATAAAAATTCATTTGTAAATAAAAATTAAATACATACAGACACTTTATAAAAATTAAAAAAGAATAGAATATATTAGTTATTTCTATTTATTTGGTATTGTTGACAAAGCTGCTTTCCAATTTTGATAAGTTCGTCATTTTGTCGTAGTTTTTCTATTAAATGAATAAAATAACTATAGTAACTTTGAAAACTAAATTAAAATCGAATAAACTTAGATAATAAGTCGATAAATAAATCGAATAAACTTAGATTATCATACATACCACGTTCTATTTTAAAATTATTTTCTATTTCCAACTTTCTTAGTTCCAGCTCTTTTTATTCAATTCATTCGCCTCTTTTGCTGTTTCCATGTTTTGTTGTAAAATGTTTGTCTGCATTTCGATTTCATTGGCAGTTTTCTTTAGGATTCATGCGAATGTGCACTGTTTTGGGCCAAGGACGTGGAGTACATCAGTCTCGCACGATTCCTTGGCCTTCCCGGTTTTAATTCAATCGATGGTTGAGATGTTGGCGCAAATGGCTCTCTTCTTCTCCTTCCTGTTGCTCTCTGCTCGGGCTGTCTTCTAGTTCTATGTCGCGCGGGAGGAAGATTCAGCAAGAATGGAAAGAATCGGTTCAGCGGGAATGGAAAGAATCGGATCAGAGGGAATGGAAGGAATCGGATCAGCGGGAATGGGAGAAATTCGTAGATCGTGAATGGAAGGAATTGGGGTATTCGTTTGGAAGGAGTTCATGGGGAATGCAGGAGTTATTGGGGAATAGGAAGGGTGAGGAGGGGTTTCATCTTCTGAAGAAACTATGTGGTTTCGAGAAGGAAGAATTTCCAGCCCCAGACACATATTTTTCGCAGAAGGGTTATAATATTGGTCAATAAATAGTGGTGATGGTTTGCGCGAATCTTCAATAACATCCACATCCGCCCTGGATGACCATGGCCCGCCCTTGATGACACCTGAATCTAAATTTGCACGCAAAGCTGAACTACATAAAGTCCCTGGCTCGGGAGAACTGGGCAATAGACTGGTATGCAAATCTAAACCACTTGAAGGCTCTGGCCTGGGAGAGCTGGGAACAAAATTGAGGTCTGGATCCGGAGGTCGGATTGAGATGTGGTGTTTTTTGTAAGGCGACGTCTATCTACGCCTTCCTTGGATCCTTGGCCTTCCAAAGCCTTAAACTTACATACCGCTATAACGTCCAACTCCAAAGCATTAAAATTAATATCTGTTGGTGGTCCACCACCAGTTGATTTAGTATCTAAATTATATTGTGACACTTTTTTCCTAATTTTATGTTTATAATCGATCCATGCCTATAATTGAAAAAAAAAAAACAATTAAATTTAGTTTAAAATTTTTCCAATATGTAACTTACCTTTTTCCATCCGACAGGATTTTTGCTGTTGCGAATTGCCCAGCAAATTACATTCTGCATTGCATTGAAATATACTCCCACATGTCTTATCTTTTTTGCACGCAATTCGCCTCTTGAAAACGTCCTTCCAATAGATCATGGTGTATAAGACATAAGTTAACTATAGTTTCTCTAGTTGATTATTAGTCATTCGATGATACTATAAAAAGACCAATACATATATTATTTTCTATTCCCTCAAATTTGATAAGAAATAGTTTATTCTCAAGGTGAGTCAATACAATACAATACAATACATGAACATAGTCTTAGAAGTCATGTGATACGACATGCGGATGCAACAAAAGAACATATATGTAATACTTGTGGAAAACATTCCCCTAATAATTTTATTAATGTTCTTCATTATGACGTTTATCTGTACCACTGTACATTTAAACAATTAAATATTTTTTTTGATGATTTAAATAAACTCAATTTTAATTAAAAATACAAGTTTTGTATAAATGATTGGTTGTATTAGTGGAAATTGCTGTTACATGATGGAAAATGAAACAGAAGATCTGGAAGAATATGATATAAAAACGATCAAATTGTTTGGATCGAGATCAGTATAATTTTGTTTACATCGATTAATTATTCCCCAACATACAATTAATTCGATTTTATCATAGATTATCAAGATGTGCAAATTGTTATCATCGATTACTTTATGTAATAACCTTCCCATGGGTTTATTTAATTTGTAAATTGACCGTTTATAATTTTTTTCCAAATTCTCAGACCGTAACTGGAATACAATCTGCTTTCCCAATCTTTGAGTATATTAATGTTTGAATTAAATCCAATCAGAGAAACATGCACGTTTCTCGCATAATTGTGACGCAACTCTTTAATGTTCCAACTACCACAATGCAAAAACAACTTTAACCAACAAATTATAGGAGAGAATCACAATAGCCCAAAAGTTTTGTACAATTGTATATATTATTTCTCCAAATTATGTATACATTTCTTTCAATGACAACACAAGCCAGTAACTGGATTTTTATACTTATATACCAACATGTATATATCTTTTTTATTATTGAAAACTTTTTATATGATAAAAAAGACTTTTTCTTCGCTTGCAAGTCAAACATAGAATAGAATTATTTGTCGCCATTCTGACATTTTATATTTTTTTTTTTATTTTGAGCACTGTTCACGTTTTTGGGACGTGGAAGACCCATTACAATTCTTTTAATTAAAAAACAATGAATTTTCAAACTACTTAGTTTAAACTTGAAATTAAAATTAAATGTTCACCATTTAAAATTTAAATATGGAAAAACCGATACAACCCACCATGATGGCATTTTTATAATAATCCTCGCTATCGTTTTTGCTTTCGTTCATAACGAAAACCGAATAAAGCTATCAACGTTAATTCGTTTCGTGTTTCTACTGAGTGTGTTTAATGAATTTTTTATTTTAATCTTTTATTTAGATGTTGCAAGCAATTGATCGTTAATTTTGAATTTTTATTGAAGGGAAAAAAATGAATAATTGAAAATGTTTAAAATGTTTTGAATAAATTATTGAAGGGTTTGAAATGTATTTTAAAATTTAATATGGAGATGATCAGACGTTACAACCGATTGAAAATTCTGAATAGCCAGCGAACATTTTAATTTTTCATCACTGTCGGTGATTCCCGAAATGATATATTTTATAATAGTTTCGTCGTCCAAATCTATTTTACTAGCTATTTTTTTTATATTGTATGCAAACTCCGAAAAACTTTGTGATGGTTTCTTTTTACGATTCGCCAATGTACAATGTACATCAGCCACATCCCGGTTTTTTTTTGAATTCACTAATAATACCCTCACAAAAGTCAACCCAATCACGTATGCCATGTGCCACTGTGCTGTGGGGTTTATCGGTAGACCGTGAAGGTCTACCATTTGGTCTTGCACGCCATTAAACCCTGCGCTAACTCACTCGAGCGAAGGTTCTAGACCAACCTCACTAACAAGAAAATTTAAGATAAAAAAAAACAAACGAAGCGTGCCTTAAACATCACCACCCAGATCTCCCGAAGGGAAATCTGCCATGCCACAACCCTCCCTAAATAATTAACCTTAGCAATTCATTGAATTATGACAACAACTAAGATAACAAAACACTACCATATATGAATACATCAAAAGTTAATAATAAGAAAATAAATAGAAAACAAAAAAAACTTCTCTGAATATGTCTCCGATGATTTCCTGATGTGTCTTCTTCTGAGGGTTCCTCACTACTCCTAAATTTGTGGCTTCTTTCTTGCGTCACACAGATCAGTGTATATATTGATAGGTTGATCTTGCCGCCTCTTCTGCTATTGTTTTCTTCTATTAGAAAAACACCAAATATATTTCTTTTTCTCTTTATTCAAGACGAATCTTTAAACAGAAATTTTCATAACTTTCTTTTGGTATCGTTATGAAGTTGAAAAATACCCAAACAGAAATCTTGGATTCTGATCTAATACTATCATAATTCACGAAGTCATAATTTATTCTTTTTTTTTGTACCTTTTTCTTGACTTTATTATCTTGTTAGCCAATCGGCATTTTTGACCATTGAAATGATCACATTATTCACTAAAACATTATTAATTAATTTCCTTATCAGTATTTTACTTGAAAAACTTCCACAATTCCCACTCAACTCCACGCTAGCAAACTTCAATCTCCCTGCACCAAAAACTCACTGCCAAACAAAAACACAACTAATTTCTTTAACTCCTAACCACCAACTCATTAATTTTTTACATTTTATCACGAGCAAAATGAAAACTACTCGGTCAGCATAAATTTCTTTAACCGTTCAATTTGTCTATTCTGCAATTAATTCTCTGTAAATTTTCATAATTATGTAAAAAAAATTAAAACTGAAAGTTAAAAACAATAAGTTGATACGTTGCTTCCGGAAGGATCAAATTGAGAAGTATTTTAAATGATTGTGTTATTACACACAATTGGGTTGAGAAGTACAGTGACTTCGAAGCTCTCTATAGTCTACTACTATAGATAAGGAAGACGGAAATGGAAGCACAACTTACATGGAAGATCTTGCCCGTTACAGGACAGGACGAAAGGAGGAAGTTCGGCTGACTTCATTCGTCCTGAGAATCAGAGGAAAATGAAGATGTGAAATGGGAGCTGGGCTCGAACCCAAACCCCGAGATAGACTCTCAGGCTCTACCGACTGAGCTAGCCGGGCCAGACAAAAAATATATGGCCGAAAACTAAATGAAGACAAGAAAACCAATATACAGAAAACAGGATTTTTCGGATTGTAGGAAGTCAATGAGTACTAGAGGAAAGGTGGTATCTATTGACGCACGTCTTTGGAATGGTATATTTCAAGTCGTCGAGAAATAAGATCCTCCAGTTCATATGAGGCGTTACCAACCAACCGGATAACTTTGGCTTTAACAAATTTTGGTGCCAGTTTGGCACTTATCTGTTTACCAGCGTCACTTAATATGAAGTTTCGACGGAAAACGATATCACCGGGTACGAAAGCACGTTTTCGAGAACGCAAATTGTAGCGAGCTGCATTTTGAACAAAGGCTTCAGCGGTCAGATCTTGAATTCGGGTGCGAATCTTTGATAATTGATCTGAACGATCAAGGGTTTCCCCACTCTCGTCCAGACAATTCAAGCGTCGAAGTAAAGAATAAGCCGTACCATGATGAAACGAAATCCTGCAGCCCTCCTGGTTCCTCGAAAGAGGAAACGGGATGTCCTGGGATTAACGAATCTTATTTTTGTCCCTCTGGTTGGAAAATCCGGACCTGCTCATTGCGAGGCTGGAGTTTCAGGGAAAAGGTGGTCGTGGGTGTGTCCGGCAACCAGAGGGTCCTAGAGGAGCAGAAATTATTTAAATATGAACATAGTAGGGCTCGAAATTGATACCGAATCGCTGTACCACGAAATCGTTCCCTCTTTACACTCAAAACGAAATTAGTTAGACATTGTGCCTTTTATGTTTCAGAAGGTTACAGTAACCCACAACAAAGCAACATTGCACTGAATTAAATTCTACTTAAATATAAAGAATATAATGAATGTTGGTGACTTACCTATTTCTTCGGTAACATATTTCTCAGAGAAACCAGCAATAAAGAAAAACACGCAGCACTTATCGTAATTAATATTTTATTAATTTTTGTATTTGTTTTTTTTTTATAATAATTTTTAGAAATTATAATTTTTGATATTAACTCCCTGTAACTCCCACTAGATTTTGTTAATTGATTTTGTTACTATATTTTTCTGAACAAACGAAATCACTTTACTTTAATTTTGTTACTATATTTTTCTGAACAAAAGAAATCACTTTACATTGATTTCGTTACTTTATTTTTATGAACAAAATATTTTGTTACTATCTTTTTCTGAACAAAAGATTTCACTTTATATTGATTTTGTTACTATATTTTTCTGAACAAAAGAAATCACTTTACATTGATTTCGTTACTTTATTTTTATGAACAAAAGATTTTGTTACTATATTTTTCTAAACAAAAGAAACCCCTTTACATTGATTTTGTTTATATTTTTCTGAACAAAAGAAATCACTTTACATTGATTTGTTGCTTTATTTTTATGAACAAAAGATTTCACTTTACATTGATTTTGTTACTTTATTTTTATGAACAAAAGATTTTGTTACTATATTTTTCTGAACAAAAGAAATCACTTTATATTGATTTTGTTACTATATTTTTCTGAACAAAAGAAATCACTTTACATTGATTTGTTGCTTTATTTTTATGAACAAAAGATTTCACTTTACAAAAGATTTTGTTACTATATTTTTCTGAACAAAAGAAATCACTTTATATTGATTTTGTTACTATATTTTTCTGAACAAAAGAAATCACTTTACATTGATTTTGTTACTTTATTTTTATGAACAAAAGATTTTGTTACTACATTTTTATTGATTTTGTTACTATATTTTTCTGAACAAAAGAAACAACAAAGTTTCAACAAAAAAAACACAACCGAAATTAAAAATAAGAATCTAAATTTTACCAAAAAACTAACTATTTAAACTATTTAAGTAATAAACGTCTCGTTTCAAAATCAAAAACACAGAAACGAAAAAACTTTACGACCGACCACGTCTACTTTCCTATCGAGAGTCCCCAACCACAACAATATCACCAAAGTTTACACCTCGGTGTTATCTGAGTCCTAGTAATGATGATATCAAAAAAAAATAGTGATTCGAGAATTCCACTTTAAAACTGTGGGAATATTTTTCCATAATTAAATAGAAAATTATCAAGTTTCAAAAAAAAAATAAAAATTAACAGAAAAACATCCCAACGGAGTTTTAGTTTTAATGTTAACAATAAAGAAATTGGAGAATTTTCTTTTTTTTTTTTTTTAGAAAACCGTTTTAATTTAATTTAATTTACTAAAGATGTTTTGCCAGATTGCAAAACTAAAACATGGGAATGGTTGTAACTGAAATTAATGGAATTTTGCATTATTAGCAAACTGAAACTTGGTTTTGAAAGATTGGTCTAATGTCATGAGACAAAAATAAATTTGTGGAATCTGGAATCGGGCACCTTGTGACGAAGGAAAGTAAAAGTAAAGATATAAGCACGAAAAGGTTGTGTTTGGGATCTCCTTCGTCACAAATCGTGGGGACGTCCCACACCCTGAGAGAATCTCAAGCCGGGCTTAAGACTAGAATTATTAGGACTAGGTTAACAATTGGTGATAAAAGAGAAACTGAAACAAAAAAAATTTAGACACGGATAGACTTAGGAGATAAAAACTTTAAGAAAAGAATTTAGAAACCTCACACAACTACAAAGGCAAGTGCCTTAACCACAAACGTCGCCCTTTGTAGACGAACCTTCAAAAGAGTAGAGAAAAGCAAAGGAAGGATGGAAACGCTCAAGAGCGGATGTCCTTGACATGGTAGACACCCAAGCTTTTCCCCTGCATGTCTTCCACCTCAAATGCCACGGTCCCAACAGGTCGAGTAAGTTTTGCGGGAATGAAATTTGGAGCGAGCTTAGCGTTGAAGTTACGGGTCGCATCACTCTGGACGAAGTTTCGAACGTAAACGCTTTGTTGAGGGTGAAGAAGGCGAGTCTTGCTCCGCAAATTATACCGATGAGAGGTGTTTTGATACGCGGTGTGCAGGTGATGAAGGACGGCCTCTTGGATACCAGAGAGGTTGTCAGCACTTGTGCTGGCGCATGAATGCTGTCCAGAAATGTGATGAATATCACGAAGGATTTGGTATTCGGAACCATGGTTAACTCGGTGACGTCCAAATGCGACAAAATTAGGAGTGAACCCAATAGACGGATGGTAAACATTTCGCAAGGCTGACGTAATCTCGTTTAGATGGATATCCCAGGTTTTGTGGTCAGTTTTGATGTAAGAACGAATGGCAGATACAATGGACCGGTTTACCCGTTCTGAAGTGTTGGACTGGGGTGAATATTTAGGAGTAAATATATGCTTCACTCCAAATGTTTTGAGTGAGTTAGCCAGTAGGTGGGACTCGAATTGTTTACCATTGTCCGAAACAAGTGACTCAGGAACGCTGAAGAGGTTAAAAACATCGTTCTCTAGAAAGGAGACTAAATTAGCGGCTGTTGCTTGTCGAAGAGGCTTTGTCAGCACAAATCGGCTGAAGTGATCCAATGCGATAACAAGATGCGTATTACCCCACTTTGATCTTGGGTAGGGTCCTAAAAAAATCCACATATATTCTCTGGAATGGACGAAATACTTTGGTTTCCTGACCCATGGGTGGTCGTAGTGTGTCATCGGAGCACTTATTCATCCGACATGACTGACAATTCCGTACATATTCCTTAACGTCTCGAGCCCTTCCTTAACGATGGCCAAAAGAACATACGCCTTAGTTTATCGGTGACTTTTGCTGCACCTAGGTGAGCCGAAAGAGGGGGATCGTGGGCTTGGCGGATGAGAGAATTACGCATTGGAATGGGAACCAAGAGTCGCCAGTGCTCATCTTTGTCCAGGTGTTTCAACCCAATGTTAGTTTGTATGTAAATACGACCATCTACCTCTCGAATATTAGAATCTGCGTGGGGTCTTAGAGCTAGGTATTCTGGGTCCTTAAAATGTTCGGAGGAAAGATCCAGATTCATCACAACATCCTGGTCATTTTTCACTGAACTATCAATTTCATCAGCATTAAGCCGGGAGAGGGAGTCGGCTACGATGTTCTGAGTTCCCTTGCAGTATTCAATATCAAAATCGTAAGCTTGCAACTTAAGACTCCATCTAGCCAGTCTACCTGATAGGTCTTTCAAAGACATTAGCCACTTTAAACTAGAGTGATCCGTGATGATGGTAAACGGATGTCCTTCTACATAGGCTCTGAATTTCTTAACGGCGAGAACCGCTGCAAGGCATTCCAGTTCCGTGACACTATCATTTCGTTGAGCCGAATTTAGCTTGTGTGACATAAATGCCAAAGGATGTTCCGTTCCGTCGTCAGATTTTTGAAACAGCACGCTTCCTATCCCTGTAGTGCTAGCATCCTATTGGATATAAAAACGACGAGTAAAATCAGGGTTGACGAGAACTGGGGCTGTAACCAGTGAGTTTTTTAGTGAATCGAAACTTTTCTGTGCATCAACATTCCAAAGAAATTTGCGATCTTTCTTCAGCAACTCGGTTAGGCTTGCAGATAAGGTGGAATAATTAGCATTAAAACGTCTGTACCAACCAGTAATTCCAAGGAAGCGTCGGACCTGTTTCACGGTTTTGGGCACGGGAAAATCTATGATGACTTTAACTTTGTTTTGGTTGACGCGTAGCACGCCGTGGCCAACCGCATACCCCAGATACTCGATCTCGTTAAGGAGGGTAAAATTAATGGTAAGGCCTGCACCTTTAAGTCGCGCTGCCACATCAGAGAGCAGGAGAAGGTGCTCTTCGAAAGTAGCGGAGGTTACCAGAAGGTCATCTAGATATACAAATACCCGATCGTGGAGTTGATGGGGAATTACCTTGTGCATTAACCTGCATAATGTTTGAGGGGCATTACACAGACCGAATGGCATTACAGTAAACTGGTATAAAGGTCGTCCTGGTACAGTGAAAGCAGTTTTGTCTCGAGAAGCGGGATCAAGTGGAATTTGCCAAAAGGCATCTTTTAGATCGATGCTTGAAATAAATTGCGTTTCCCCTAATCGGCTAAGTAAACTGTCGATGATTGGTAAAGGATAAGCGTCTTTCTTAGTAACCTCATTAAGCTTCCTTGCATCTAGACAGAGCCGCGTTTTACCATTAGCTTTCCGCACGACAGCCATCGGAGAACTCCAAGAGCTGTCACTTTCTTCGACTACTCCAAGCTCAATCATGCGATCCAGTTCTTTATACATTTCTCTCTGGACAGCTGGGGAAACAGCATAGTAACGTTGTTTTACTGGCTTGGCTTCACAGGTATCAATAATATGAGTAACCAAAGACGTACGCCCTAGACCATGACGCTTAGCACACGGGAACTGTAGAATGAGCTGGTCAAGCTGGTGTTGTTGAACGGAGGTAAGAGTATGATGATTTGGTAAAGTAAGAGGGATACCTGGCTGTTCTAGTTCATTTACAAAAGAGGGCTGAAGACCAAAAGCTTTCCAGAAATCAAAACCCAGATATAAGGATTGTTGCAAACTAGGAGCGATAAAGATGGACATGATTTGAGATCTACCTCTATACTGGACTAGAGCACGGACCAATCCTAATATTCGTTGTTTAGATCCACTAGCGGTTGAAATAAATGAAGGGGTACCGCACACCTTTAGGCCAGTTTCTTTAAGAAATGTGTCAGCACCACAGCCCAATACTGTGATGTTAGCACCACTATCCAGCAATCCACGAATAGCTATTCCAGCGATAGAAACTTCGGCGTAAGGTCGATTGTCTCCTGGTGTATTGCATAGGATGGAAGCCGCCACATGAGATCGAAGGGTACGTCGCTGCTTGTAAAAATGGTAGGTACGTAGGATAGAATTGGGAATGTAAGGTTTGGGTATGTATTTAGTAAAATATGGGTTTAGGAAATGAGGAGTTATCTCTATCCTCTTGACTGCCGACTGTACAGTTCTGGATCGGTATTGGCGGCTGCATTCACCTGTGAAGTTTGAGAGCTGGTGTTTGGTTTCGGGAGATGAGGCGCTCCACTCACCTCCACCTTCGCTTTTCCCGAACAGTTTTCACAGTTCGGCTTAGTTACTCCCTGAGATCCGCAACCAAAACAGAACACCCTTTGGGGTGAAAGAGGGCAGTTATAATACATGTGCTCTCCAGTTAGGCAGTTCCAGCAATGATATGGTTTAGCCGGATTTGGACGAGCAGCTGCTACACTAGATCGATGCAAGGCTGATATGTTGAGATCGTCCTGATTTACTGGGAGGGGTGCCTCATGATTGAAGGAAAATTGGGGAAAATCGTGGGTTGTTTGAAGTTCACTTACTCTACGACGATCTCCATAGGTACCCTCTGGATTATAACCAATCCGGTTCCAAGCATCTTCAACGGCTACACATTTACGTATTAGTAGGTTTATATTCGAAAAATCCTCGCCAGCTACAGCAACTTGCAACCCAAGTCGCATGTTGCGTCTAATGATGTTCATTAATTCACCATCTTGCAGGGGTACTTTAAGGCCAAGTGAGAGGGTTAACAAATCATTATAAAAGTCCAGGAAACCCTCGCGAAACTTTTGCTTCCGGGTTTCTAGGGACTGGTTAATGTCACTGTCGGTTCGTCTATCCTGAAAGCGATCTATTAATGCTTGTCGAAGTTGTGACCAGGTAGGACAACCGGTTCGTTCTAAATAAACCCAGTAAAAGTCTTTAGCGGTCCCGTTAAGCAGGAAACCACAATCATCAACCAGTTGGTTTACTGGAACTCGATGCGACCGGGCCAGATGTTCCACCTGAAAAATGAAACGTTCAATTGCTATCCCGGTGGGAGATCCGTTGAACGAAATATTCCATTTATGGACAGGAATTTTGCTGCTTGTAGGCTGAAAAATGTTTGGAGGAGGATATTGAGGTTGAAAATCAGAGGCAGGCAATCTGGTTGGAGGGTGCCTGTTTGTGTGACTGTTATAATCAGTGGTAGTAGGAGGAATCTGCATGTCAGTACGAAGTGAAGAAGGAGCTGGCTGAACTGCTGGGGTTCTAGGTACATTGTTAGAAGCCTGAGGAACGTGAACAGCCAGCATTCGACTTAACAGTTCTTCCATCTTCTGTAAGCGCTCATCAACACTCGAAGTGATCCGCTCAGCGACTTCTGGATCCCGACGAGTTAATTTAGGACGGTTTGACTCCATGTCTTCTGCAAAGGAATTCATGTTCTGGTTAACGGTTAAATTGAAATGATCATCCACTGGATTTTCCGAAATATTCTCTTGAACTGAAGGGCGAGTCTCCTTGGATGTACCAGGACGTGGAGTGGATTGGCGAGGTTCATCTCTAGATTCTTTTTCTTCCAAAGGTTCATCGTTTGGTTCCTTTGGAAGTACAATATCTTGAACGTTGGTGAGAGACTGCTCTAAATGTTCGGGATTCTGACGGAGATCGAGAGTAACTAACAAAAGTTTATGACACGCATCCAACGGAGCTTCTACTTGTCCTTGTACCACGGGGCATTTTGATATACGCATCAATCTCTGTCGTATGTGGGACAGTCTAGACTCAATAACTTCTAGCACCTGCGCGCGTGCTCTATCCGTTGGATCAATTCTTTCCTGCAGGTCTTCCCGAATTAATTTAAGTTTACTCATACATTTCTCTAACTCTCCTTTTGGGTTCTTGAGCGCATTGGTATGAGGGTTCTGTGGGGCTTCTGTGGGATCTTTTTCTTCTAAGTCCAGTTGTTCTTTTAGAAGAGTTTGTTGAACCGAATGCAACCCTCTAATATAGCGAACCTCGCACTCAACACTAAACTCATCTCTTTCTAATAGTAGAGGGTTCATCATGACAAGAATAGGCTACCTTTTGGAGGGTGTAGAGTTGTTTTGTATTGGTGCCGTGTGTTTCGTTTTGAAATACGCGTAACGTTTAATAAGGAAATAAAATAAAAAAAAATTGAAATATTGAAAGTTTAATTTAAAATTTAAAAATTTAATTATCTTGTATAAGATAAAGCTAGATCCTCAAACACAAACCAAAACTAAAAAAAAAATTTGTATTGATGGATTTATTATATATGTATATAGTATGTAAATTATGAATATTGGTATACTATATTTATATATGTTCTGTTTTATATATTTTATAGTATGAAAATTTTTATGTATACATACATATATATTACATTTATTTATATTTTATATATATTATTTAGTAAATTATTTATATTATTTGGTAAAGAAAACTAGGCTAGCATCTAATTAATAATTATTTCTTCCTTTTTTTTCTCTTTTAAACCTAAAATCAACAAAAACCAACAAAAAAAATATATTTAATGCTACGACTATAAGTAAATAACAAAAAAAAATATGTATGACGAAACTCTATTGACAATAAAAATTGAACATCACAACTGAAAAAACTCAAAAATAATTAAATATATAAAAAAAATTTAAAATAAAGTTTTTTTTTTTAAATTGGCTTAATAGTAAAGAGAGAATGATTTTTAAGGAACAGCGGCCAGGCAAAACCAGCCAAATAGGATTATGTCTGGACCATATTGTTGGAAAATAGGAGGTTAATATAAATCACCACTATGAATTAATGAGAGGGCCTCAATTCTAAGAATCCAGACCAATAAGTGATAGGTTTAATTTGATTAAAATTAGGGGAAAATGTTCTGTCCAGACATGTGAAATGGAATAACTATTTATTGAGAAGGAAACAAAACACTAAGAATTAAAATTGGTTGTGCTGGTATTTTCTGTGTGTACTAGGGAAGGTAGGAGATAATTTAGGGAAAACTAACGGTAAGATCAAGGAAAAGGTAGTACTGATTATTCGGTTGAACGGACCAAGAATATCCAACCAAAGCAACGCAATGAAAGCGGATATAATGGTATTCTTGGCCAAACAACTCTATAATTGGGATGAACACTAACATTCCTACTAAAAAAGATGGAACTATAGGTAAGGAGAAGAAAACAATACAATTAGGCCGCTGAACAGACCAAGAATATCCAACCAAAGCAACGCAATAAGAGCGGATATACTGGTATTCCTGGTCGAACAACGAGATAATTGGGATGATAAATTCCTTATTTGGGCAGACCAAGAATATCCAACCAAAACAACGCAATAACTAGCGGATATAGTGGTATTCCTGGTCGACCTTCTAATGAGAATTAAACTTGATAGTAATTTAAATGCTTAATAACAAACTAACAAATAAAACAACAGCATTGCACTGGAACTATTCGCGACTAAACATCTCAACTATTAATTCAATTTAGTTGCAGTACACATTGAGGATAACAGCACGACACAAAAGAAGATAAGTTTACTTAGTACCATACCACTCGAATGCAATAGGGAATTCAGATGTGGGATAGTAGCAAACCCGAACAAAAAAAAACCTATGGACAAAAGACGTGAACCTTAATTTCTTTCGGTTCACGAAGGTTTGAGCCTTAACTTACTAGTTATTAGTTTGGGCGCCATGAAACCAAATCCTGCAGCCCTCCTGGTTCCTCGAAAGAGGAAACGGGATGTCCTGGGATTAACGAATCTTATTTTTGTCCCTCTGGTTGGAAAATCCGGACCTGCTCATTGCGAGGCTGGAGTTTCAGGGAAAAGGTGGTCGTGGGTGTGTCCGGCAACCAGAGGGTCCTAGAGGAGCAGAAATTATTTAAATATGAACATAGTAGGGCTCGAAATTGATACCGATTCGCTGTACCACGAAATCATTCCCTCTTTACACTCAAAACGAAATTAGTTAGACATTGTGCCTTTTATGTTTCAGAAGGTTACAGTAACCCACAACAAAGCAACATTGCACTGAATTAAATTCTACTTAAATATAAAGAATATAATGAATGTTGGTGACTTACCTATTTCTTCGGTAACATATTTCTCAGAGAAACCAGCAATAAAGAAAAACACGCAGCACTTATCGTAATTAATATTTTATTATGTTTTTGTATTTGTTTTTTTTTTATAATAATTTTTAGAAATTATAATTTTTGATATTAACTCCCTGTAACTCCCACTAGATTTTGTTAATTGATTTTGTTACTATATTTTTCTGAACAAACGAAATCACTTTACTTTAATTTTGTTACTATATTTTTCTGAACAAAAGAAATCACTTTACATTGATTTCGTTACTTAATTTTTATGAACAAAAGATTTTGTTACTATCTTTTTCTGAACAAAAGAAATCACTTTATATTGGGAAAAGGTGGTCGTGGGTGTGTCCGGCAACCAGAGGGTCCTAGAGGAGCAGAAATTATTTAAATATGAACATAGTAGGGCTCGAAATTGATACCGAATCGCTGTACCACGAAATCATTCCCTCTTTACACTCAAAACGAAATTAGTTAGACATTATGCCTTTTATGTTTCAGAAGGTTACAGTAACCCACAACAAAGCAACATTGCACTGAATTAAATTCTACTTAAATATAAAGAATATAATGAATGTTGGTGACTTACCTATTTCTTCGGTAACATATTTCTCAGAGAAACCAGCAATAAAGAAAAACACGCAGCACTTATCGTAATTAATATTTTATTATGTTTTTGTATTTGTTTTTTTTTTATAATAATTTTTAGAAATTATAATTTTTGATATTAACTCCCTGTAACTCCCACTAGATTTTGTTAATTGATTTTGTTACTATATTTTTCTGAACAAACGAAATCACTTTACTTTAATTTTGTTACTATATTTTTCTGAACAAAAGAAATCACTTTACATTGATTTCGTTACTTAATTTTTATGAACAAAAGATTTTGTTACTATCTTTTTCTGAACAAAAGAAATCACTTTATATTGATTTTGTTACTATATTTTTCTGAACAAAAGAAATTACTTTACATTGATTTCGTTACTTTATTTTTATGAACAAAAGATTTTGTTACTATCTTTTTCTGAACAAAAGAAATCACTTTATATTGATTTTGTTACTATATTTTTCTGAACAAAAGAAATCACTTTACATTGATTTCGTTGCTTTATTTTTATGAACAAAAGATTTCACTTTACATTGATTTTGTTACTTTATTTTTATGAACAAAAGATTTTGTTACTATATTTTTCTGAACAAAAGAAATCACTTTATATTGATTTTGTTACTATATTTTTCTGAACAAAAGAAATCACTTTACATTGATTTTGTTACTTTATTTTTATGAACAAAAGATTTTGTTACTATATTTTTATTGATTTTGTTACTATATTTTTCTGAACAAAAGAAACAACAAAGTTTCAACAAAAAAAAACACAACCGAAATTAAAAATAAGAATCTAAATTTTACCAAAAAACTAACTATTTAAACTAACTATTTAAGTAATAAACGTCTCGTTTCAAAATCAAAAACACAGAAACGAAAAAACTTTACGACCGACCACGTCTACTTTCCTATCGAGAGTCCCCAACCACAACAATATCACCAAAGTTTACACCTCGGTGTTATCTGAGTCCTAGTAATGATGATAACAAAAAAAAAAAAGTGATTCGAGAATTCCACTTTAAAACTGTGGGAATATTTTTCCACAATTAAATAGAAAATTATCAAGTTTCAAAAAAAAAATAAAAATTAACAGAAAAACATCCCAACGGAGTTTTAGTTTTAATGTTAACAATAAAGAAATTGGAGAATTTTCTTTTTTTTTTTTTTAGAAAACCGTTTTAATTTAATTTAATTTACTAAAGATGTTTTGCCAGATTGCAAAACTAAAACATGGGAATGGTTGTAACTGAAATTAATGGAATCTTGCATTATTAGCAAACTGAAACTTGGGTTTGAAAGATTGGTCTAATGTCATGAGACAAAAATAAATTTGTGGAATTTGGAATCGGGCACCTTGTGACGAAGGAAAGTAAAAGTAAAGATATAAGCACGAAAAGGTTGTGTTTGGGATCTCCTTCGTCACAATGAGTAATCATGGGCAGCCCAAAGGAAGCATAATAGGGGGAACAACCTAAAGTTTTATGTACAGAACATCGAAGAGCACATGCGATTTCACTAAGATGCACGTCCCACCGAGTATGGTCTTCGGTCAAGTACGCACGTAATCCAGCGATGACACTTCTGTTCACTCGCTCGGATGCGTTAGCTTGAGGGGAGTATAAAGCTGTAAAGGTATGGTTGACCCCATACCTTGAAAGAAAGGTTTCAAACAATTTAGATTTAAACTGCGACCCATTGTCTGAGACAATTGTTTCGGGACAACCAAAAACATGGAACACATTAGTTTCTAGCAGTTTGCAGATAGGTTCGGCGGTGAGTTTCCGTAAGAGAAGAAGAAACGGGAACTTAGTAAGATGGTCTAAGACAATCAAAATAGCTATATGACCAGACTTAGTTCGGGGGTAAGGACCAATTATATCAATATATAACCGTTGGCCGAGTCTTTCAGATTTGAGTGACGTCACCATAGGAGCACGAATCACGGTGTTAGGTGCTTTGACAGTCTTACAAACGTCACATTGAGAGACATAGGATTTAATTTGTGTGGCCATCCGGGGCCAAAAATAGACTCGACGTAGATGATACAATGTTTTCGCAACACCACCATGTGCAGAGGTAGGAGGATCATGGGCCTGGGAAATCAACTTGGTTGTCAACTCTTCAGGAATCCACAACATCCAATTTTCACCTTCCGGTGTCACATCACTCGGTGAGAAATTAAGTTTTTTGTACACTAGTCCATCGGACGTACGTAAATCAGGAAGAGAACCGTTGGAATCACTGACTATCTTTACCAATTTAAGGTAATTGTCACTGATGAAAGCTGGGGATTTTAAATCAAGATTAAAATTATCAATTTTGTCCTCGGTAACCGCATCGATGGAGAATATTCGCGAAAGAGCATCTGGAACCACGTTTAGCTTACAACGCCGATGCTCAATCTCAAAAGTGAATCCTTGCAGCTTCAAGCTCCATCGGGCCAAACGACCTGACAGATCTTTCTGCTGCATTTACCACTTCAGAGAAGCGTGATCAGTAATGATCTTAAAAGAGTGACCCTCGATGTACGCTCGGAATTTCTTGATACCTAGGATTGCAGCAAGGCATTCCTTTTCGCTGACCGAGTAATTTCGTTGAGCTGAGTTCAGTTTCTTGGACATATAGGCTATAGGATGATGAATACCCTCTTTGTCCAATTGTACCAATACACAACCCACACCATCATTACTCGCGTCGCATTGTAGGATAAATGGCTCGGAATAGTTTGGATTCACCAGAACTGGTGCTGAGGTCAATGCTTTCTTTAACGAGTTAAAGGCCACATCAGCTTCGGGGGTCCACACTAATTTGTTATTAGATTTTTTTAACAAATCCGAAATTGGTGCCGTTAGTGAGGCGAACGCAGAAATAAATCGACGGTAGTAACCAGCCATGCCTAAGAATCTTCTAATCTGTTTCGCCGTGGTTGGCACGGGAAACTCAGCAATTGCGGCGGTTTTATCTTCATCGATTTTTAATACACCTCTACCTACTACATACCCCAAGTATTTAACTTCCGGGATTAAGAAATTACTTTTCTCAACATTTATCGCCAAGTTTGCATGTCTTAGGCACTTGGCGACTTCTTTCAGAACATCTATATGGTTTAAAAAGGTGTGAGTAACAATTAGAAGATCATCTAAATATACAAAGACACAGGACCTTAAATGGGGAGGGATGACTTGATCCATTAATTTCGTCATTGTTTGGGGCGCGTTACACAGTCCAAACGGCATTCTAACGAACTGGTACAACGGCCGACCAGGAACAGTGAAAGCTGTTTTCTCTCTAGACGATTTTTCGAGAGATATTTGCCAAAAGGCATCTTTCAAATCCAAGCTGGAGATGAAGTTGGCTTGAGGTAAGCGACTTAGAATTCCATCTATTTGGGGAAGGGGATATGCGTCTTTCTTGGTGACGGTATTAACCTTACGGGAGTCCAAACATAAACGAACCTTACCAGGTTTGCGTACTAGGACCACTGGCGAGCTCCAAGGACTGTAACTTTCTTCGATGACACCCAGCGCCAGCATACGATCCAGCTTATCTCCCATCATTTTCTCTATTGCTGGTGATATGGGATAGTGTCTTTGTTTGATGGGGACAGCGTCGCCAACATCAATGATGTGTTCAAGCACATGTGTTTGACCTAAACCCATTTTAGAAAATGACGGGAGAACCCGAATTGCATCCTGAAGCTGTTCATCTTCGTCGGAAGTAAGGTTTGTAGAAATTGATTCAATAGAATAATCTAAAGAAGATGCAAAAAGGACTTGATCTAATAGTTTGAACGTTTTAAAAAAATCAATACCCAGATATAAATCCTGGGTAAGAGAAGGGATGACATAGAGATCAAGGGACTTACTACGGCCCTTAAATGAAACTTTAGTAGTAACACAGCCAATAACTTTTTGGCTGGTACCATCTGCAGTTTTGATCTTAGCTGTAGAGCGAGTAAAAAGATGGGGAGTTTGCACCATTTCTTGTGCGAATGCACCACCGATGACACTGATAGACGCTCCACTGTCCAGCAGTCCAATCCCAGTTTGATTCAATAATTCAACCTTGGCATGATACCTTAGATCATTTGAAAGTGTAAAAATTGAAGAGATTGTTTTAGAACGAAATGATTTGCGAATACGCCAGAAACGGCGCATTCGAAGAGTGGATCTCGATAGAGATTTGGTATTTCCAATGGCATCAATGAATATTCTGGACCTGGCAGCTAAGCAATCTTGAAGTCGCTGCTTATGTGACTTAAAAGGCAGAACAGGTGGAGTTATAACGCTACTTGGATCTCGTTTGAGGATGGTTATTTGCGGTTTATTTTCCGTTGTGGTTGTCGAAAGGTTAACAACGGTTGATTCGACAGGAGAAGCATCTTCTACAACCGTTGGGATGGAGAGTCTGATAGATGTATCTTCAGCTGGTAGAGATAATTGAACGTTGGTGTCTAGAACTGAAAGAATAGTATTGGTGTCTGTAACTTTAAGAGGGGTTATTTCGGAAGTGGAAACCTGTTTGAAGATTTTGGGGAGCGAGGAAGTGGGTTTGGTACCCCGCTCCCTCGTCGGTTTTCCTGACAACGACGGCAGTTGGGTAGATAGGTGTCATCTTTTCCACACCCGAAACAGAAAACTCCTCGTGCTGCAGTGCAGTCTTGATGAATGTGACCTTCTCGTTTGCAGTTCCAGCAGTGAGGTGGTTTTGAAAAAGGTTTTGCAATGGATGGGTGGTTAAGTGAACACACTTCGGGTTCTTCTTGGGGTTCATGGACCTCGAGGGGTAACTCAGAAATATGCCGTGCAGGTCTAAAAGAAGAATGTCTGTACCTAGAGTTAACATCTGCAAGTAACTTTTCTCGGTCACGACAGAGCTCTCGCAAGTGTTCGACGCTGTACACTTGAACGAACATCAAGTCCTTGCGAATGTCCCCATTTAGGTTGTTTTTCAACAGGGACAATAGGTCTCTGTCACTAAGCTGTGTGTTCAATCTATCGGTTAATCGCAGTATAGCGTGCAGGAAGTCGTCAAATGTTTCACCAGCTCGTTGTTTACGGGATCTCATAAGTTCTCGGATCTCATCGTCAGAACGACGATCCTTGAACTCTACGCGTAAAGCTTGACAAACGTCTGGTCAATGAAGCTGTTGGGTCCTCCGATGATATCGCTAAAACCATTCAGAAGCACGATCGACGAATAAAAGATGAAGGTGACGAGAAAGGATATCAGTTGAATTGGGGAAAGAGTTGTGGTTCAGGACTCCAATTCGATAAATAAATTCTTCTACTTCTAGACCGTCAGGTCGACCGGTGAACACTACATTCCAATTCCGGATAGTGTTGGATTATTTTTCAGTGGAAGCTGTTCCACTGTTCTGGGTAGGAGGTGGTGGAGGATGAAACTGGGGCGGATATCTAGAAGAGGTGAGGTTCACAGGAGGAACAAACTCACGCTGGAACATGGAAGGAGTAGGGACTGATGACATATTGTACCTGGGTGGATGACGTACTGGGGAAGCTTGTTGATTAGTCATCGGATTATTAGGGACGTTAAGCTAATGATCAAGTGGTTGGAGGTTGAGCACCTGCCCAGAAGGTTGATGTAATTGTTGATTTGCCGGTGGCATAAATTGGGATCTAGCCTGATCAGCAGTCACCAAAGATGACTGGCCATTCGATGGATGGAGAGATGGTGGTGCTGGACCACGTGACATCGATAATCGAGCCACTTCTTGCGTCGACACCCGTAAAATATTGGCTTCACTAGCCCTTATAAATGCTTCCATCGTTTGTTGGGTGACGGAAGAATTTGGACTACGTACAGTCCCAGACACAGGCGGAAGGGTAGGATTCCTGTAATCGGTATTGTCATCAGCTGTTGTAACTGGTGGTGGGGATGAACGTGGTGTTTTTGATGACCTTAATTTGGAGTTGTCGTTTTCTCTTATATGTTTCTGACGAGGATGTAATTCGTCTTCACTGCCATCCTCCCAACTTTCCCGAAAGGTATGTAATGGAGGAGGACCAGCTGGTAACTCAGCTCCTTTCGAAAAGGGGTTTGGAACCAACGCTTGTGTTGGTTTCGGTGCTCCACGGAGAACCGTTGAAGTGGGGTGATATGCTATCGGTAACTTGGATGTAGCTTTACCGTTAGCACCCACCTTGAACCGGGGACTTCTGCGGTAGATACAGCCATGACCATCGCTGTCTGTAAGGGAAGCGGCTGCTGTCTCGTCTCTAAGACGTTGGGCAGTCGATTTTGAACGAGTAGATTCTTTCTTCACTGCCCCTTGGGACTGTTGAGTGGGAGCCGCGGCTGCTTCGAGGATATCAGATGGAATTACGTATTGGCAGGTTGGGCATGTCTTTAACAGCGAAGGTGCTATCAAGAAACACCTTTTATGGAACGAATGGCCACAGGGCAGAATCAGGGCCTCACTTAGGCCTTCCATCTTCTGCCTGCAAAGATTACATACCGCACTGCTGTTGGCCAAGGTGATTTGGGAAGCCATAGTGACTTAAAGGAAACCGAACGAAAAGAGATGAAAACCAAAAACTTAAGGATTCAAAAAAAAAACAAAAGAAGTTCCAAGAACTGTTAAAAAAAAATTTATGCTTTCAAAAAAAAATCTAAAAAAAATATTCAATTTCTAAACTTAAAAAAACGATAAAAATCATCAAAAAAATTATTAAAACCAATTAAAATGAACAATATTATTGAATTTAAATTCACAAACAAATGAATTATATAAAACTTTAGTTACTGAAATCAATTTCTAAACAAAATCCGACAAAAAAATTTAGTTGCTTCAAAATTAAAACTTTTCAACGAAAAAAAAAAATCAATAATTTAGAAAATAAAAAAAAACACAAACTTGAGTTGGAGTTTGGCAGTTACAGACAGAATTATTTCGATGAGAAAAAAATTTAATATTAACAAAATCAAAGAATAAACTAAATGAAAAAACCAAAACTTCAAAATTTTAAAGTACGGCAAAACAATTTACAAAATTAACTACAATAAATCTCTAACCTTTCAAATAAACGATGGTTGGAGCTGGAGTTGGTTGGCTGAATTCCAGATCTAGAGTTGATACTAACTTAAAAAAAAATCAAAAATTTTTCAAAAATATCCAAAAATTTCAAAAACTAAAAAATCCAAAATAACTAAAAAAAATTCAAAAATGTTAAAAATACGAACGATTCAAAAATTCTTAAAAAATCAAAAATAAATCTAAATTCAAAATATTGAGCTGGATGATGGCAGTTGTTGTGTGTCGAGGAGCTGAGCTGAATTCAAAATGCAAAAAAAATTTCTTCAAAAAAAACAATCAAGATTGACAAGAATTTCAAACTATTCCAAAATTTAAAATTAGAAAATTTTTCAAAAAAATTAACAAATTCTCAAACAAAATTTTGCATATAAACTCATAAACAAAACTAATACAAAAAATTCTAAAATTACCAATCTTTTCCAGAAAGATTCAAAATCATACAAAGTTCTAAGATAGATTCAAAAATATAAAACTATAAAATAATTTTTCTTAAACAATATTCCAAAAAAAATATTTTAAAACTAACAACATAAAAAAATTACAACATTTAAGATCTAAAAATTATTTAAAATTATGAAAATTCTAAAAAAAATTAACGATTAAAACATTACAAAACTTACTCACTTTAAGTTTCAAAAAACTATTACTAACAAAAATTTGCTACAACTCTATTACACAATTTAAATCTAACCAAAACTTTAATTTTTCAAAAGAATACCAAAAATATTAAAAATTATAAAAAATACACAAACATTTGAAAGTTTCACAATATTCAAAAAAAATTTTAATTTTCAAAACAAATTATTCCAAAAACTTTAAATCTATAACATAAACTAATGAAATCTATTTAAAAAACACAAAACAAATTTTCAAAATTATTTAATTAACTAATTACCATTCGAGATATGTATCTCCAAAATCCAAAAATTTCAAAAAATATTAATTCCAAAAAAAATGATTCTCAAAATTTTCTAAAATAATTAAATATCAAAATACTTAAAACTTTCAGAAAAAAATATACCAAAAGATTTACAAAAATTAACTGAAACGTTTTCCAAAAAAAAATTAATTAACACCTTTCTAAAATTATAATACCTTACAAAAACAATTACATAATAATTAAAAATTACAACAACTTAAAACAATTTTTCAAAAATTCAAAAAAAATTAAAATTAAAAAATTTAAATTTCCATGAAAATATTTCGCACAAAAAAATTTTCAAAATTATCAGAAATTTCTAAAAAAATTGAAATAGTTAAAACTAATTTATAAAAATTATTTAGCAAACATCAAAAAATTTCGTGAACACGAAAATAAATATAAAAATAGCAAAAATATAAGAAAACTTCCTAAAATTCAAAACTTACAATTATTAATTCAAAACTTAAAATTAAAAATTTACCAAAAACTTTCAACTAAACAAATTATCAATTAACTAAAATTACAAAGGTGTAAGAATTTCAACCAAAATTTAATCATTTACAACAACTACAAAAAACATAAAAAAATTCCAACCTTAACTAAAATTAAAAATTTACTTAAATTCTAAGCCTAAACGACTTTTCAAAATAAAATTACCAAGAATTTTCAGAAATAATTAATATTCAAAATTATAATAAACACAAAAGATTCAAAATTCTTTAAAAATTATTCCAAATGTCAAAAAAAATTACTTTCTCAAACCAATAAAACAGAAATCAAAAACTTTCAATATTCTAATTATATAAAAAAATTCAAATAATTTCAACCAAATTCAAAAAATTCAGAAGAAAAGATCTTAACACAAAAAAATACCAAATTTCCTCAAAAAACTTAAAATAATTTCCAGATTATAAAATTCTAGAATTTACACAGAAAGTACAAAAATTCAAAATCAATACAACACATATCATAATATAACTCAAATCTAAAAAAACAATAAAAAATCAGTAAAAATATTTCCAAAAAAAAATCATAAAACAAGTATTATACAAAACAAAATTTGATTTAAAAACTCAATTCCAAAGAAAAATTAGGGAAGAATTGTGACCGACAGATCAACCAGTCCAAAAACACTAGGTGGTTACAAAAAAAATTTTAATTAAACTAACGGGCTTTTGAAAGGCTGTTCAGGTGATAACATCTGTCCGAGAGGCAAACACATGAGGTCTAGCTATGGCTCAGAGAGCCAAGGGCTAGCATTTTCCAACATATGTTCCCCTGTCGTCCCAATACCAACACCCAAACAACCTGTATTGAGAAAGAAGGTTGTTAGAAGTGGTGTTACTTTGGATGCAACAAGCGCGGCACGAAGGACAGACGAATACATCTCTGTTATCATCCACGGAAATTGTCTCCAAGAACACCCTAACACGCTATGCTCCAAAAATCGGAATCGAAGACAATGGAAAAATGAATTTAAATGAGCATAGCATTATAAAGTTTTCGTTACGTCAAGTACCCAAGGCCTAACGAAACATTCGCAGGGTGGGATGGTATTGGCGGAACCACCAATGACCAACAAGGTCCATCACCTGCTTGTTCCGTCATCCCTGATCTTCTCGACGAAACCAAAGCTTTACTTTAACTCGGAGTTCGCGGGGTCGTAAAGTCCCGATAAGCATTGAGTGAGTGTTAGCCTGAAGGGCTAACACTCACTCCTGCGGTATTCATAATAACACAAAACAAACACTTATATAATTTAAAAACTTAAACCAAATAAAAGAAAAAAATTGTTGTCTCTAGAACAACCCTGTTTGGATCCCAAGACCCAAACATTGTCGCTCTAGAGGCCCCGTTGGACGCCATCTTGTGCTGTGGGGTTTATCTGGTAGACCGTGAAGGTCTACCATTTGGTCTTGCACGCCATTAAACCCTGCGCTAGCTCACTCGAGCGAAGGTTCTAGACCAACCTCACTAACAAGAAAATTTAAGATAAAAAAAAACAAACGAAGCGTGCCTTAAACATCACCACCCAGATCTCCCGAAGGGAAATCTGCCATGCCACAACCCTCCCTAAATAATTAACCTTAGCAATTCATTGAATTATGACAACAACTAAGATAACAAAACACTACCATATATGAATACATCAAAAGTTAATAATAAGAAAATAAATAGAAAACAAAAAAAACTTCTCTGAATATGTCTCCGATGATTTCCTGATGTGTCTTCTTCTGAGGGTTCCTCACTACTCCTAAATTTGTGGCTTCTTTCTTGCGTCACACAGATCAGTGTATATATTGATAGGTTGATCTTGCCGCCTCTTCTGTTATTGTTTTCTTCTATTAGAAAAACACCAAATATATTTCTTTTTCTCTTTATTCAAGACGAATCTTTAAACATAATTTTCATAACTTTCTTTTGGTATCGTTATGAAGTTGAAAAATACCCAAACAGAAATCTTGGATTCTGATCTAATACTATCATAATTCACGAAGTCATAATTTATTCTTTTTTTTTGTACCTTTTTCTTGACTTTATTATCTTGTTAGCCAATCGGCATTTTTGACCATTGAAATGATCACATTATTCACTAAAACATTATTAATTAATTTCCTTATCAGTATTTTACTTGAAAAACTTCCACAATTCCCACTCAACTCCACGCTAGCAAACTTCAATCTCCCTGCACCAAAAACTCACTGCCAAACAAAAAAACAACTAATTTCTTCAACTCCTAACCACCAACTCATTAATTTTTTACATTTTATCACGAGCAAAATGAAAACTACCCGGTCAGCATAAATTTCTTTAACCGTTCAATTTGTCTATTCTGCAATGAATTCTCTGTGAATTTTCATAATTATGTAAAAAAAATTAAAACTGAAAGTTAAAAACAATAAGTTGATACGTTGCTTCCGGAAGGGTCAAATTGAGAAGTATTTTAAATGATTGTGTTATTACACACAATTGGGTTGAGAAGTACAGTGACTTCGAAGCTCTCTATAGTCTACTACTATAGATAAGGAAGACGGAAATGGAAGCACAACTTACATGGAAGATCTTGCCCGTTACACCACTGATGAATACCGTAGATTAGCTACCCATTTTAGCTTCCTAACTGCAGCATATAAAATTATTACATCACTGACACAGTAAACTTTTTGTATTTGGTCAACTACATTCACCCAATGCAATACGGACACACCATCACGACTTGCAGGATCAAAATTAAAATTTAAAAATTTGTTACCTGGATTTACATCAATGGCTGGGCATGTTGTCTCTTATGAAAATTTGGCGGCATTGTTTCTTCATATTTTCTATATGCACATGACGCTGAGTTGAATTTGAGATGCGTATTATGCTCATGTTTGTTCAGCGGTGGTGTTAGAGCGTGTTGTTGTGGAGCACACGTGTTCGGTGGTAAATTAAAAGTTATATTTTGATGTTGTGCGCACGTGTTTGGTGAATTATATTTAAATTGTTGTTCATGTATACCCATGTTCGGCGGTAGATTACAAATTATGCGTTGATTTTGTGTATACATGTTCGGAGATGGTGAATTGTAATTAAGATTTTGTTGTTGTGTACTGATTTTCAGCGGTAGAAAAGTTGCATGATGTTTTTATCAAGTTGTAAGATTCAGGTACATTTTCTTGAACAATAAATACATCGTTGTTTATCCTGTTCCATGTTGATTCTCTGTTATATGATGATAAAGTTCTCCACTTATCGTCTTCCGACATTTTGTTTTTTAATAATGTTATATCCTTTTTGACTAGGATATTTATATATATGTATTTACCAACTGTTATAATCCTTTTTAATAATTGTATTTCCCTTTTTGTCTAAGGTTAGTTAATTCTGTGATTGACACTTTTTAAAACACATGTATACATTTAATTCGGATAATAAATTCTTTATTTTTTTTATTGTTATGATTTTAAATTAGGTAAAATCGAAAAACCTTTGGAACTGAACTTTATTTAATTTTTTAGTTTAACTTAAAACTAACAACGTTCGAAACTTTTCGGAAAACTTATTTTTTTTTTCACTTCTTTATACTGAATCACTGCCTGATACAAACTATTTTCTGCCTGACTGATTTTAACTTTACTTAAGATTAACTTATATAATCACTAGCTAGTTTACTGTAAACTGACCACTTCACTCTGTGTCTAAAAAACTACTCTCCTAACTTTTAAATTTCTTTCATAATTACTAATTGTAGGGGAAATGTTGTAAACCGTTATTTTCCTTTATCAAAAGAAAAACAACCAATTAAAAATTAATAAAAACAATTAAACATAATTTGACCTAATTTAGAGGATTTCCCAATATAAAAATTCACAAGTCAAGAAACTAAGTTTGTTCACACTTTTTATTATATTTATTTTTTAAATATAATAAAAATTGAAACTATGCAATTTTGACTTGTATTAAATTTTTACATTGTGAAATCACAATTTTTAAACCAAATTAAATTTTGAAATATCACTAAGTTATACTAATAAGTTCAATAAATTTAGATTAGTTTTAAAAGGTTTACAACATATCCTACGCTTTTTCAAAAACAATTGTTTGTATCCTAGATCTAAATGATCAAAGGATAGAACAATTGTTACCTTAAAAAAAATTTTCATCTGTTTTACAAATTATAACGTTCTTTTAAATTATTCTAAAATTGTTTCAAAACTTTTAAAATTTTTCCTAATCTAAACCCGTTCATTCATAAATTATCTTTTCTTTTTATTTCTGTTTTTTTTATATAAGGCAATGACTTTAGAATTATATAATAATAAAATTATGTTTACTTTTTTTTTTCACAATATTAACTTTTATAAACATAATTTACTTCAAATAAACTGATATTGGAAACTTCTATTTTTTTTTTATTATTTCTTTTATTAACATTATTTGTTTTTATAGTATCATTTTCACTTTCGCTAATAAATGGTTTAGTAAGACAATTAAAAAAAAATATTAACATTGACCTTGTTATGGATTTTATCGTAAAATATGTTTGATCTAATTAAAATTTAATGAATCATATCTTATAGAATTTTATTCTAGATATTTTGACCTTGCGATGGTTTAAAATTAAATGGAAAATTCTGCTCCAAATACTTAAGTTGTCTAAGGAGTCTTCTGTTTGCTTAGTTCTATATGAAAATTTTACAGTAAATTCGTTGGGAAACTGAGAATCTAGCTTCGTCTGGTTTTTTCTTATAACCTGGCTCTTGGCCACAACTTATATACCTCTGTAATTTTTTCTTGATAGCAAACGTATTGTATTTCAATCTACAATTCATTACAAAATTTCAATTCTATTACCTATATTTAATTTAATCCCAAAATTATTGGTTTACTGTTCTATTTACTTAGTATCTCTATGCGTTATCCATAAAAGATTACTTACTTGGTATTACTATACAAAATTATTAACTAGAAGACCAGTGAACTTAACTAATTTCGAATTAAAATATTTTATAAAATTGAAACCTGCTCTGTGCATTTTATTTTCGCCTGTAATGATTTATTATTTTTTTTTTGTATATTTTTCCCGTGAACTGGCTCGTTTCTTTCTATTACCTGACTCTTTTAATCTTGCCTGACTAGTTAAAATCCTTTAAACTTTCTTTTTCTTTGTTTTCTGATAGACAAAATTCATTTCATTTTCCTCTATTGTACGTAATTTCTCTCTCTCTATTACATTTTTACATTTTAAACATTTTTTTTTTTTAACTTAAACTTTAATCTTATTAAATCTTAAATTAATACCCAATTTAAACATCCTGAAACTAGTAATCTATAATTTTATTCCTGAAACTACCTTAATATTCCTTAAAATTGTAACTGTGGTTAGATTATCTTAAAAATAAACAAAATACTTTTTCTTTAAACATTATTAAACTAAACATAACGCGATCTCATGAACAAAATGAAAAAATCCTAAATGGCTAATACAAATTTTATTTTTAATACGGACCGGCTCTGTTCCATAAATACCAAAATCTATTCTAACGAAATTTATTAATGAATGCAACCCTCTGTCAACATTTTCTAAAACTTTTACATAAAAATAAATACCTAAAGTTGGATTTAAAAATTTAACGTTCGAACAAATATTTCGCCAACATAACCATAATTGCTCGTATATAATAACAAAAATGTTACAAATTCTGCAACTCCACTTTTTATAGCCAACAGCTTCATTACTGTTAAAAAATTTATTACATGAGGTAGGTGACTGGTGAACACTATGACTTATGTGATTCTTACGATTGCATAACGCGTTTAATTCCGATTTAAAAACATAACCTAATAAAGACAAAAGCCATGTCGAGTGTCGATGTTGCGAAAGGTAGTATTGGAAATTCTGATCATTATTTAATCTCATCAGTTATCAAAACTGATTTACTTAAAACTACAGCTCCCAAACCCCGTAAAATATTTCACTACTCAAAAATGGATAAGAGTGGTCTTCAAAATTTTTTCCATGGTTTCCCTTTCGACCGTCATTGTTTTTACACTGACAATGTAAATGTTTCTGCTCAAAACTTTACAGAAACCATCCAATTTGCTATAAATAAATTTGTCCCTTTCTCCATAGTAAAACCCAAACAAAAATACTTGTATTCGAAAGCTGCCAAAACGGCACTTAGAAACAAACTTAGATCATTTAATATTTGGATTCATAACAAAACTCCCACTAATCGATCCCAATATCTAAAGGCCAACAAAATATCTAACCAGATTATCTCAAACGAAAAGTCCGAAATTGACAGAGCGAAAGCCTCAAAACTTACGTCTATGTCTGTTTCTGACAAGAGTTTCTACAGTGCCATTAATTCTTTAAATTCTGGTACAAAATTTTCTATTCCCCCTATTATTGATGGTGATTTAATCGTCAATGATCCCGCAAGAAAAGCTAACTTGTTCGCTGAACGCTTTGCTCTGAACTCCACTGTTTTGGAAACTCCTAAAGAAATACCCCAAATCCAGTCTTCAGGAGTTAATATGAATGAACTTCACTTCAAACCCAAAATAGTCGCTAAACTTTTAAAGGGGTTAAACATCAACAAAGCATCAGGAATGGACAATATTCCACCCATTATTTTAAAAACCTTTTCCAAAGAACTTGCACCAACTTTAACTAAAATATTCTACCAATCCTACAAATCTGGTATATTTCCCTCGTGCTGGAAGTTGGCAAATGTCCAGCCCGTCCCCAAAAAGGGACCAAGATCCGATATCTCAAATTATAGGCCAATAGCTTTACTATCGGTCCTATCCAAAGTCTATGAGCATTATATTAATACACATATTTCAAAATTTCTGGAAGAAAATCATTTAATATCCGACAGCCAATACGGTTTTCGAAACAAAAGATCAACTACCGATCTATTAAACTATGTAGCGCATTGTTGGAACAGCATACTTGATAAAGGTGGTGAAACATACGTTATCGCTTTAGACATCTCCAAGGCATTCGATCGAGTCTGGCATGCCAACTTAATCAACAAGCTCGTTGCGTACGGTTTTCATCCCAATGTTGTGAAGCTGATTCAAAATTTTCTATCCGACCGATACATTTCGGTAACCTTAGACGGATATTCTTCTGAGTCTAAACTAATTAACGCTGGTGTACCCCAAGGCTCAGTATTGTCCCCAACCCTATTTTTGATTTATATCAACGAATTGTTGAAAATCACCAGCAACCCAATAAATAGTTTTGCAGATGATAGTACTCTGCACAAGTCGTTCGAGCCCCTTCCTTCAAAAGGTAAAATGCACGAACGAATTAATCCTGCCCGGAGAGACGCTGCCATAAACGTGAACAAAGACCTGAATAAAGTCGCCGACTGGGGTGACCAAAACCTTGTCAATTTCAACTCCACCAAAACACAGCTGTTGATTGTTTCCAGATTAAAGACCGAGTTCCCCAAAGATATTTTATTTAGTATGTGTGATGAACCAATAGGTGAATGTAAAAACATTCGTTTATTGGGTGTCACAGTTTCAAATGACCTACTCTGGAACGATCATGTAATGGCGATGGCAAAAAGCGCGTCTAAAAAACTCGGCCTCCTAAATAGATGCAAAAAATTTTTCACTCCATACCAATTGCTCCATGTTTATAAGTCCTATATTCGTCCCTGTATGGAGTACTGCTGTCAAGTTTGGGGTGCTGCCTCTGTTTCCATCTTGGCCCTCTTGGACTCTGTTCAAAAGCGAGCTATACGAATTGTAGGTGATCGAACTTTGACATCACAACTTGATTCCCTACAACATCGTCGCACTGTTGCTGACCTCGTTGTTTTTTACAAATATCGTCATCAGCAGTGCTCAGATGAAATCAGCGGCATCATGCCTCAAACTTATTCTTACCCCCGTTCCACTCGGCAATCGGCTGCCGCAACCAGTGAAACGGTAAAGATCCCGCGCTGTCATACTGGCAGATCGCAGAGAGACTTCTTTGTCCGAACTGCGTACAAATGGAATAGTTTGCCGGAACACTTAGTCTCAGGTGGCTTCAACCCACAGATGTTTAAAAAAAGCGTTAATCTACACCTCAGAACGCCAGTTGTTGTGGGACCCAGGTCTAGACCTAGGTCTTAAAAGGTATTTATGTGTTGTTGTGACACATATTCTAAACCCTATTACACAACACATTTTATTAAAAAAAAAAAAAAAAAATATGTTTAGAAAATCTCGTATCCGTTTTTTAAGTAAATACGCTGTAATCCCGTAGTTGAGGGTCCGATGCATTTTTCGATTACGATTTTGTATCGATTTAGCTCCGCCAACAAAACTTGTTTGTTTGAATAAGACTAGTTTTTCCTTGCTTCTCCTTAAGAAAATCGCATCGTTTATCAAATTTGTCTTTACTTTACTATTGGAGTTTTTATTTATCGTGTTTGAATTATTCATTTTGTTAGCTCGTTTTTTAATTACATGACTAGTGTATGGTACAACAGTTTTACCAACTCGTATAGCCAGTTTTACAAAATTTTGATCAAAACCGATATTTTGATCTGTTTTACAATTAATCTGTAGCTTTTTGGTAGCATTACATTCCCTATTTCTTTCACCAATTACAGTATCATCTTCATATAAAGAAAATGTAACATCCTGATCTAAAACATTGGAATTGTATTTCGGCTGGGTATTTTTAATATAATCTTGGTCTTTAAATTTAAACTCACTATCTTCGGTGTATTCAATATTCTCAAATTTAGTTCTACAAACAGATAAAATTTTTAATGTCTTTGAATGATGCAAATAATTTTCTTTGTGTTTTCTCGCCAACTGGTTTTTCAGTTTGTCAATAACTGTGGTTAACTTCTTAACATCGTCCTTTTTATTTTCTAAATCTTTTTCTAAAACTTTTAATCTAAGTTTAATGTCATCTTTTTCATGTGCCTTAGCTCGAATTTGCCTGATTGTTTCATCTTTCCTAAGTAATTCTTTATGCAACCACTCGATTTTCTGTTGTAAACTAAAATTTTCTAAAGCTAAACTTTCGTTTTCTCTAAACTTCTCAATCACTGTTAAGTTTGATCTGTTAAGATTTATATTTAATTCATTAACTTTTTCCTGTCTATTTATAAACTCGATTTTTAACTGATTAAAAACTACATCTTGATTAACTCGATCGGTTGTTGCTACATTTAAATCGTTTGTCAAGTCCGTGTTTATTTACCGTAGTTGCTCTATTTCACTATTTTTGGTTGTTTGTGCAGTTTCAAAATTTTCAATTTCACATCTAAATTGACAATTTTCTTGAGTTAGTTTTTCTATTTCAAGTTTATTCTGACTGATTTCCCTACAAAGCCTAATATTTTCTTGTTGGATTGATTGGTCATTTCTTACATCTTCTAAATCTTGCGGTGTTTGATTAACTAAACTTTCAATAACTTGATTTTGTGTTTCTATTATCTGAATTGGTATGAAAGAAGGACATTTATACCGATTACACAGAAATTCGGAAAGTTCTGTAAATGTTTCAAAAGGTTGCATGTCATTTAATATTAGAAAAACATCACCGCGAAATCGGTTAACAATAAACCTCATAAAAGATGGTTTCAGTACTTCGCTAATACTTTCATACAGAGTGAAACTTTCATTTAAAAAATTATATAGATTGGTTTTTACATCAGAAGTTTGATTTCCCGAAAATATTGGAATTGTATGCACTTTTTTGAGTAATTCTATTTTATCCAGTGTACCAAAAAATTTTAATTTACCCGTTATTTAAAATTTATTACAAAACTATCTTTGTAACTTAGTCTAACACTTTAAAATTAATAAACCTGACTCACCCTGATCCTTATAATAACTGCTTGACGGATTATTTCTTGCTGCTTCCTTTCTTATACTGGTATTGTCCTTGAAATTCTCGCTGAAATTCCAGATTTATTTTTGTTTATCTGCTGAAATTCGTTGTACTGATGTGCTGACTTCTATTGTTCTGTTGGACCACTTTGTTCTTGAATTGGTCTTTATCCGCTAAAGCGGCCGCTGCCCTTACTCTGTCCGAGTAGGTGTACTATATTTTCTGCAGAAATACGGCACCGTCTCCTCCGTATTTCTATCACGAACAGCTTGCTATTTTTTGTGTAATGCAATCGCCAAATTTAATCTTAAGGCTTGATTAAATTTTCCTTGTATTCCAAAATTTATTTTGACTATTTGAAACTACAAGGGGCGGATTACCGGCTGCGCCAAATGTTATATCCTTTTTGACTACTAAGATATAAATATCTCACAACTGTTATGACCCTTTTTAATAATTGTATTTCCCTTTTTGTCTAAGGTTAGTTAATTCTGTGATTAACACTTTTTAAAACACATGTATACATTTAATTCGGATAGTAAATTCTTTATTTTTTTTATTGTTATGATTTTAAATTAGGTAAAATCGAAAAACCTTTGGAACTGAACTTTATTTAATTTTTTAGTTTAACTTAAAACTAACAACGTTCGAAACTTTTCGGAAAACTTATTTTTTTTTTCACTTCTTTATACTGAATCACTGCCTGATACAAACTATTTTCTGCCTGACTGATTTTAACTTTACTTAAGATTAACTTATATAATCACTAGCTAGTTTACTGTAAACTGACCACTTTACTCTGTGTCTAAAAAACTACTCTCCTAACTTTTAAATTTCTTTCATAATTACTAATTGTAGGGGAAATGTTGTAAACCGTTATTTTCCGTTATCAAAAGAAAAACAACCAATTAAAAATTAATAAAAACAATTAAACATAATTTGACCTAATTTAGAGGATTTCCCAATATAAAAATTCACAAGTCAAGAAACTAAGTTTGTTCACACTTTTTATTATATTTATTTTTTAAATATAATAAAAATTGAAACTATGCAATTTTGACTTGTATTAAATTTTTACATTGTGAAATCACAATTTTTAAACCAAATTAAATTTTGAAATATCACTAGGTTATACTAATAAGTTCAATAAATTTAGATTAGTTTTAAAAGGTTTACAACAATAAATGTTAACAATTTCAATACACTTCGATGATGTTGGATATTTATATCCCACTTCTGATATATAAGAATAATATATAATAACTCAAAACTTATTCTTTATTTAACAAAAATACAATTTATGTATGTTTCATCTCTTTAAAATTACATATATTTTAGATAATTTCTACGGTGATATCGAACGAAGTCTCCAAAACAAAAAGATGAATGAATGAATATGAAAATACTGTCAAAACTAATATTTCCCTTGTTGCAATATTCGGCGCTGCCAACAAAATAATAATAATTAGTGAACGTTAAAATTTAAATTGTTTATAAGTTTTATTAACAGATGGAGTCGTTTACAATTTGTAGAAGTAAATATATTTAAAAATTTACTTTTTGTTGATTGATTGTTGATGTTGATTGATTGACTTTTTGTGTCTAAAATTGGCCCTTTTCAAAAACTGCTGAACATTATTTTTGACCACCAAAAATGTGACAGTTGTTTGTTCATTTAAATAATTATTCGTAGCCCTAAGTAACTGTAATATGTTAATTGCTCTGCAAATACTAATTTGTGAATATCTGGAAGGAAAGAATATTAGATTAATTTAAATTACACAATTTGAAAAATATTATTTACTTTTGAGAAAGACGTCTGTCCAGACCAGGAATATTTTATTGGTAAATCGTAACCAAATAGATGTTCAAAAATACTTTTTGTGGTTTTGTTTAATGTGTTGGCCTTAAATTTGTAGAGATAAATAGTCTGAAACTACCAAAAAAAATAAATAAATGTTTACTATATACGTATAAATTTTTTACTACCATTTGGTCCATATATTGTTGCACCGATAATTTACTATTGAATGCTAGCAAATTTTCCTTTGTCCTGTTCGGTATCGATCCTGTATGATTTGCGTTTGAGTTTGTTTTGGCAATGATTTCATAAGATGTTGCAGGCATTCTTTTATGTCTATTTGATTTACCAACATTTTCTTTAGGTTTTCGATAGTTATTTGATTTTCCAAAATAATTTGTTTGATAGAAGTTCGATTTTTCTTAATTTTTGTTTGAAAATCTTTTATTTGCGTCGTTGTTTTGTTCAATATACCTTTTATCTTCAATAATGCATTATTATTACAATAAGTATTATTATGTTCTTCAATAAAACAATTCGATTTATAAACCGGAGTGCCTTCTACGACATTATTAGTCAAATTTGGAGCGCCTGCTGCTATAGGAGAACTCGTATCTTTAATTGTGTCTATCGGATTTTGATTTTGGGATAACATTACGTATGAGTTAATTGCCTTTGTTGTTTGGAATCTAGTGCCATTATTAATTAATGTTGAATTTATTTTGTTCGGAGGAACTAATTAGGGAAAGAGGTAGAATTTTTGGAAGAGTTGGCATGTTATCAATTGTAATAAATTCTATGTGACTTCGACTATTATTTGCGTTGAATTCATTTTGCTCACAACGTATTGCGGAAAGATATGGCATTTTTTAAAGATACGAATTGTTACTATCCATTGAAATAATTTCCATGTGTCTTGGTGCGGCCGATCGAAGAGCAATAGTGGACTGTATAATAAAGTTTAGATTTCCGCACAACGGCTTCGAAACATTGATGATTTGAATGATTTAGTAACGATGAGTACAAATTAATTGATGATAAGCATAAGCAATGACTAAGAATGGCGATGAGTAAGTGTAGCCTTGATTGACTGGTGTAGCGATGATTATACAAATTGATTGATGATAAGCATAAGCAATGACTAATAATGGCGATGAGTATGTATAGCCCAGCTTGACTGTTGTAGTGCTGATTATACAAATTAATTGATGATAAGCATAAGCAATGGCTAAGAATGGCGATGAGTAAGTGTAGCCTTGCTTGACTGTTGTAGCGATGATTATACAAATTAATTGATGATAAGCATGTAGTGCCAAAAGATGGGTTTAGACACTACTATATCATAAAATGTAATGCAAATGTTCGTTTGTTGAATAATAATAATATGTTGTGGTGTAAAAAGGTTTCCCTTAACACTTAATAACTAAATTGTAGTGCAATTAATAGTATAGCACTACTATATAACAATGTGTAGTGCCAATAGTAACCTTGATGCACTACTAGTGTTGCATGTAAATATGGAAAAGATATAGTTCCAGTATTTTTGACTATTACTACTTTGTAATCGAATGTAGTAACTATATAATGTTGTACTACTGTCGGCTTACTTGTAGGCCAAACAATTCACACATAGACACTTAAAGTAAATTGTATTATGTATTTCACTGTTTGCACTTGAATCACTTCCATTCACTTCTAACTTCCCAAATAAATTAAACGAGTTATTTTCAATGTACAATATATTTTGGTTTGAAGTTCACTTAATATAATTGCTTATAAAATAATTCTAATTTTACTTATTATTTGAATATAATTTGATAACTTAATTTTAATTAATTCACTGTTTTAGCTGTCCATTGAAATGTTTACTTGACTTAACTTGATTCACTTATTTTCTTATAATCGACTTGATAGATTTTTTAAAACAAAACTCACTTTTTATTAACTTTTCTGGAAACGATTAAAAACTGACTGCAAAAATGACTGTACTGATTTTTTAGTAAAAACTATTTTTGGAGTGATTTGTTTATTCCGACTACCTCAATTATTGATCAAAATATTATTTTTGTAATTAAAAAATGATTACTCGTTGCACTGCCGTAGTTTAACTTTTAGGGGCCCTGTGCACAGCGTCTTTAAGAGGCCCTATGCAGTCGCAGACAATAAAACATTTTTTTTTTAATGTTATTGAATTCATATTTATTGGTTTTTACTTAAAAAAAATATGCAGAAAATATAAAGGAATTTTTCTAGCTTTTTTGCTGGCAAATTCATCAATTATGTCATTATAATTAATTGTTCTCGCTGTTGCATTTTCAATTGACAGTATTACTAATCCAGAAATCCTTTCTTGTGACATTGTTGACCGTAAATAATTTCAATAGCCCCCGTCTTCAATATCCCCTTCTTAGTGTTTGTCTAGATATGTACAATTAGTATTGAATTCATTTGTATTCATAGTTTTTAGCTTCTTATTATCGAAAAGAAAACCAAAAATTTCATTTAAAGAACTATACGATTCAAATCGTTCTTGCAGTGAATTTATCACTGTATCGATTAAATTATTAAAATAAGATTGTTTGAATTTATTTTGAGCAGTAAGGTTTAGATGGCTACATTCATCGTAAATTTCAGGAATGAGCTCACCTATATCAATATCATCAAAAAATTGAATTGGTTCAATTTCTTCTTCTGGGGGTTCAATTCCTTCATTTGGTATATCATCTGTACTAATAGCATATATATTGTCATATTTATCATTTGCTTTATTTTTTGGGTCTGTATAATAACAATAGTCAGCTAATCTTTTGAGAATACGTACTCGGCTAGGTTCTGGTGATTTATCCAAATATTATCTGTTTCTACTTGTTAATATTTGGGTATCACGTGCAGGCCGTTCGGTGAACTGTGCTATTACATTTATTGCTAACGATATTTCTTGTGCTTCTTTTATAAGCTCTTGAAAATTGTTTTTTAAGTCAGCAAGCAATAATAACATAGCCCTTGTATGTTGTAATGCAATATTGATTGCCATATCTTTTCATTGAAGCAATTGGCTGAAGATGTGAAGCTTTGATAACAATTGATACCAAATTGTTGTCAATACAATAAATTCATAAGAATTTATTTGTTTTTTTAGAGATACAGAAACAGTTTTGCAATCTGGATAACTATTCTTAAGTTCATCTAATGCAAGGCAAATTTCGCTTATCTGATATTTCACGGCTTTTATACTGTTAAAGCGATATTCCCATCGAGTATGGCTGGGGGTCTTCAAATTAATTTTTAAATATTTTGTTTGAATGGCCCATCGCGTTGTCGATGCAGCAAAAATCTTGTATAAATTATTTAATGTAGTGAAATAATTTTGACTTTTAATAGTATGTTTAACACTATCTCCTATCACTAGATTGATGTTGTGTTCACCACATGGCGTATACCATTCTTTGTTGTTAATTTCTAAAATTCGACTTTTTACTCCCTTATATTCTCCTTTCATATTGCTTGCGTTGTCGTATGACTGACCACGACAATTAGCAATTTCGATTCATAATATTTTTAATTCCTCAATAAGGACGTGTGCTAAATTTTCGCCGGTTGAGGACAATATATTTACAAAGCTTAAGAAACTTTCTTGTACACTTGGCTTTTGGTCCGCTATTTTGACATACCGAATGATAATGGACAATTGGTTTTTTTGCAAACATCCGGTGTAGAATCTATCATTACGGAAAGTGCTTCGATGATTTAATATTACTGAGTAATGGCTTGTTCAAATTAAGGTTATTTTAAGACCTTAAGTCCTTAACTTACATTGAATGCATCCATGTGTCGGCAAAGTAGAGCGAAAGACATTAAATTTCTAATGACATTAAAAAAAGACCATAAGACCTTAATTGTCATTTTAATGTTTTTACTTCTATAGCAAATTCATATTTTTTATAGTTTAAATTTATTTTTGGAGTTTTATTATGTTGTTAGACATTCTTCATCAAAAAATTCATTTCATAGATAAATTGCAGTTGGCTGGGAGAAAATATTTTGTATTTTTTTTTAATAATTTGGTTTAATATTTTAGCCATTTTTCTTTTTATTTGCCCATTAGAGTTAAACAATTTGAACAATTAATTAAAGTTAAACCAAATTTGTATATTTTTCTAACAATCATTTAATTTTATTATCTTATGAAGGAACACCATGAATCTTATGAAGGAAAATGAAATGTCAAAATGATATTAATTAGAACGGTGGTGTTAAAAGACAATAGCAATAAGCTTAAAAGACTACTTTATCGATAAATTTAAATACCGTAAATTGTCCGAAGCCTAATATATGTAAAACTCTAGAAGCTAGTTGCAAGATAATTTCGTTTTGAACCATCGGTGAAAACTATGATGGTACTTTTTTTCCGTTTCAGTTAGTGACTGCGTAAATGCATTTTTAGTTCTAGAACAAAATCAGCAATCAATTCAATTACTCCCAAAAAATTACCATTATTCGGTTCAAACATTTTTTCGTTGCTTCCTCTAAATGCTTCCTCGAAAAAGTTCCTCTAAAACAAACAGCAAAATTGCAACTGAATTTTATGTATATTTGTTTTAAATGAAATCATAGATTTAACTAGATTTGTTTGAAAGTTAAACATTTTGAATGTTTACCTTTGTTTTTTCTTTCAATTCTTGGTATTTTTTTTACTATTGGAGAAGTTTTTCTAATGTATTTACTATTTGGGGCCCCACAAAATAAGAGGCCCAGTGCGATTGCACCTGTTGCACTTGCGTAACTACAGCGCTGACTCGTTGGAATTAATTGTTGTTAGTTAATTGATATTGAAAACAATTGACACACTGACTGTTTTTAGTTGAATTTTTTTTAATGCCAATGTCGCGAATTGATGTTATCTAAATTGAACGATATTAACAAAATATTTGAAAATAACCCAGATAAAGGTAATTTATGAAATATTTGTTTTTAATTTTAATTAGGTTTTAGGTCAATTGTTTTTATAGTCATTGGTAGGAGTTTGGAAGATATTGCGAATATAGTTTGGGGAATTTTTGTAGGAAAACTATGTAATTGGGTTTACTACTAGCATAAGCAATGGCTAATAATGGCGATGAGTAAGTATAGCCTTGCTTGACTGTTGAATAATAACGATGAATATTACTTTCAAGTCGATGAATCCATATAATATGGTTGAATTTTGCAGTGAAGATTATATATAAATTGATTGAAATTAACATACTCTCTCTCTCTGGCGTTTACATCCCATGGAGGGATTTTGCCGTCTGTGCAATCAGCTTCCAATCGTCTCGTTCCATGACCAGTTTCTACATCCTATATCACGAAGGTCTTGGATGATGTCATCACGCCAGCGTTGACTAGGTCTTCCTCTTCGACGAATACCAGCTGGTTGTTGTTGGAACGTTTTTTTAATCATTCTATCTAATGGTGCCCTTTCTACATGACCAAACCATCTAATCCGGTTAGATTTAATGAATCCGATTACATCGCAGCCTCCAAGAAGCTGTCTGATTCCATGATTCATTCGGATTCTATACTGATTTTCAGCAACTTTGCATGGACCATAAATTGTTCGTATGACTTTCCTCTCGAATGTTGATAGAATTCTACAATCGGAGGAAGTCAGTGTCCAGCTTTCGCTTCCAAAGGTAAGCACAGGTCGAATTAATGCTTTGTAAAGTGTGAGTTTGCACGACTGTGAAAGAAGTTTGGATCGCAAAAGTTTTGAGTATGCGTAGAAAACCCTGTATGCCGCTGAGACACGGGCTTTGATATCTGCCTGTATGTCATTTGACAGTGTTATTACAGACCCGAGGTATTTGAAGTTTTCTACACGTTCCACTTCATAATCGCCAGTATTCAGATTGCTGAGAGGTATATTCCTGGATGTTGTTAAAAGTTTAGTCTTGCCGGTGTTAATGCATAATCAAAGTCGTTTAGCATTTCTTTCAAGCTGAGAGAGACTATCCTTGATATCGCTTGTTCTACGTCCGAGAAGCACAATATCATCTGCATAGCCAAGAATTTGACTAGATTTGTTAAATATACAGTTTTGTGTCTCAATGCGGCTTTTTCTCATCGCGTACTCAAGCGCCAAATTAAATAGTACGGGCGCGAGTGCATCACCTTGTCGAACACCTGATGTTATATCAAAAGAGTCAGAAACTGACCCTTCGATTACTATTCTACAGTTTGATCCCGATGTTGTGAGTTTGCACAGAGAAACAAGTTTCACTGGAATACCAAGGCATATGAGTGCAGACCAGAGGTTGTCGCGGATGATGCTATCATATGCTTGCTTGAAATCAACGTAGAGCTGGTGAATGCTGATGTTGTACTCCCAACATTTTTCCAGAATCATCCTTAAGGTGATTCATTGATCAGTGGTTGAACGGTTGGGACGAAAATCACACTGATAGTCACCGATGATAGATTCGGCGAACGGGATGAGCCGAGCGAGTACGACATTAGCTAGTATTTTATATGCAGTGTTCAACAGTGCGATTCCACGATAATTCGCAGACTTTAGGCGGTCACCTTTTTTATGTAGCGGAACAATGAAAGCTGTTTTCCATTACGCAGGTAGTTCTTCTTGGTCCCAGATTGCAAGAATCAGATCATATATACGTGAGACCAGAGCTGCTCCTCCATTCTTAAATAGTTCTGCAGGGATTCCATCGATACCTGGTGATTTGCCATTTTTTAATTTTTTGATGGCAGCTTCCACTTCTTCTATTGTTGGGTAAGGGACAAATATCTCCTCACTTGACAGAGCAATTGCTCGAATAGGATGAACTTCATTCGTCCTATTCAGTAGGTCTTGAAAGTGGGATCGCCATACTTCCAGCACATCACGTTCACTTGTTGTAAGCTCGTTGTTTCCATTTTTGATGGCTGTAGATCTTGTGTGAAAATCTTTGGTCATATTCCGCGCATTGGCAAAACACTCTTTCGAATTTCCATTAGCCGCATGTTGGTTGATGTTTTCGATACAGCTCTTCATGTGTTCGCGTTTCTTTTTCCGTAGGAGTTGTATAGTAGGAGTTGTGAGTGTATAGCTATTGATTTGGTTTGTAAGTTTTAGTAGATCTCCTGGTCTTCTAAGGCTTAGCACGTTCCAGATTCCCATTTTTAAATCGTAGTCCGGGTACAGTTTCCGAGGTCGTTCTAATAATGAATCCGAGATAATCCGAGGCCTGTGTACAGAATTCATGACAAGTAATTTTTTACGGAAATGGGGTGTTAGCCCTTCGCCTAATTTTCGTGGATGGGTTCGTTCTGCATCTTAAGGTCACCAGAAACAACCTTTTTACATGTTTATATAGCGAGCAGCTTGATCCAAGACAGACGCCCGCTACAAACCGCCCCTAACATGGAGAACAGACGCTTGCTACACGTTTATATAGCGAGCCGCTTGATCCAAGACAGACACCCGCTCCAAGCCGCCCCTCACATGGAGAACAGACGCTTGAGTTGCATTGGTTTTGTGGCGCCAATGACTCGCCAATCGCAGAATCATTGAGTATAAGCAGTATTTACTCTGCCCCTCTCAACTACACCAACCTAATTCTGTTAGCATTACCCAGGTAGCACGGCGTGGACGTAGAATTTCGGATTTCACTACCCAAATTAACATACGCGGTTTATAAAAAAAACTAAAACCATTAGTAATAACCACTCCATTTTATATGCCTTTTGATAATTTAATTTATATTTTTCTAGAGAATTAAACTAGAATATTCGATTGTAAACATTCACTTGAATAAAAAACTTGCTTTATTTTAAAGTTTAACATCGAGGATAAGAATTTTGACTTCACTATTTGAAGTTTTAAATGGTAAGACGCCTTCTAAAGATTTGAAAATTTAATTCGGTTACAGCTTCTGATAAGGCGATATACTCTGCAAATGTAGATGATTTTCTTATACTATTTTGTTTTTTTTTTGATTTCCAAAAAATAACATTTCCATACAATCTGATAACAAATCCCGTTGTAGACTTCCTGCCCAGTCGGCATCCACAAAACAGTCCAATATCTCGGCATTATTAGTTTTACAATATTTCAATTTAAGATTTTTGCTAAATACAAATACTTCAAAACTCGCAAAGCATATTTAAAACGTATCTCATCATAGCAATTTTGAAATCGGCTTAAGTAATTTACACTGAAAGATATATCTGGTCGAGTGCACTTACTAAATTTCTATTCTTTCCCAATTAATTTCCATAGGTGTCTTATATAACTTTGAATTTTAAATATTATAGCGTTTAGCTAAAGATTCAATGTAGGATTTCTGACTCAGTGTTAAAGCATTATCTTTTTCATAGTTATATTCAATATCAATACCGATGTAGTTTTTTACTTTACCTATGTCCTTCATTTTAAATTTATCAGATAGCTTATTTTTTATAACTATATGTGTTATTATGGTTTTCCATATTGTTACGAGTACAGAAAAATCTAGACGATTACGGTCACTTCCAGGAAAATAAAATCAACAAAACACAACAGAAAGTGAATGAAATGAATAGTGTTGTTGTTGTTGTACAAGTTCTTAGAATTAAGGTCTACACAAAACAAACGATTTTATGAATCAAATCAACGTAACGTAAAATAATCGAATATTCTAATATTTTCTCAAGGTTTCTAAAAAGTGACCGCGAAATTTCTAGAGATTGAGCAGAATGTATATAAGGAAATTACCTTTTGTAGTTTTAATTAGTTTTATTTTAAACCTGCGATAGCGAAGTTAAAATTATAAAAGTGATCTTTAAATTAGTTTTTGTGTAAAGTTATAGGTTTAATAAATTTATAAGTGTTATAGAGCAGAAATATTTTGTGTATTATTTTGAACGTGGTGTATTGGAAATTTCTACAATCAACCGTTGGAGTTTCTGAAGCTGTTGAAAGAATATTCTAGTTAGGAATATTGTATGCTGTATTGTTTTCCTGTTGTTGTGACACAATTAAGGTGTTGAATTCTTAATAAAACCTGGTGTTTGTGCTTACTAATCAGTGATCGAACTCAGGAAGAGATTGGGAATTACGTTTATCGAATTGAGAGTAAGGCCGATTCGAAGTAAGGTTGGAAAAACGTAACATTGGTGACATCGGCGGATTAGTTAGCTGTCAATAATGGTTTTATTAAGTGATTTGAAGGTTCTTGAGTTAATGAAAGAACTAGAACAACGTGGATTGGCAACAACCGGCAACAAAACTGAATTGACTATACGGCTTCGAGAAGCTATGGAAGCTAGTGGAGTAGTTGTGGAAAGTTACCAGTTTGGAGTGATTAGTACAAATGCTGATTCAGTAGCAGTTGATGAAGAGAAAAGTTCTGTTGCGGAAACAACAACCTCATTGCCACCTGCAAATTGTGATTTTACGCAGTTAATTGCTATGATGCAACAGATGAGTTTGAACATCAGTCAACAGAATCAGCAATTGGCTGCCGTAAATGCCAATATGAATCAAAAACTGGATGATGTAAATACAAACATGGCTACTACTAAGCAAGAAATCAGTAGCAACATCAATCAACAGCTGGAAATAGTCAACAATAACATGGCTACAACCAAGGAAGAGATCAGTTTAAACGTCAAGCAAATAATGGACGAGAAACTTCTCGAAATATCTACTACGTTACGGGAGGAGGTAGGCAGAGTTCATCAAGAGGTGAAAGAGCTAGAGCAGAAAGTACTTGATGAAAACAAAAAGGTACTTGCAAAAGTAGATGATTTCGAGAAACGGTTGCAGGATGTTGAAACAGCTAAAGTTACTTCACAGGTGGTACAACAGATAGCAAATATTAAATTGAAACCACCATCATATGACGGTACCACATCCTTCGGTATTTTAAAGTTCCAGTTCGAGACTGCAGCAGATCAAAATGTTTGGAACGCCGAAAATCGTCTTGTTGCATTGATAGTTGCTCTTAAAGGGGAAGCAGCTGAAGCATTACAGGCAGTACCAGAAAACGATCGCAAAAGTTATGCTGAAGTGATGAATGCGTTGGAACGAAAATATGGCAGCGACCACAAAAAGGAGCTATACAGGATCGAGTTAAAAGGTCGCTTGCAACGGAATGGTGAAAGCCTTCAGGACTATTCTTCGGTAGTAGAACGGCTTGTACATTTGGAACACTCGAATACTCCACCGTATTTTATGGAGAAAATGAAGATCGAGGCCTTCATTGATGGTATCCGAGATTCAGAAACCAGGATCAAAGTAATGACTACACCTAAGGCGACTTTCCATGAAACATTCGCATACACAATACAATATGAGATGGTACAGAGGATGTGTATGCCATCTGGTGGATGCAGAAAAAGGAATGTTGAGGGGAACATCAAAGGCGAAGTTTTGGCACACAGAGATAGAAGCGGCATCAGATGCTGGGTATGTGATGAAAAGGGTCACACGGCACGGGAGTGCAAGAAAAACGGGGAAGCAGACAGATTGTCGTCTTCTGTGAAGAACAGAGGAGCCGAAGAAATGGAGCACGTAGGGTTCAAGGAACAGCAGTAGAAAACTCCTGTGCTGGATATGTAGGAAATCAGGCCATATCTCACAGGACTGCTGGAACAGGAAGCGTGATAGATCTTCGTCTCCTATTCAACGGAAGTCTGTTGAAGGTGCAACTGTAAAGCCAAGAAGTGAGGAGAATGTTGCCTACATTCCAATTTCAAGAATTGCGGTAAATGGTGAAAGCTTGGGTATCAACGGACAACTTGAAGGTAAAGGTTGCTTCATGACACTGGATACAGGTTCAGCTCGAACATTCGTTCGCAAAGGTTTAATTGACGGTGTTTTGGAACCATCAGATGGATTGAAACTCCAAACAGTAACTGGAGAATGCGCTGAAATAGAAGGTAAAAGAATCGCTGAAATAAAATTGGGGAATAACTGCTATCAACAAGAGGTGCTAGTGGCAGACATTATGGATGAAGTCATTTTAGGGATGGACTTCATGAAGGCGAAAGGATTAGTCTTCGATTTTGGATGTGGGATCTTAAAGGTTAATAATGTTCAGATGCCCCTACTTGTGAATAAGGCAGAGTCAACAGATATTGGCAGCGATGAAAAAGTTTGCAGTGCAGATGAAAATCCAGAACCATCATCCAAACAGATGACGGAAAGAAACGTCAACCGACGCAGACGTTTGAACAAACGCCGAAAGTTAAAAGCGAAACAAGTTCAGGTCCAGTACGAAGTGAGCAATGTAAATGAAGTGGTTCAAATAGCTTCAAATGGAAACGAATCGCAGCTGAAAATGAGAATGGTTCAGGGAAATGGCAGTGTAAAACACTCAAAGGGAAGAGATAAGGAGCACTTAAGAGATAATGAGAATCCATACTCATCACGGTGCGCTGACATAGAACAAAGTAATGGCCAAGGACTTAGAAAGGGACCGGAAGTAGTTCTAAACAGTCTGGGAAATAGAAAAAAAAAATGTTTGGATTCAACAATTGGAGGAGAGATCTAGATCCTGTTCGGGACGAACAGGTTTAAGTGGAGGGTAATGTTACGAGTACAGAAAAATCTAGACGATTACGGTCACTTCCAGGAAAATAAAATCAACAAAACACAACAGAAAGTGAATGAAATGAATAGTGTTGTTGTTGTTGTACAAGTTCTTAGAATTAAGGTCTACACAAAACAAACGATTTTATGAATCAAATCAACGTAACGTAAAATAATCGAATATTCTAATATTTTCTCAAGGTTTCTAAAAAGTGACCGCGAAATTTCTAGAGATTGAGCAGAATGTATATAAGGAAATTACCTTTTGTAGTTTTAATTAGTTTTATTTTAAACCTGCGATAGTGAAGTTAAAATTATAAAAGTGATCTTTAAATTAGTTTTTGTGTAAAGTTATAAGTTTAATAAAGTTATAAGTGTTATAGAGCAGATATATTTTGTGTATTATTTTGAACGTGGTGTACTGGAAATTTCTACAATAAACCGTTGGAGTTTCTGAAGCTGTTGAGAGAATATTCTAGATAGGAATATTGTTTGCTGTATTGTTTTCCTATTGTTGTGGAACAATTGAGTTGTTGAATACTTAATAAAACCTGGTGTTTGTGCTTACTAATCAGTGATCGAACTCAGAAGAGATTGGGAATTACGTTTATCGAATTGTGAGCTAGGCCAATTCGAAGGAAGTTTGGAAAAACATAACAATATTATTCACTGTTTGTGTGCTTTTGTCACTTTTGAATTAAAATGCAATATTTAAAAATATACTTTTTACTGTTTATTTTTAATTTTATATTTTATTAATAATAATATAAACTTCCTTATAGTAACAATTTGAATTTTATTTTTTGTTGTATAGAATATCGATTTCGACTTACGTCATCCTCAGTTCTTAAATTATTATTATAATTATTATTATTTTTTACGTTGACAATAGTTTTTATATTTCTACAGCAAATTAAAAGATCGTCAACGAACAGTAAAATATAAAAACAGTTATTTCATTGTTTCTTTTATCATACAAACAATAATCATATTTACTTCTTTGAAAACCAAGGGTTATCAGAAATTCGTTAAAACATTCGCACCATGCACGAGGACTTTTCTTCAAACCGTATAGTGATTTATTTAATTTATAAACTCTGCCAGTACCATCTTCATATCCAACTGGTTGTTTTATATACATATACTTCTGATAAAACTTTACTATTTAAAAATGCTGTTTCTACATCCATTTGATGTATGTTTAACTGATTTTGACAACAGTAAGACAATAACTGCTTTAACGTCGGCATTTTCGCAACAGGGGAATAAGTGTCATCTATACTATCAATTTGTTGAAAACCTCATACCACTAATCTGGCTTTATATTCACTTTCACTCTTCTTTTTGTATAACCACTTTACATCAATTACCTTTTTATCCTCAGTATACTGGCTTACAATTGTCCATGTATTGTTTTTTTTCAAGACTCCATCTCACGATCCATAACTGCTTTCCAATTCTTTGATTCATCACATTGTATCGCCTCCTGATAATTTGTTTTGTCATATCATTGTCTTCATGGTTTAAATTTGTTAATTTTTCATTTTCTTCTGTTTTTTCCAAATTCGTTTGTATTTCTTCTTCGTTAATCTCTTCTTCATTTTCTATATTCAAACCCACACATGGGTACATCTTTTTCTATTATATCTCAGTGTCTAGCTATTATTATTTTATGATTTTTTTTTATTAATTAGTTAGACATATAAGTACAGTCGATTCCGGTTAATTGGGACACCGGTTAATCGGGACAGCCGTTTAATTGGGACAAATCCTAAAGAACGGAAACAAAACCAAGCAAATAACACAAATTTACTTCGCTTTTTCGGGACAATATTTCGTTTAATCGGGACTGTTCACGCCTCTGGCTTGGCAGTGAACTGTATAATTTCTGTTGTAACGACGATGATAGAACCAGAGGATGTAACAAAGATCATGGTTATTCCGTTTTGTCTCAAACGTCTAATGACGACTATTATTTGGCTCACAAGGCCAATGACGAAATGATAGTTGATGATATAAAATATTAATACATGCCTCCATTGGCTAATGACGATGAATAACAGTGTTGAAGTATAAACAACTATATAAATAATCGATGAGTGTAGTTGAATATCGAAAATTGATGACGATGAATAACAGCGATGAAATTTAAACAACTATACATAAAATCAATCAGTATAGCTAGCTGGATATTGAAAATTGATTACGTATAGCGATGAATAACAGCGATGAAGTTTTAACAACCATACATAAAACCAATCAGTATAGATAAAATCAATCAGTATAACTGGATATTGAAAATTGATTACGTATAGCGATGAATAACAGCGATGAAGTTTAAACAGCTATGTATAACATCGATGATTATAGTTGAATAATGAAAATTGATTACATATGGCGATGACTATGCGATTATTTGTATTTTGAAAATTCGTTTTGAACTTGGTAACTGAATCCGATGACTATGACAAACCATTTTCACGGCATAATGCCTACAAAATAAACAACAATTTAAGAGCCGCAAATTTAAGAAAAAACCCAAAACTCCAAATGCAGGCACAGACGACTATATTTGGTTAAAACTTCAAATTCACGATCAAAGTTATTGATTTTTTATTTTTAACAGTTAATAATCTACAAGAATACATACAAATTTATATTTGTTAAAAACTAAAATAAATTAACACAAATCACTAGCAATTATGACACAGGTTTTTACTGATGATAAATTAATGTTGAAGCTTTTTTATACAAAAATTTATGCAATTTAATAAATTTAAAATGAACAACGTAAACAGGTAACATTTCTTTATTATTTTATTTAACATTTTTTTGTTTATTTTAATTCTATTTTTAAACAAACTTAACAATAACACCATATGTATGGTTTTCATATAAAACAATGCACGAAAATAATTGTAAAAAAACAAGAAGTAAAACATCAAAATGTCTTCCTTATATACTAAATATTTCCAAAGTTGACAACTGAAAAAAGTTACGTTCCACACTCAACTGTTATACTAATAAGAAATAGACTACTAAGGGCGCTTTCCAAATTGGTTTTCTACAATATTGAGTGGAGAACGCATCACCCGTCAGTTGACGTATTAGTAAAAAAAATAGAAGAAATTAAGTTAAGTTTTAATTATACCTATTAAATATATATATATAATAATAATTCTTATTGTTTATTTTAAAGTTATAAATGAAAATTAATTTTACTTTATTTTTTGTTTTAGGAACTTACGAAGTGTTAACAGGGACAGATCATACAAAACAAATTTATTAATCATAGCAAACATAAAAAAAATATTGCGACGCTGATGCATAGGCTGACATTACCACAGCTCTGGAAACATAGTGTTCTGTATATATAATGAGCTAATATCCATAAAATACTTTAATTAAAAGCTAACCAATATTATGGACTTCGTAGTTCTAAAAAAATTTTATCGGAAGTGACAAAGCGGAAGTTAGGATGCAAAACTGTTGTAAACCGTACTAAATGTGTATGTACCAAATTTCATCCAACTCGATTATCAGGTACAGAAGTTATTAAGCTTTCAAAATAGCAGGTGCTTGGAGGACCCCCTACCACTTTGTTCACTATCGTTAAAAAAACTAATCAGTTCCTTGCCATACATATTTGCATCTTTTTGCAAAGTGTAATCAAAATTACTTAACGAACGAATATTGTATGCTTCCAACAAACATTGAAACAATAAACAGGTGTTCGGGAGGACCCCACCACTTATCCCAATACTGTCCAAAAACTAGTCAATTCTTTGTCAATAAAGTCTTTATCTTTTTTCAAAGTGCCATTAAAATTGATTAATGAATGAAATCTGTATGCTCCCAACAAACTTTAAAAACCAAGTGTGAAAAGTCAGCAGTTGTATGGTAGATCCCCCGCCACTTTGATCAATGTGTCCCAAAACATGATAATTTTCTTCTTACACTAATTGAAACCTTTCCATAAGTTTTATCATAATCACTTCATTATTGTAGGCAGTAGTGTGCATAAAGATACTGAAAAAACTGCCAACAATTAAAAAAAAATTTTTTTTACCGGAAGTAAAAAACCGGAAGTTGGGATGCAGAATTTTTGTAAATCATACTAAATGCTTATGTGCAAAGTTTCATCCAATTCGATTATCAGGTACAGATGTTATTGAGCATTAAAAAAAAACAGGTGCTCCAGGGACCCCCTACCACTTTGTTCACTATCGCTCAAAAACTAATCAGTTCTTTGCCATACATGTTTGCATTTTTTCCCAAAGTGTCATCAAAATTGGTTCACGAACGAATGCTGTGTACTCCCAACAAACATTGCAAAAATGATGACACAGTAAACAGGTGTTCGGGAGACCCCGTACCACTTATTCCAATATTGTCCAAAAACTAATCAGTTCTTTGTCATTTAAGTTTCCATCTTTTTCCAAAGTGTCATTAGAATTGATTAATGAATGAAGTCTGTATGCTCCCGACAAACTTTAAAAACCAAGTGTGAAAAGTCAGCAGTTGTATGGTAGACCCCCCGCCACTTAGATCAATGTGCCCCAAATTGGGGCCCTATTCCATAAGTTTCATCATAATCACTTCATTATTGTAGGCAGTAGTCTGCATAAAGACACTGAAAAAACTTCAAAAAAGTACAAAAAATTTTTTTTTACCGGAAGTGGAAAACCGGAAGTTGGGATGCAGAACTATTTTAAACCGTACTACATACTCATGTACAAAGTTTCATCCAATTCGATTATCAGGTACAGAAGTTATAGAGCTTTCAAAAAAACAGGTGCCCCAGGGACCCCCTACCACTTTGTTCACTATCGCTCAAAAACTAATCAGTTCTTTGCCATACATGTTTGCATCTTTTTCCAAAGAGTCATCAAAATTCGTTCACGAACGAATGCTGTGTGCTCCCAACAAACATTGAAAAAATGATGACACATTAAACAGGTGTTCGGGAGGACCCCCACCACTTATTCCAATATTATCCAAAAACTAATCAGTTCTTTGTTACTTAAGTCTCCATCTTTTTCCAAAGTGTCATTAAAATAAATTAATGAATGAAGTCTGTATGCTCCCAACAAACTTTAAAAACAAAGTGTGAAAAGTCAGCATTTGTATGTGGTAGACCCCCCACCACTTTGATCAATGTGTCCCAAAACATGATAATTATCTTTTCACACTAATTGGAACCTTATTCCGTAAATTTCATCATAATCACTTCATTATTGTAGGCTGTAGTGTGCATAAAGACACTGAAAAAACTTCAAAAAAGTACAACAAAATTTTTTTACCGGAAGTGAAAAACCGGAAATTGGGATGCAGAACTATTTTAAACCGTACTACATACTCATGGACCAAGTTTCATCCAATTCGCTTATCAGGTACAGAAGTTATAGAGCTTTCAAAAAAACAGGTGCTCCAGGGACCCCCCACCACTTTGTTTGCTATCGCTCAAAAACTAATCAGTTCTTTGTCATACATGTTTGCATTTTTTTCCAAAGTGTGATCAAAATTCATTCACGAATGAATGTTTTATGCTCCCAACAAACATAAAAACTTTGTGGAAAAAACCACCTGTTGTATGGTGGACCCCCCAACCCTTTATCCAATGTGCTCCAAAAGCTGATAAAATCTTTCTCATGTTATTTAAAAGCTTTTCGCAACGTTTCATGAAAATCGATCGGTAATTGTAGGCTACAGTAGGGATAAACACCTGAAAAAAAAAACTTTTTAACCGGAAGTGACAAACCGGAAGTGACAAACCGGAAGTTAGTATGCAGAAATCTTGGAAACAGTACTAAAACCTTATATACTAAGTTTCAATAAGATCATATCCTGCGATCAGAAGTTATTCAAGATTTAAACTTACAGTTATTCGGGAGACCCCCCGCCATTTTGTCCAAATTTGAAATGAATCCAGATCTCCCATTTTCAAGTGAACCTGTATCATTTGCCAAAGTTTCATCAAGATCCTATGCAGAAAACTGCTACAGAAAAAAAAAACAAGAAAATTAAAATATTCACAATTTATTACAAAAATCAATTTTACTTTATAAACCAAAAAAAAAATATTACCTTAATAATTGTTATTAAGTAAAGAAAACAAAAAATAAAACAAATACTTAAATTATTGTTGTACGGGTTGTCCTTTAAATTATTCAAAGAATTTAATTCAATCTTCAGGCTTATAGACCGAGAGCCCGCGACGGCCAGACCTTCGTTATTTTATAAAAGCTGAAAGTTTCTCTGCGCATACCCCCTACTCAGGTAGGAACGATTAGCGACATATGAAGTTTGGATCATAGTGGCTTTGGCAGGGAGCAGGTTCCAAAGGAGCCTCCAATGTTTCGTAAAAGTATAAAAGCTAATTTTTTTATATATTCTTCGGGATAGTATTAGACGTCATGTCACCCATTGCCAGACACTTAACTTCGTGGAAACCCCCTGCCAGACACCCTTAAACTTTAAAGTTTAAGGGTGTCTGGCAGGGGGTTTCCACGAAGTTAAGTGTCTGGCAATGGGTGACGTGACTTCTAATACTATCCCGAAGAATATATAAAAAAATTAGCTTTTATACTTTCACGAAACTTTGGAGGCTCCTTTGGAACCTGCTCCCTGCCAAAGCCACTATGATCCAAACTTCATATGTCGCTAATTGTTCCTACCTGAGTAGGGGGTATGCGCAGAGAAACTTTCAGCTTTTATAAAATAACGAAGGTCTGGCCGTCGCGGGCTCTAAGTCTATTATATAATGGCTGGATTTTCCTTTTTCAATTACTTTGTAATCAAAATTTTCAGCAATAATTTGGTGTTATCTTGATCTGCGTCCAAACAAAATAGATGTTTTTTTCATTCGTGCTAAAACACAATAGGCCGAGCTATTATTTTGCTCGAACATATATAGTAGAATTTTCCCCTTTAGCTTTTTTTTCCCAAGTTTTCCTTTTACTCTATCAACGAAATGTGTTGGCTGTCCTTGTTTTATGTTTTTTTTAAGTTTTGTGACTGTTTCGAAATTGTTAAAGCAGATGTTTTCCACAATGGCATGTAGACCAGGTAGAACAGTAAAATTCCTCAATTTATTACGATTATTTGATTATTTGCTGCTTTAAAGTTTAGACATATATATATTCAAAAATACTGGAATGTTGGTTGAAGTTTCATAATAGACAAAATCATTTAGCTTAAATCACCCAACTTAGCACCATTTATCGATAACTTTGTACCAAAAGAATAATTCTTTTGATATCGTAGATTTTTTTATAACTGTATCAAAATTGCCCAACTGATTTGTTGATTTGTTTTATTTTTTTGGTAGATTTCAAAGTTTTAAATTGCAATAATTACTGTTGTTTTATAGCTTAATTCTAATCTTGCTTAAATTAACAAAAAGAATCAATTAATAAGCTAACAAAAAAAATTATATAAAATTCATGTTTAATCATGCAAAAGGCAATCAGCTGTTTTTATACAATTATCAACTTTTCTATTTAACATATAAAAAAAATCTAACGTCATTTTAAATACAATATTTATCTGAATTTAAATAATGAGAAAAAACATCAATGAAAATTAGAAAGAATTGTTTTTATCCACGACTACTAAAGAATATATGCTTTCCATGCGTATGTCTTCTTTTGTAATTGTATTCATTCTACAACTAGTGAATTTGATTAAAATTCTTTAACAGCTCTATAGTTTATTAAATATTCCCCTAACAAATTAAACAACAAACTTGTTTTGTTTTTCGCTATCTTTGATGTTTTTATTTCAATATGGCGATACAAATTTTTGCATGAAAACTGGAAATTAAACGAAATATTTTACAGTCGTGGATAAAATAGCATCTTGTATTCGCTTAGGATGATGGCAATTCTTCACTCGGATGATTCCCTCCACTCGCTACGCTCGTTTCGGGAAACTTCATTCTCGTGAAGAATTGCCTTCGTTCTAAGCTTTTACAAGAATCTACTATTAATTTTTAACAAAAAAAGGAGTCAGCTGTTTTTATACAAAATTAAATTTTGGGTTTTAACATAAGAAAATGTAACGTGAATTTAAATACAATATTTATTCGAATAAAAAAAAGAACATCAATGAAACTAAGAAAATTGTTTTTTTTTAATTTTACAACACAACCCATATTAATGAGAAAAAAAATGACTTTCAATTGGATCATTTTATAAACTATTATTTGCGCGTTACAATATATATATACAATTGATGAAACTGATGAGCCTAAACAGGCATTTAATATACATACAACTTATAATGGTGAGCGCCAAAGCAAGCTGGTAGTATGCATATATATTGATGAAATGATGAGCCTAACAGGCATTTAATTTAATCATACGCCTAAACAAGCAGGTAACATATATATACAATTGATGAAACTGATGAGCCTAAGCAGGAATTTAATTTAATCATACGTCTAAACAGGCACGTAACTTATATATACAATTGATGAAATTGATGACCCTAAATAGGCATTTAATATACATACAACTAATAATGGTGAGCGCCAAAGCAAGCTTGTAGTATGCATAGGTTGACCACCCGTCCCTTTTTTCAAGTTATAGTCCCTTATTTGAGTATGGTGATGTGACTTGAGGTAAAGTGGACTGTATCTTGATATTATAATACCCATTCACGATTCAACCTCAGAAAAATTATCCTAAATTAGAAAGTAAAACATAAAGGTTGACAAACAAACTAGATGACTGAATCACATAGAACAATGTTCCACGCAAAATTTTAAATACATAAATACGAAGCCTGTAAAAATTGTAAGTTCGATCACCCGCCCATACATATCTCATGCATTCCCACATGCGCACATGCACTCGCGCACCCTTTCTTACATACACACTCACGCATACATAAATCAAATAAAAGAAAATTAAAGAAAACAACACTCACCACATGGTTATATCCCGAGCTCTCCTCCGATATCCTACTCCTTACTTAATCATAGTACGCCATACATGATACCGGATTTATCAATTGCTTCAGTGACGTTGAGTAATGTAGTCAAGGTCTCCGCACCCAAAACAGATTGCAGATTGGTCGTATAACCCAAAATATGACAGTATCCACACAATAAGGGTAGAGGCGATAATAATCACTTTAATTTCAAGTTTCCAGAATGCACGTGAGCTAGGGTAAGTTTGATCTATTTCATATGCGGACACAATACATCTATCGTAATACAAAGTTTAAATCCCTTTTGGTTAAGCTTGGCTATATCAAGTTATAATTTAATATCAACAATTGAATTACAATTGCAACCCGTAAATAAATATTTGTATATACAATTTTGACTATAAGTTCGATATATTAGACGTCACAAATAAAATAAAACAAACATATAAATTTTTTTAAATTTTTTTAATTGAATTGCACTAATGAAATAATTTGATTAATTGAACTAACTAAATCTAAATCGAAAAAAACTAATTAAAATTTCACTACTTATATTTAATGGATACAACGTGAATCCAAAAAAAAATCCATATTTTTCTGAGATTCACGAATGAAAATTGCAAAGACATAAGACCACACCCAGATGATTTTCACCGCTATATATATCGGTGAATAAGATCGAATCGTTACGAATTTTCTCCTTTTTGGAGAATTTACATTTAAAATTCGTTATTAAGAAATACTGGTTATAAACGTGAAAATATTTCAAATACAGACATCTGTTAGAAATTATTACCTTATGCAGTGGATAATTTTTAGATTAAATAAAACACTTGAACTATTCCAATTTATATTTCTTTAATATAATATAACTTCATGTGTTGACAATATGACAATTTTAACTAGAAAAAGAAAATGAACTAAAAAATAATATGGCATCATACCGAGTATATGTCAAATCGAATGTCTAAATGAAAGCATTTAATACTGGAAGAATGTTTTACTTCAAATTCAAAAATTTACGTTAATAAAATTATTGAATAATAATAAATTGAATAATAATTGATTTAATTCAATCAGAATAACAAAATATTTGACAACATCATTTACAAAACATTTGGGCGGAAATATTCATATTATTAACATTAGCATGGATTAAGGATATTGAACAACCGATACAGTGAGTTATTTACTTGACCCAATCAATTTGGTGTTTTCTTACATTAAACCAAATCGGACAACTTGATCATATCATTTACGATCAGAATTCAGTAGTTTTACTCCAAATCAAGTCCAGACTTAACCAGTTACTTGGAATTCCATAGTATTACGAGAATCTGACGACTACGTACTACAACAAATGCAAACTACAATTGATTTACAGTAGGATCTCGCGAACAAGAATCATACACATATACATATAGAGGACAGAAAATCGATATTAATAACTATAAGAATTATAACGTCCCGACGACAATTTCCATGCTGATTGCGGGATACAATTTTAGGGTAACAAGACGAATTGATAAATATGCACAGCTATTTGAGGTTTGAACAAAATTCGAGCAGTTGGCAGATGGTTTGGGTCCTCGGAGCATCTAAATTGGTTTAGTATAACGAAGCTAAGCTGGTGAAAACGCAGTGTGAACCAAAATCAGTGTATTGCACATAAAAATTATTATTTTTATGAGAAAAATAAATATGTGTTACGGAAGCTATATGAATAGATGATTATAAATTAAGCAAAAAAAAGTATAGTCTCTCAGTCGATTATAATTCTCAGGAATGACAAAATGGAAACCTGAATTTTGCATTCATGTTCTCTTTCTTAAATTTAAATGTGAGTTAAGCAGGACAATTTTAATTAGCCTCCATTTAGTATTAATTAGTTTCATTAGTGTGATTTGTTTTAATAAGGCAAATTTCCTAGCAAAATTGAGTTCACGTTTATATATTTGCGATAGATGATGAAGCAGAGAATCTACGAATCGGGGAATTTTACAGAACTATGACATCGTTCTTCAGTCTACATAACACCTTGGGCCAGTACCATTACCATTGGATTGGATTTTATCTGCTTCAGATTTCCTCAACGCAACAATAAATTAACCAAGATTGAGGTTAATTCAAACACCTATCCTTACAGCGGTTAAGAACATCTCAATCACTGAGGATATTCTGCTTTATTGTTGGCATAACTTAACTTGCCCACGATGAGAATGATAGTTTGGTTTATTTTTGTCCAATTTATAACGGTTCTAGTTAGGTAATCAATGCCACAAAATAAAAATTTTAACGTCATATATATTCCCATCCACACATCCACATACTCACACTCTCACACACACTTATACATCCATAATCACACCTATATATAATTAAATGAGACTCACCCTATAACTGGCCCGAATCCTGATATGTCCTCTCTCAACAAAACTGGATTACCACCTCCTTTATCTCCACCAACTCAAACATACGGTGACCTCCAACATTTATAATGAGTGGCTGGTCTTAGACAATTCCAAATGATTCACATCCAGCTTACTTTCTGCGTGGTTTTGTTACTGACACTCACAGGGTTGATTTAATAAAAACACTTAATTGCCTCTATCCGATTTTTGTATTAACTTTTATTACCATTTATCCGAAATCTCATCATCAAATTTTTGATACATAAGGCTAATCCAAACATGCCATTATAATAGGTGTTTACTTTATTAGGTGTAATCATACAAATTTTAAAATCAGGAAATTTAATGATATGTTTAATAATAGTTAATCACAACATTTCATAAAGAATTTATGATCTTATATTGACACTAAGTTTAGACATGGAGTTAATGCCTTAAAACTAATTCACGGCACTTATAAATATATTCATGCATAGCACAAAGTTTTAATGTTCTAGAACGGTACTGAAGGTACGAAATAATTTAAATTACAATTATGACACTTATAAATATGCACCAAACAGTTTATTGTTTAGGAACGACACTTAATAAATTACTTATATCCAAAATTAACTAAAGGTATTTAACCACCAAATTTTTCTATTCCATTGTGTTTTCCTTGTATTTTTATTGACGTTTGGACAAATACCAAACAGATAAATATCTTTTGTTTTAGCTTTCGTCAGCTGTTAAATTTCATGGAAGTGACATGAGAGTTGTACGACAGAGGTGAAATAGTTGCATGGTAGATTTGTTCGGTAAAGGAACAATGTTGGTACGATAATTTTGTACAATATATGGACGATAGTTGTATGGTAGTTTTGTTCTATAATGAACAATATTGATACGACAATTTTGCGTGATATAAGCACGATATTTGCACTGTATTTTGTACTATATATGTACACTATTTTTAGGCTATGTAGGTGCACTATTTGTATGATATTTCGTACTACACATGTACAATGTTGGTACGTAATATGTCACTGATTTTAGGTTGAGCTAGTTCTAAAACTATATATTCACTGGGGTTGTAACTTCATACCACGCGAAACTGATTAGTTTTATGCGCTACGAGCACCTTTGAAGTATAATTATTTAATTAAATGTTTTTTCTTGTGTAACGCCGGTATATAGGCGTTAATTCGACGATGGCTGAGTCACTTATTCAGCACCAATTAAAAAGACTTAGGTATACTCACGGGCTGATCTTATGATTATCCCTTCAGTGTCACATCCAAAGTTATCTTCAAAAAATACGGTAACTGTCGGTATTGTTGGCTTTCCTCCGCCTCATGGAAAAATTAGTCCCAACTCAAAAAATAATATACATGTGATTTTTCTGCACACCCGCTTCGCTTGACGTTATCTCACAACCACCCAAAGAAAAATCCACGTAGTAAAAAATCAAAAGATTAAGAGCCTCTTGTGTAAATATCTGGTATTTATAGTCTGGGAAACGAACCGAATTCGATCTTATTGGTATGTTTCAACAAACACGAACACCAACCACACGACCAACACTCACCACAGTGGTGAAATCAACCACAGTGGTGGTTTACTGTATTGCATCATAACAAACTTTAGCATTATTAATTATTAAAAATTAAAAATTTTAACAAATATTATTATATTCAATTCTTGGATAAAATGCTCCCTTTACCAGTAAACGATTTCCTCCATAACCAGTTACAATAGAATTATCCGGTATCAACAATGATTTGTAAAAATTATCAATAAATGTATTCCACGATATTGCCAATATCGCGGCACCAGAATCAATTTGAAAAATAATTCCTTTATTTAAAATGTTTATCGTTACCTCAATCGGGTGATCCTTTGTGATTGTTAGAATGCTAAATAATTCTTCCCTACTAGAGCTGTCATCTTTTTCTTGGATGTTCAAACTACCCTTGCACTGTATTTTCTGTTTGATCTTTAATATAATTGACTTGTTTGCACATTGATTCCAAATGTCCACGTATACCACATTTATTGCACTTCATATTTTTATACCTGCAGTTTTTACTCGAATGATTTTTGTAACCACAATGCTGACATGAAAAGTTTTTGTGATTATTATTATATCTCCTGCCTATTGAACGAGATCTAGAACGTTGTCCATACTTTCCTGGATTTTTTGTATAGCTATGCTGTTGTTTTATAAGATTTATATTATCACTATTTGTTGATGAACGTACCTCTATTTTTTTTGCCAATGCTACTGCTGCATCTAATTTAATTGACGTATCTTCATCGCACAGTCTGTCAAACATTCGTGTATTAACAATTCCAGCGATAAATTTGTCGACCAGCATTCGCGTACCGAATTTATATTTTGAAGCAACAATCCGAATATTTATTACCCATTCTTGAATTGTTTCATGTTGTTTCCTTTTGAGCTCATAAAAATGTTTCTTTCTTGGAATATAATTACTGTTGCCGTAAAATGCAATTCCAATAGAGCAATTAAGTGTTTGTAGTCTAATTCATTTAGACTTTTTGGAGAATTTAAATCGTGTAGCAACGTGTATGTACTTGTCGCTAATAAAATTAGCAAAATATGTTTTTTTTATCGTCGTCTATATTTTCTAAACGCTCATCAGTCACCGTGAGTGTTGATGTCAATTGTAAATTTTCGATGATTCTTGCAATCTTTGATGTTTCACCGATTTTACAAATAATTGATTTAACCACTATACTGTTTACTTATTCATCATAGGATATCATTATTGCTCGAGACATCGTATCCGCTACGATATTGTGTTTATACTCTAGTTGTATTGAGTATCTTTGTAGTATGATTAACATCATTTACAGACGTTTCGGCGCCTTTAACAAAGGTTTCTTACAGATATTAATAAGCGGTTTGTGATCTGTTCTAATAATGCACTGATGGCCAACTATAATTTGATCAAACCTTGTACATGCGAAAACTACAGCAAGAAGCTCTTTCTCGATCTGTGCATAGTTTTTTTCAGCACGAGCTAGGGCTCTTGAAGCGTATGCTATTACCTCATTATCTTGAAACATTGCTGCACCCAATCCAGTACTACTTGCGTCACACTCTATAGTAATCGGTTTATTGTGATCAAAATACTTTAACGTTCCAGCATCTGAGACCATGTTTTTGATTTTAACAAACTCGATTTCTTCTTCATCTGACCATTTCCATTCAGCACCTTCTAAGGTCAATTTTCGAAGAGTTGAGATGTTACTACTGAGATTCTTCGGATATCTCGATAAATAATTTGTCATACCAATAAATATTTGCAACTCTTTTTTATTTTTAGGCGAATCCATGTTTCTGATTGCAGAAACTTTTGCTTCGTCGGCTTTTAAACCATCGACGGACAGAATGTGTCCATAGATCACTGACGGCTGACACAGATTCAGTTTGTTTCGATTTAACTTGCAGTTATTTTGTCGTAATCGCATAAGTAAACTTTCTAGATTTTTGTTATGATTCAATAGAGCTTCTTCATATGTATCACCGCAACCATATATTAGGAAATCATCGGCTAACAATTCTACGCCTTTAAGATCTTGAACTACTTCAAACAACTACATTTGAAAAATTTCTGGCGCTGAAGGAATCCCAAATGGCAATCGATGCCATTTGTATCGCCCAAAGGGTGTCCAAAAACACGTCAGATCATTGCATGATTCCGTAAGCTTAATTTGCCAGAAGCCCTTGGATGTATCACAGGTAATGAATACTTTTGCTTTCCCTAGTTCCGGTAAAATTTCATCAATTGTGGTGAACTGATAATTTGGCCGCTTCAAAGCTTCATTCAATGGAATCGGATCTAGACAAATACGCAAAGCTTTATCTGTTCTTTTAACTAGTAAAATATTACTTACCCAGTCTGTGTTTTGATTAACTTTGGTAATAATTTCTTTCTTTACTAAATCCTCCAGCAACAGCTTCAATTGTTCTCGATAGGCTCCTGGTATACGTCGAGCAGGCTGGATTACAGGCTCAACTGTTTCGTTTATCTCTAATTCAACTTCACCTGGTTGACATCCATATCCTTGGAAAACGTCATCGTATTTTTGAATTATATTTTCAGCGTCCGTTTTTTTTTATTCACATTTTTAATTACTTGTTGATGAGAATTGTTGATATTGATCGAATTTTTTACCACCGAACTATAAGTTACTAATTTAAGCGCAGAACAAGCATTCGATGACAATAATGGAGGTTTTCCTTTAATAATTTGGAATAACAGATAGTATTGTTGATCATTCAGTTGACATTTCAATTTAATTTCACCAACAGACGGAATTCGATTTCCATTAAAATCCGTCAAGTTCACAGTAGATTGCGAAAAAATTGGATCTTTTTCATTCATCAAATCTTTTAGGCAATCGAAACCAATTAAACACGAATTTGAACCGGTATCCATCATGCAGTCCACATTTTTCCATTCTTTCCCAAATTTTAAGTTTAAGAACGCATAAACATTTTTATTTAATTCGGAACTAGGTTTTTTAACCACCTTAGCAATAGTAGAAATAATTTTCTCTTCATCTGAATTTGAACAGCAATTTAAATCCTCAAATCGTTCGGTAACAGTTTTTACTTCTCGAGACTTGGTGTTTGGTTTTTTATTATTCTTATAACAAGCTGATTCTACATGAATTTCTTTATTACATATAGAACAAGTTTTACCAAATGCTGGACAGGCATTTTTTCAAATACATGTCGTGTCGCACAGAACTTGCATTTCATCGAATTTCTTTTATTCATGATTTTGTTGACAACATCATTTGATGTCGATGGATCTTCAAATTTCATCAATGCCAACCTATTTTCGGTAATTTCAGATAACTTACAAATATCAATAGCTTGTTTTAACGTTAAATCTGATTTTTCCATTAGTTGTTTCCTTAGTTTGACATCGGCAATTCCACACACTATGCGATCCCGCATCAATTCATCTGCACTTTCAACCTTACAACTTGCACATCCGTAGTCACAAAGTTTGATTAGTTTGCAAAGTTTTATCAAATACGACTCGAACGTTTCCTCTTTCAGCTGATTACAAGAGTTAAATACAAAACGATCGTATATAACATTCGCTTTAGCCACAATACATTCGCGAATTTTTTAAACGTTGCAGCTTCAGATTTTTATCATTTTCAGTCAAGCCAAAATCATAAAATTTTCGTTTAGCAGCCACTCCAATAGCAGAAAATATCATCATACACTTTCTTTCCTCCCTTGTTTCATCCCACTTCTGACATCATGTTTTGTTATTGATATTTTATTAAAGCAATTACTACTATTACAAGTTTGTTTATTCTTTTATTTTAATAGCTTACAAATTTGGAGACATATGTTGACTGTCAAAAGGCTATTTATGCACTGCACTCTATTCATATTATAACAGTTAGGGCTTATGTGTCCACTTTTACCACAATTGTAACACTTCATCACACGTTTATTTGAATCATCTGAAGTACATTTTGGTAATTTGTCTCGCGAAGAACCTTCGGATGCACCTATTTTGACGGTCACTTTCTGACGGACACCCTTGACATGAAGTCAAAAAACTCTGCTGTTGTATTAATTTTATTCATTCTAGCTTGTGATTTGAGAACAGGACAGTTTAAACCTTTGATCATTTAGTCAACAATATTCTCCCAATCTAAATTTAGTTTATTTCCCAGCACTAACTTACTGTGGAAGTAATCTGAAAATGTAATTTTCGAAAGACGTAGTTTTGAAAAGTGTATTTGGAAGAAAGAGGAGCCCCTTTCTTCCAAATACACTTTTCAAAATTACGACGCATTAAAAATCGATCCTGTTTCACACCAAATATTTTCTTCATTTCGACTTTTAATTGTTTCAAATTATAAAAAATGTGATCGGATTTAGATTGAAACCATCCCAACGCTCTACCACCAAATTTTGGCTTCTATAACAGCATCCAGTTGGGATAAGAATACACCAATCAAATCACCAACCTTTCCATTAAAATTTGGAATAAGTAAAGAAATTTCCGAGTCACTAATAGATGTAGAGGCACCCTCCAACGTGCGTAATAACACCTTCAAGTTTACCACCTCGCTTGCACCATCCTCGCCATTATCAGTATCCACACCTTCATCACTTTTTCTTTTTTTATTTTCACCACGCGGCATCTTGAAAAAACTTAAGTTGTAGTAACCTCAAGTCGTTGGTTCTTCAATTTTTGAAAATGGAGAACCCATCACTAAACATTACTTTTGTTTGTTTTATTTGTATAAATTTATTGAAAGTTTTTTTTTCACAAAGTAACCACTTCACAAATTATTATATGCACAGATTCACTGTATTATACGAAGTCTCGGTCGCCATGATGAGATCTTTTTAGTTACCAATTAATTAAAACACTTTAGATATAGTTTATTAGAGTTTATTTAAATTAATTAGTTATATTTATTTAGTAAGGTGTGTACACTCCATTGTCTAATTAATTACTATCTCTATTCTAATAATGTATACTTTTATTTCGAATGGATATATCAAGTAAGCATTTATATTTGACACCGCACATGCCAAATATATTATTTGTTTTCCGGTGCTCGCTTGAACACGCCAAGCATATTTTGCTTACCGTTGCATTTCCTTATTAAAGAAATATACCTTGTACTTTTCTTTAATAATGAAATATAGTGAGCTCATAAAGACTCACCACACAACTGCACAACTTTATTGTAGTATAAATCAATTTTTGAATTTTTTAAACTCGCTAGACATTTTGAAAATTATGCTAAACATGCCATGATTTTCTCTATAAACTTCATAAAATAATTTTTTTCTACTCCTATCACAGTAAATTATAAATTACATCACATTATCCGTGACATGTAAATTGATTTTTCCTACTCCTATCACAGTAAATTATAAATTACATCGCACTATCCATGACATGTAAATTGATTATTTCAAATAGCGTGCGGTAAGTAAAAAAAAGCGTGCGGTAATGGATTTTCATATATAACAGGTCGTTCAATAAGTCCGTAGGATAAGTAAGAAAAAAACAACATTTTGACAAAACTCGATTTTTTTATTCAACATAGTTGCCTTCGAGGGCGATACAACGAGTATAGCGATTTTCCAACTTTTCTATACCACTTTTATAGTACGATTTCTCTTTCTCGTCAAAATAGGCCTCAGTTTCAGCGATTACTTCATCATTGGACTTAAATTTCTTTCTAGCAAGCATTCTCTTGAGATCTGAAAACAGGAAAAAGTCGCTGGGGGCTAAATCTGGAGAATATGGTGGGTGGGTAAGCAATTCAAAGCCCAATTCATTCAATTTTGCCATCGTTTTCATCGATCTGTGACGACCACATTTAAATTCAGCCATCCACTTCTCTACCATTTGTCTCGATGGAGCAGAGTTTGGATAATGTTTATCAAGCCATTGTTTGGTTTCCACTGTATTTTTTTTCATCAAAAAGCAATGCTTTATTAAAATTCGAAATTCACTTTTTTCCATTTTTTTTCAAAAACAAAAGTTGCTTCACACAAAATGCTATAACTCACGAATAAATAGTCAGATTGCTGTCAAATTTATACACGTATCGTTTGAAGGTTAGTACTAAATAAAAATCATATGGAAAAAAATTCTAGTAACGCCATCTATGTGTCATCCTACGGACTTATTGAATGACCTAGTATATTACCGCACGCTTTTAATAAAAAGAAAAATTTTTATTTAAAGAAAAATTTGATTTTTAAAAATTAAATATTTCAATTCATTTTGACACAGAATAATGCAAAGCCTACCACAATTTGTAAACTATTTGCATTTTATTTATAATTAGTAGTTCATTTTTTCAAGTAATTATATGCGTTTGGGCATCAAAACAAAGTCGTAGGAAAAGTATATAACAAATCTCGAGTTGTAAAGCATTTTCCATGCTCGTGAAGATACTGCACTCGACGCTACGCGTCTCGTGCGCAAAATTTTCCCTCGCATGTAAAATGCTATTAACAACTCTAGATATGTAATATACTAATTTCAAATAGCGTGCGGTAAGTAAAAAAAAGCGTGCGGTAATGGGTTTTCGAAGAAAAAGAAAAATTTTTATTTAAAGAAAAATTTGATTTTTAAAAATTAAATATTTCAATTCATTTAGACACAGAATAATGGAAAGCCTACCACAATTTGTAAACTATTTGCATTTAATTTATAATTAGTATGAGGAGGTTGTCCTTCTATAGGGGTTGTGCTGAAGTATTTGATGTTACTTACGGAGTCACACTACTACATAAACGGCTTGGCGTCACTATCAGCTCGTACATATTTCTATTAACCCTTCCTGGATTACACACTGGTTATATTTATAAATACTAGGAGGGCCCGGCGTGCTTCGCTACGCTTATAAATAAAGTTTTTGCGTAGACATTTTGTTGACGTAGAAGCAATGATTTCAAAAAGTGGTAATGAGAAATGCTAGCATATAATTTTTAATTTTTCTTTTTAAATATATGAATGAAAAATAATCAAAACTCTAGCTGATCAGTTCGGATATATGAAAAATTAGCGATCAAATAGTTTTCAAGTAAGCTTATTTGATCACTAACTTTTTTGATCGCTAATTTTTCATATATCCGAACTGATCAGCTAGAGTTTTGATTATTTTTCATTCATATATTTAAAAAGAAAAATTAAAAATTATATGCTAGCATTTCTCATTACCACTTTTTGAAATCATTGCTTCTACGTCAACAAAATGTCTACGCAAAAACTTTATTTATAAGCGTAGCGAAGCACGCCGGGCCCTCCTAGTTTCAATTATTCAGTTATTTTTCTTTTTACTTGCAAAAATATACTTAAGTCGGATGAAATTTGTGGCACCTATTCACAAAACATTGACACCAATACCAAAACTACGTGAAAAAGCCTCAAAAATTCAACCGCGCATAACTCCGATTCAGAGTACACAAAAAATAAAAGCAGAAATAACTTTTTTCCTTTCGTCAATACCAACAAAATATCAAAATGTCAGATTTTTTAAAAATCAACAAAAAAATGTACGTTTTCAAAATAATGGCCCTCCTATAATAAAAAAACAAAGAAAAATATTACGTCTATCAATTCATAAACTAAATTCTCTAAGCTTCATAGGAAATGTATAAACTAACTAAGAGAAAATAAATATAAAAAAAGAAAAAAAAGTTTTAAGTTTTAAACCATTACCAAAACTACGTGAAAATGCCTCAAAAATTCAACCGCGCATAACGCCGATTGAGAGTACACAAAAAATAAAAGCAGAAACAACTATTTTCCTTTCGTCAATACCAACAAAATATCAAAATTTCAGATTTTTTAAAAATCAAAAATTTAAAAATCAACAAAAAAAATGTACGTTTTCAAAATAATAGCCCTCCTATAATAAAAAAACAAAGAAAAATATTACGTCTATCGACCCCTAAATCAATTCATAAACTAAATTCTCTAAACTTCAAAGGAAATGTATAAACTAACTAAGAGAAAATAAATATAAAAAAAGAAAAAAAAGTTTTAAGTTTTAAACCATTACCAAAACTACGTGAAAATGCCTCAAAAATTCAACCGCGCATAACGCCGATTCAGAGTACACAAAAAATAAAAGCACAAACAACTTTTTTCCTTTCGTCAATACCAACAAAATATCAAAATTTCAGATTTTTTAAAAATCAAAAATTTAAAAATCAACAAAAAAATGTACGTTTTCAAAATAATAGCCCTCCTATAATAAAAAAACAAAGAAAAATATTACGTCTATCGACCCCTAAATCAATTCATAAACTAAATTCTCTAAGCTTCATAGGAAATATATAAACTAACTAAGAAAAAATAAATATAAAAAAAGAAAAAAAAGTTTTAAGTTTTAAACCATTACCAAAACTACGTGAAAATGCCTCAAAAATTCAACCGCGCATAACGCCGATTGAGAGTACACAAAAAATAAAAGCAGAAACAACTTTTTTCCTTTCGTCAATACCAACAAAATATCAAAATTTCAGATTTTTTAAAAATCAAAAATTTAAAAATCAACAAAAAAATGTACGTTTTCAAAATAATAGCCCTCCTATAATAAGAAAACAAAGAAAAATATTACGCAAATATCTTTATATCAATAAACAAAATAATCGAAATAATATCGAAAACCGTCCTTGTTCAAAGACAAAAGACGACTGAAATGAATGATTTTAGAAAGAAAATAAATTTTTAAGTTTCGTTTTTGTTGTTCGTTGTTCGATAGCTAATATATAAAAAAAAAAATATCATTCATAAAATATCATCATAAATATCATTCATAAAATATCATTCATAAAATCAACATTATTACGCATATTACGCATATAATCTCTTTTATTCCGACGACTCGAAAACCATCCTTTGTTCAAAGACAAAAGAAGACTGAAATGAATGAGAAAAAAAAGTTTCGTTTTTGTTGTTCGTTGTTCGCTAATATATAAAAAAGAAAATATAAAAAAATAAAATAAATTTTTAATTTCGTTTTTATATGTATGTAAACTTATAATGCATATGTATATAAAAAGTTTTCCGTATATAATAACTTTTTTATTTATGATCCGATTTGTGTGAATCCGAATCCGATTATTAGGTTACACTAATATCAGTTAGCTGTGAAAATTTGAAATGAATCCGTCTGCGAATAAAAAAGCCTTAGGCTCCACAAAGTTTTGATCTAGCGTATTAATATATAAGAAGATTCACAGGTATCTACCATTTTTATATATTTTTAATGAAAACATAACACTGATAAAATGCGAGTTCAGACATTTATTATAATTTCTAATTGTTCACGAATATGGTTATTTATTTATTTATACACAAGAATATATTTATTTAATTTTAGCTAAATATACATATTTACACTTAACTAAATACACATTGTTTTATTTTACTTAAATTCAACATGGCTATTTGCCAACAAAACTTTCTATTTATTTTTATTTTTATTGCGACCGTTCGTCGCGAGTTTACCGAACAAACTTAACAAACTGAAATTTTTACTTTTACAAGAAAACAAAAACCGACGCGTTCTATTATTTTCTAGAAAAACAACGAAATTTGATCGTCGTATTGCATCATACTTTTTATTTTTAAACCCTGTGATTTTACTGTGTGTTAATCTGTTATTAACCCAGCAAATTTGCTGTCCGGGTTTTGTACTCGGGTAGTGTTTCGTGACGAAGTCGCTACAAGTAGTTCATTTTTTCAAGTAATTATGTGCGTTTGGGGATTAAAACAAAGTCGTAGAAAAAGTATATAACAAATCTCGAGTTGTAAAGCATTTTCCGTGAAAGCATTTTCCGTAAAGCATTTTCCGTCTCGTGCGCAAAATTTTCCCTCGCATGTAAAATGCTATTTACAACTCTAGATATGTAATATAATAATATGTTTGTTCTAATTTTATGAATATTTTACGGGTGATTATCTTACGGGCGGTAAAGTAGAAAAATATATTGATATTTCATATAGCAACGGGATTGTATTTTACGGATGTAAAGTTCAACTTTCAGCCACGATAACTAGGATGTAAAATGTGTTTTACGATTCGTTTGTGCGTAAAATCTATTTTCAAGCAGGCTTACTATCCTGTGAAAATCATTTTTTTCCACTAGTGTAAAATCACTTACGCCAAATAACAAATTGTAGTTGCTATGATATTTGCGTGTAATTTTACAAAGTTCTTAAAAATCAAAGCAACCAAAAAATAGATTATGAATTTTGAATGCTATGTTGTTGATTTCTAAATTATTAAATTTTACGCAAGATGAAAACGTTTTACGTTCGTGAAATTGTCCCTGTCGACGCTATCACGTCTCGTGATCAAATTTTCACCCTCGAAAAAACAGTGGTTTCATCTCTTGTAGCAAAATTAACCATATTTATGAAATACTCATCAGTTACTATATTCATGAGTTTGTTTGTTTGAGAAAAATAGTAGATTTTGTCACTAGAAATGAAAACACAATAATTTTACACTAGTACAAAAAAAAATATTTTCAGCGGGGAATAAAGCCCGCATGAAAATAAACTTCATCTGCTACCGTAGAAATAATTTAAATAGTCTTAACTCGAAGAAAAAGTTAAAAACATTCTAACTTTTGCCGGATGAGTAATAGAAAATAAATTTAGCAGTATTTCAAAGCATTGTGCTAATATTATAAATTAAAAAGACAAAGTTGCATCGTTGCATCGTCGCACATTAAAAATATTGTTAAAAAAACTTTATTCAAAATATAAATTAAATACCTAAGTTTGACGAATGGGCAAAAAGAGGACAAACAGCATTATTTTGAAAAAAGATACCGGACACATTTTTTTGGCTTCAAAAGAGGACATGTCCTCTTAAAAGAGGACGTCTGGCCACCCTAGTTGTAAGCTTCTACGACGAAAGGGAGTCCCAGCAAAATTTTCGGATGAATAGGAAATCGTTTGATTTAATTTTAAACGAAATCAGCCAGCAATTTTCTAAAAGGAATGCCTTAGTAGGAAGGCATTTCACTGATTTGAAAAAACAACTTTTATCAGTGATATGGCTTCTAGCCACACCTGATTCATACAGGTTGGTACATTTATATGTTTAAAATATTCTTATTGTTATTTACGAAATAATTTTTTTTAGATCTGTTTCGGAAAGGTTTGATTTGCCCAAGGGAACCCTTTCCCGGTGCTTCGTTAGGATGATCAATTGTATAAATAAGCTGGTACCGAAGTATATTTGTTGGCCAACAGGGGCAAACTTGGAACAAGTTGAAAACGAGTTTGCTCGGTTATCAGCATTCAGTAAATTAATTGGCGTTGTCGATGGCACTTACGTGGCAATGAAAGCACCAAAAGAACAGATGAGGTCATAAACCAACAGGAAGTGTTTTACTTCGATGACGCTTCAAGCAATTTGTGATTCGTCTTTAAAATTCATAGATTGCTATGCTGGCTGACCAAGCTCTGTTCCCGATATAAGGATCTTCAAAAATTCAGAAATTTTTAACAGAGTAGAACAAGAACCTTTAATGCATTTTCCGAACGGAGAATACATATATGGTGACAAAGCCTATCCAGCGCTTCAATGGTGTGTTCCGCCGTTTATAAATAATAGCATAATACCACTCACCGCCATTCAACATAGGTTTAAGTCTTCATGTTCAATTCGGCAGGTTATTGAGAGAAGCTTTGTAGTGCTATTCGGTAGATATCGGCGTTTGAGGTACTTTTGTATTAATTATAATTTTATACATTTATATATTTATTAATTTATTTTAAAGGTATATTCATATGAATCAAACTGATTGGATTCCGGCTACAACATTAGCATGTTGTGTATTACATAATGTATGTATCATCGGAAAGGATGACAACATGGAAAAATATATCGCTGAGGGTGAAGAAACTCGTCAGAGGAACATTATATCTAACATTGGTGTGATAACTTCTGGCGATGATGTAGAGACTGAATCAGTCATGTCAGAAAATTCAGGCACCACAAAAAGAAATACTTTGTGTTAGCAAATATGTGGACAGTAGTATCTAAAACATTTTGTAATTTAAAATCGCTTTAAAACAATTTTTAATAAAACAATATGTATTTTGTATATTTCCGTATTATTGATTTCCATTCATTCATTTATTGTATTTACATAGGTTTAAATTTGAATTAAATAAAAATAAATTAAATAATATTTATTCGTATTTTTCTTTCGTTTTTTTTCTTCATAAAATAACAAAAGAGACTTGGTAGTATTATAGTTGTTATAACAGTTGATTATTCTCACAAAGAGCATTGTCACCATCTCCTTGAGACGGAAATAAAGGTGGACAAATTTTGGAAGAAAAATATGTGAAACAAATCCAGTCATTCACATACTATATTCAATGCAAAAATAAATTAAAAAAAAATTATATCAAATTTTTGAAAATGATAGGAAGACAAGGGGAGCAGCTCAGCCCCCTAGTAAGTACATAACATATTAAAAAAGTTTTAATTTATTTTACTAACAAAATATTATCAATAAAGACAAAACAAAACCTCAACGAGTCGGAAATGATGACAACGACAAGATTATCTATCCATATCGAAGGACAAGATGGAAAACAAAAATTTGTTACCGAACTGGTACTCAAAGAAGAAACCTTGGCATTTAAGAAGGAAGAAATGTGTCAGCAAGCTTCCAATAACTTTTTTAATATAACAACTGTTATGACAACTAAAATAATAATAAAAATAACAATATAACTAATAACTTTTATATAATAATATGATTAATATTTGTTTAATTTTTCAAATAGTTTTCGCATATTATTTTCATAAACCTGCATACGTTTTTTATGATCTTCTGCTGCTTGATTTCTTTGTTCTATTTCTTGCTTTTTAACTTCTAAGGTTTCTTTTTTAATCAGCAATATCGGCATCGAATTTTCGTTTCCGATCTTGTCGCATCTCTTCGATATGGGTTAGATAATCTTGTCAGGGACGTACCCTTTTCCGGCTCGTTGAAGCTTCGTCTAGATTGATAATCTATTATTATTACAATAAATTAATAAAATATTTTAATAAAATACTTACTATATGGGAGGACACTTTGATGATCTTCTAGCTGGTGCGTTATATTTAATGGAGATATGCTATAAGTTATGACTATTGGCTCAACATTGTGTTGTTTTAGAAACAAATCGTCAAACTCCTCCATATAATCGAAATGTATAGCAGCTCGCCCTGTCCTCCTATTATTGTCTTTGACTTTGTTGTACGTTTTTTTTAAATTTTGAAGTTTATTTTTGCACTGTATATATTTGAATGAATAGCCTTTTTCTGACATCGATTTGCAAATTTTCTCCCAAATTTCGTCTTTGTACTTACGGTTGTTTTCATCATTGCATATTATATTGTTATTTTGTATAACAAATTTGCCATCTATCATAACTGGAGTATGTTGTGCCTGCGAGGTTCGTTGTGTCTTAAAAAATTTCACTTTATTAACCACACTAAATTTGCCAGAGAGTAAATCGTTTTTATTGTTTCATATAACATATATTTATTTATAACAGATATTTTGTTTATAACTAACTGAACTTTTGTACACTTAAATCAGACTGTACTAACATATTTTTGAAGTGAAAACTTCTTTAGGCGCACCACACACAGATTTTTCCGTAGGTAGTAAGTTAGTCTGATCCGTCATGCTTTAAAGGGAAATGCTAAAAATAATAATAAATAATAATCTATCTATCATTTCTTAACGTTTCAAAGTTCGTTGTGGATATCGTGCTGGACTGATGTGCAGTAGGTAGTGAGTACAATCCATGGTGTAGTACATATTTTTTTTTGTTTTTTTTTTTAATTTTTATTAAATACCATTAAAATTATTTTCTTTTAATTTATGAATTCATAAAAATAATAAAAATTTCTTTATACGAGTTTTAAAAAATTGATCTATAACGCAGTTTTTTAGAGTTATATTGCTACTGTCTTTTGCAATTTGCATTCGAGTCATCATGCTAAATAAATATTGAATATATATAAAATTGAAAGTATGTATGGCTGTTTATCATTTATGCATTAATACATTAACCTTCATGAAAATTTATAAAGTTGTTGTGTACGCTTTATTTTTGCTTTTTATTTAACTATCGTTTTAAACGGTAGTTTGCTTTGATCAACGTTTTTTTTATTGAACATAATCTTTATGAAATTAAAAATAACGTAAGAAAGATAGTATAACCTGAAACAATTACATTTGTATATCAAAATTATATGTATTGGAATTTAATCATCTTCACTAAATATGTTGTCGGTTTGGAATTGTATTTAATACATGTTTCTAAAATTAAGTGAAGACTTAATACTTGTAACTTGATAAAATCGATTATATCGATTTAAAGCTCACAATTACGAGACGGAAATCGCAAAATTCTATACAAAGAAGCATAGCTTATGAATAAAATAATTAAAAATGATGGCACTTAGCCGATAGTGATTTGCAAACGGCTACGGAATTTGCTTAGCTTTCCGCAGGAAGATTTGTAAGATTTAAACTTGTTGATCTATGGGTGTGACAACCACGCGTACTTTAGTCCTTGCTATTGGCATATGAGTGCTATTTTGACAATTATTTGGTTTACATTGTGAGGTTAGCGTGTGTAGTTAGCGGTTTATCGTTCTGACTTGTTTCTCATTTATTCTACTAATATGATCCAAATACTACTAATACGATATCAATTGATTGCGATTGCCAATGAAGTTTTCACTTATGCCGTGCGGTCTTAAGCACACTCTCTGTTTTTTTTTTGTTTTATAAACTGAATTATTTCATTTAAATTAGACTGAACTTTCTGTACACTTCAATAAGAATGAACTAGTATATATTTTGTTTTATAATTGACTTATTACCTTTAACAGAACTTTATCGACTGAAACTGACTGAACTTCTAGCGCGGACTTATTTTATTACCAGAACTTTAACAATTAAAAACTGACTGAAAATCTAGCTCGGACTTATTTAATTTACAGAGGTTTATCAACTAGAACTTAAACAACTAGAATTAACTGAACCGTTTCTTCGATCTATTTTTTACAGACTAACTTACAACTGACTAATATGTCATATACATTATAATTTTTTCGGTTATTTTAAACTATGTCAGTTGGACAAAACATTTATTGCTTTTAACACTATATTATTTAGTTTTATTGACACAGTTTTTGTTGTTTCGTAAAAGTTTGCAAAAATTATTTTCAATTAATTTTATGAACTGATTATGTTTTAATTTTTCAATAATATAATATAAACTAAATAAAAACTGAAATGCGGTTAAGTGATTTTGAAATACAGTTTTAAAATTGGGTTTATTTTATTAAGAAAATTTGATGTTTCAATTAATTCGATTTGTGTCAATTGCATGTGTTAATGCTCGGGCACAACAAGTACACTTCATTCTAGAAAGTTTAAAATTTTTATGATATTTATATAATTGATAAACTAGATAATTAACTAATCTAGCAAAAGCAAAACTATTAACTAAAGTAGCAAAGCAAAACTATATAATTATCCTGTTTTCCTAAATCTTGAAGTAGTTAAAGAATTGATATATTTACAAAATATTCTAACTGATAATTATACGTTATTAATACTTACTTTTTTAATATCATTAATTATATTAATGCGTATTAATATGTCTCGTGTTGTTTTTTGATGTGAACTGACATTTGATTTTATGTTTAATATTTTTGGCATTACCTTAACAAACTCTACTATCGAGTAGAGTAAAAGAAAGTTAAAATAGTGACGTCACACTTTACTATGACAGTAAAACTACGTAGTTTTGAAACGATGGTTTATCTGTCATCCAGTAAATTTTTTACTATGACGGATCCGATTATTGTAATAAACAATTATTTTGTAATAATTTTGATAGTTGTGATATAATTTTGTTTCCCATATTTGTCATAATTATATTTGCTGCCCGAATACCGAAATAATTTTGACATTTTGTGTTTTACATTCGTAAGCGTTGTTAACTCTAAAAACAATCGTAATAAAATAATGGATATCGAATTTGATCCAAGTATTGTATTATTCATGCTAATTGCTGCTTATTGGTAGTTTTTACAAAAACGACACAATCTTGCGTGTCCTTTGTTAATGGACATAACCCCATTGGTGTGACAAATTCAAACTATAGAATTGTTTATGGATATTAACTATTTGTAATAATTTTAGCGCCAACCAATGTATAAAATCATATCAACGAATAGTATTGTAGACTCGATATAAAGCTACTGTAATTAGGAAGCATTTACGGATTTCATTGACAATATTTATTAAAACTGGCCAATTTTTACCTAACAAAAACCATGGTTGGAGCCCGGAAATAGAGTTTATGGCATTTTTATTGTGGTTAGCAAGTGGTACTAGTTATAGGATGGTAGGTGCTGCAATGGATATTCCTAAATCTACTATTTGTGATATAGTTCATAAAATGCTAGAATTTACAATAGATTATATAATGCCACGTGTGATCAATCTGTTTAATCCAACAGAATTACAACAAATCGGTGTTAAACTAAATCGACGGGCCAGAATTAATATATTTCGAAAGGCAGGTGGTGTTATAGATGGCACCCATATAGGAATAATATTCCCAGTAAGACTGCACGATCAATATATTAATCGAAAGTTAAAATATTCAGTCCAGTGTCAAGCTATTTGCGACCCAAACTTAAAACTCCTTGATATATTTATTGGATATCCTGGATCAGTGCCTAACTCGCGTGTTCTTTATTGTAACCCTTTATTCAAGGAAAAATTGTATCCACAACCTGGATACTTTTTGTTGGCTGATAGTGGGTACGCATGCAGAACAGATCCAATTGCCATTGTAACTCCATTTAAAGAACGTAATATGACTAATGAAAAAAAAACATTTTAATGAAGTGCTTAGTGCCGCAAGAAATGTAATAGAATGTGCGTTTGGAAATCTAAAAATACGTTGGCGATCAATTATTGGACGTGCCTTAAACCTAAAAATAGAAAATATTGTATAAACTATTGCAGCATGTTGTACCTTTCACAATATCTGCATACTTACAAATGACGACACAGCATTACTACTGGATGATGATTCTCAAAGTTTTTCTAATGAATCTGTAGAAGAAGAGACACGTTCTTATTTAGATGGGGTTGAAGATCGACACACTGGCATCCAATTAAGAGAAGAGCTTTTCAACATGCTTTTGAATACACAGTAAATGTTGTTTTAAAACTAAATATTTATTTCATTTTTGTCTATGTACATATAAACGTAAAATAAACTAAATTTAAAGCATTTCAGACTAAATTCACATATACTTATAGCTGGTAAATATCTTGCTGATATTGTTATGGGAGGTTTGTCTGGCAGACCGAGCAAGTCTACCAGTTGGTCTTGCACGCCATTAAACCCTGCGCTAGCTCACTCGAGCGAAGGTTCTATAGACCAACCTCTTTACAAGAAATTTAAAACTAAAAGAAAACAAACTAAGCGTGCCTTAAATACCACCCAGGATCTCCAGACGGGAGATCCGTCAGGTCACCACTGTCCCTAACTTTAGATTACGTTAGCCCTGCATTATGTATCATAAAAATTTTCAGTAGTATAAAACAAACAAATAATAAAATAAAAACAAAAAGCAAACTTCCCTTTTTTGGATGATTGCTGAAGTTTTCTCTGTATCATCCGAATCATCCGTCTTCGCCAATTCATCAAAATCCAAAACGTTGATATCGAACTATGGATATCAGATCGATCTCGTTCAGATTATCAGCATCAGTGCAATCAATTAATAAAAAAAACATCCGTTAATGGGCGTACAATCGATTATTTATATTTTATTATTAGACCACCTTCACCATTCTACATATAATTTTGGAGTTAAGATAAGCTTTTTAACAATATGACACTTATCCAATTTAACTATAACTAACTTGCGTATTTTACTATACATTTTGTTCTATTTATATCGGTTCATCCGACCTTTATTTGTATTTATTAGTAACCACTTTTCACAAAATTGCACAAAAGGAACTAATTTTGAGATTTTATTCTTATTTATACTTTAAATTTGTCATCCCGACAACACTGTTTCAACTCAAAAAAAACGGATTTATACCGACCCCGTTGTTTCCGAAAGGAAATTTTAGAAGTGTTTTAAATGATTGTGTTATTACACACAATTGGGTTGAGAAGTACAGTGACTTCGAAGCTCTCTATAGTATATTACTATAGGTAAAGAGGACGGAAATAGAAGCACAACTTACATGGAAGATCTTGCCCGTTACAATATATTTTGGCCACGTGTCCACAAATTTGACAGATGTTGAAGTTGATTAAGAAGATAATCCTGATACTGCTAGAGGCGATGAGAATGCTGAGATTAATTATGGTGTTCAACAATTTTAAATAATGAAGCCTCCAAATTTTAAATTATGCATGTCAACATTTGACAGATCACCTCATCAATTTCTATTCTTATTAACATGTATTAGCAAATAACCATGAAGTTTGTTTCATTAGCAAATAACCATGAATACAACAGTCAAAATAAACACAAATTCTTAGCAATTATTCAAAGTGTTTTAATATACTATTAACAATTCGTGACATGTTCTAGTACATACATTATTTTATACGATCCTCATTATAATTACGTTTATTAATTAACCGTTCAAATGTTTATTCTATGCTTAAACAATTAGACGTCAATTAAATTATAGCCAATATGTATATAATCCACTTTTCTTTCTTTAAACACTAATATGTAACGCAAATATAAACATATAATATTAATGGCGTGGCCAGAAAATTCTTTTTACTTTAACACAAATATTTTTTTTTTTTTTTTTAATAAAATGTGTTGTGTAGTAGGAATTACAATATGTATCACAATAACACATAAAAACCTTTTAAGACCAAGGTCCCACAACAACATACGTTCAACGGTGTTGATGGACGTAAATCTTCCTTTTTTGGTTTTTTTATATTTTTTGTTAAAGAATGAATAACTAAACAAAATATCCTATCACTGACAAAATATGACATAGGCCAATATTTTATGATAGAATAGAGAAAATAAAAGTAAATTAAAAAGTAAATAGCAAATTTTTACAAAAATTTGCTGGAACAAAACAAAAATGTAGTTGCCAATAATCCAGCCGGTTGCATATTCCTTGATCCTGTGACGCACTGTCTTTCTTAAAGATTAAAGCCCACACATAGTTATATGAAGGCTCATTTCCTTAAGAAAGCAATAGCGTCTCATCATCAAGGATTATTTCACAGCTAAGATTGAGGGTGCTACCGTTGACTGAATACAGTTCATCCGCCACCACCCCTAAGATGTCACCTTGGCTAGTGCTCACTGCTATTGCCAGTGGTATGTGATATCTCACGTTAACTCGTATGTCAATAGCAGGGACTGGCGTACGAGTAAATATATAACGTGTATATAAACATATACATTAATGTGGTGGGCAGAAACATTTTTTACTTTTCCACAAATATGTAACGCGTTTTATAAAAATATATACTAATAACGTGGCTAGAAAATTTATATCTTTTTATCATAAAAATGTAACGTGTATCTAAAAATATGTAAACAGAAAACGTGGCTAGAGAAAATTCTTATATCTGTCAACTAATTTTTCCTAGATGTTAACATTTATTTTTTAAGTTAATTTTTTAGATTACACTATGAAAGGTAATTTTATGAAAATGAATTAATAAAAATTGTAAACAAAATAATTAAAATTGTACCTAAAATTTTATTAATCGATTGCTAAAATATAAAAATGAAATTAAAAAAGATTTTCAAATTCAACGCAAACGATAAAAAGTCACCACATATTAAAGGAACTTTGTTTATTAAAATAAAATTTTATTCGGAATTGGTAGAAGATTTCGATACTGGTGGTTTTTTAAATAGAACACCAAAATGATTGGAAAAACCTTCCAAAAACTGAAAATAGGCCTTCGTTTCTTGTTTTTGCCTTTTGCATTCTGATATGTATCATGCTGCATGCGGAATAGTGGACTGTATTTATTTTGATTCTTCAATAAAAGACTTCAAATTGCAATATGTATTGATTTATTATTGTTGACACAGATGAAATAAGTGTTGGAACTGCATTTGAAATTTAATCGGCTTTTGGCGATCATATGTAAGTATGTTAAGTATTATTGATTTGTTGACGATTGTACCAACAAGAGTGATACTATGAGTATATGATCATACAATACTCGACGAGCAATGATCGAATGAAACTATATTCTTGATGATATTAATTTGTTGATAACACTGTATGACGACCAAGTAGCTGATATTAGATTGTATAAAATTTGATGGTGATGAAATAAATTTTGATGATGATGAAATTATTGTTAAATTTTGATGAATGTAAAGTTGTAATAAAATATTAATATGCGACGAGCAAGAACTGACTATTAGGCTACGTATCGATGCTGCCAAATTAATAATGTCACGAACAATGGCTAACTATTTAATCATATATCGATGATGCCAAATTGATAGTGCGATGAACAATGGCTGATTATTAAGTATGCATTTTGACTAATATGGATGATGAAAAATACGTGACGATCAATGGCTAATGATTAGATTCAATATCGATGATCCCCAAATTAATCCGACGAACAATGGCTGACATCAAATAAGTATTTTGGTTTAATGTTGCTGATGAGAATATGCGACGTCCAATGGCTGACCATAAAATTATATATTGATGATCCCAAGTTAGTAATACGACGAACAATGGCTACTTATTAACTTATAGGTCAATGATGCCAAAATAATAATGCGACGAACAATGGATGCTTATTAAATTAGATCTGATATTCCCGAAATTATTAGCTCGATGAACAATGGCTAACATCAAATATGTAGTTTATGTTCCCAAAATTATTAATACGACGATCAATGGCTGCCTGGCAAATTATATTTGATGCTCCCAAAATTTCTAATACGACGAGCAATGGCTGGTTAGCAAATTATATTTCTACAATACCACATTAATAATGCGAAGAACAATGGCTGCCATTAAATATGTAATTTATGGTCCCAAATTATTAATACGACGTACAATGGCTCCTTATTAGATTATATTTCGATAATGTTGATACTCCAGCCACATCGGAAACAAAAGAAAAGAACAAATATTAGTTATATACCATTACCCGGTAAATCTGATGAGAACTTGCTACAATGAGCACACAGTGTACATGAAGAATCACTTCAAAAAACAATTTAAAAGAACACTAGTAATAAACTTTTAATAAACACTATTCATTTTGATCTTTACAACTTGTACATTACATTACTTTCTTACGACTAAACATCATAGAAAATGTTATAATTAGATACAATAATTTAACCAAACATTATAAATTAAATAACTTTAACAATTTTTGGTTTAGAAGTATGAAACCTTCCAGACCAAAATTCAAAAGTCGAAGAGAAATAATATTAACAAAGTAAAATATTTATAACCTGTCATCTATCAACTTGACGAACCAAAGCGCTTAAAAATATGACACCGGCGGTTAGCAGAACCTACAATGGAATGAAAATTACCACCGATACAAGTAACGATTTGTTTTCTCAACGAACGTAACGAAATGCTAATGAAGTTGACAGATGATTGTTATGACAGATTTAAATTATTTATTACAATTTTCTTACAACTTAATAGTGAATTTAATTTTATCATTTGTGTCGCAAATCAATAATAATTGACGTTTCTAGAGATGATAAATAAAGATAAGTTACATCGTTTTTAATCTAGAATTAATCAGGATTCTTGAATGTTTTTTTTTATAGTTTGTTTTTTCATTTTTAGCTAAACAATCAACTCCAACAATGTTGAATGTACTTGGATTCCAAATCAACTTAAATATTCTTTTAACTAAGCAGGGTAATGCATTGGCGTTACCATGATTCCCGGCCTTTAAAGGAACTTTAACCTTAATATTAGGTATAACATCTATTATCATGGTAACAAATCACTACGGAACTAACTCTTGATTATTGTACACCACCATTTAAGTATCCAAATCAAGTACCTAATCAAACAATGATAATTTCCTAATTGTACTTCATTTAATTATAGGTAATGAATCAATTAACAACAATGTACTGTAACATTCAGAGCAAATTACAGTGATTATACAACAATACACGAGAACTACTATATAATATTATTTACTGCATAAACTAATTATAATACTTGAGTTACTTTAATTATCGACTATACGCGAACAATAATATAATCTTTCTAATAACTAAATAAATTCATATAACCAAATTCAGTTTAATATTTTAATTTAAAGATTAGTAAATCAGATAAGATGACTCGAAATAAAACTACTTTTTGTTGTGAGCTATCATTCGAATATAACCCGTTGCAAATTGTTGCAACAATCACGAATGAATATAAAAGCAACACAAGCACACTCGAACACATCAGTGATTCACCACAACAAGATTGAGCTTCATTGACGTGACAGACGTATGACTATTAAGAAGTTAACCACTCCAGTCACTACGATACCTATAACCAATATCATATGACTATCGAATAGTAAACTCGATGAATCTTAAGTGGGTCAGCACCACCATTACTGTTAATCAATTAAGTCACTGAATCGAATGGATGGAGAGTAATTCAAAACGGATGATCTTTCACGACTTTGGCGTGAACACATTACCTTGTATATTTTGCAAATATATCGTCATGGGTCCTCTTTTTTTTGTTTCTTTTCGTTCTTTATTAAAACTTCTAGCTAGTTGAGTGCTAGTACTTGGTTGGTTGGTTTTCTAAATCATCTTTGGTTCTTTGATTTGTCTCGTCCAAGCCGGTGAAACTGTTTTGTTTATTCCTACAGTAGGCTTTATTGCTGTTGTGCAGAATTAATGTGGGGTGTATAGTATGGCGAGTTGAGTCATAGGAGTGAATTAGATCAAAAAACACCCAATTCGACGCCGTCAACTCGCCATTCTCCGTTTGTAAAAAAGTTGTAATACTTCCTTAAAATACATATATAAAACATGTAACCTTGTACTGTTTAAATAAGTTATTCCTTTTTATCCGGGCTTGTTCCGGCGTAAATCCGATCATTTCAGCACTTTTTAAAATTATTCTGAAATTAAACATTAACTAATTAAAAGATAATTAACTGCACATAAATCATTTTAAACTTACGCCCCATTTTCATCTCTTCGATAATTTTTTTTAAAATAATGCTTCATGTTCAATCCTGGCTTTTATAAGCCGTATGATTTCTTCATTAGTCACTAAAAGGAAAGTAAAATTTTTAATTTAAATCGTATCAACTAAATATTAATGCGAACAAAAGTGTTTTACTTATTTCTTTTATATCTCAATGACCCCATTTTATTAAAATAATTTTATGTTATACTAGAAACGTGTTGAGTCGATTACAATTTATTTTTTTATGTTTTCGGAAATGCCAATGTTATAACAAAAGATTACTGTAATAATTTGGCTGCGTGCAGTAAGTAAAATTATTACAACACAAATTATTATATCAATCCATCAATCGGCTCCGTCCTATGTGAATAATTTTGAAACGACATTTGGTAGAGTAAAGTTTACTTTAAATTTCGAAACGCACCCCTGTTCGCTACAAAAAACTTTTTTTTCTTCTTTCTTCAAAAAGCTTCTGATCATTCTTTACATTGAATGTCAAACTTTTTTCTAAAAATTCCACACTGAATTTTTTTCTTTTTTTATATTTCCCTGTCGGCAATTCACCACAGATAAAAAAATGTATACAAACATAAACACAATACAAACCAAAACTAATGTAACAGTATAATTAAATTAATTTGAAAAATTAATAGTGGTGCCCTCTGATATTATTTTATTTTAATTGTTTTATTTGAATAACGTAGTTGTTTTTAGTTTGGATGGTCGCCACCAGATATATTTATTATTTTTTTGTGCCCTTCCGGAAAACCAGTTACTGTTTGTTTTAACTCGCTTCTCGTCGTTGCGAAAAAGTGCAAATTTATTTAAGAAGTCATAATAAATGTTTTATTTATTTCATTTACAGTTACAAATAGTACTTAAACATCCGTACTTTTAAATATAAAAATTAAACAAAGTTTTATTTGTCAACATTTGATTCTAAAATTTTAAGCAGACTGACTTCAATATAAAACAAAATGAAAGTGACATACAGTATACAATGCAATAAAAGAAGTGCCATATTTTATACAATACAATAAAAAAGTGAAATAATGTATACAATGCACTGAACTAAAATTTATATGGATTTGAACAGTTTTATAAGATTATACTTCATTAAAATTAAATAAAAACTACATATAAAGGACAACCCACTACGTTGTCTCGTTACAGACTCCCCCTCTGAACTTCCTAATCGTCCCGATGGGAGTTCAGCAAAGAGTTATTTGATGTTTCATCATTGAATAGTTGATCCTTCCCCTTTGTATGGAGAAATTTGTGAAATGTGATACCGTCCGAGTATCACTGAATTGGAATCACCAGTTGTAACTTCATAAGTTTGTGATGTAATTACCTTTGAAATTTTATGTGGTCCGGTACGCTTGGGTGCGAACTTCTTGCTATAACCTTTGTTGGCATCACTACGTGGATGAGATGTAATTAACACAAGATCACCCACCCTATACGGTCTTTGACGACGACTCATTTTATCATTTTGAACCTTATGACGTTCTTCATGTATTTCACGTGATTGCCAAAATTGATGCTTAAGTTGACTCAAATATGGTGTTATTTGAGACACAAAGTTATTTGCTTGTAAGACAGGCCGGGCATCAACTAATACATCTTCAAATGTTCGAAGCTCTCCCCCAAAAGTTATATATGCTGGAGTCTGATTTGTAGATTCACACTTAGTTGAATTCATAGCGAACCGTATTACTGATAGCTTATCAACCCAATCACTATGATTATCCTTAACTAAAATAGCCAGTTGAGTTTTCATATCCCGATTTTTTCGTTCCACGGGATTTGCCCTCGGATGATACAATGGGGTTAGACTTTGCTCGTTACCGAAGAAATCAGCAGTATATTGAAGAACTTCACCTACGAACTGTGACCCATTATCGGATATCAATCGACGTGGTAACCCGTATCTTAAAAATATGTCGTCTATAAGCTTGCGAGCACAAGCTTCTGCAGTAGCTTTCCTAAGTGGAAATATTTCCACCCACCTAGAAGCGGTGTCTTCGACAATAAATATATATTTATGTCCATTCTTCGAAACTGGTAATGGACCAAAAAGATCAATAGCAACTGATTCAAACCGTTGCTGCATTGTTGGGGTTTTTAATAAACCTGCTGGTTTTAAATTAATCGATTTGTAGTGTTGGCATATGTTACAGTTTCGTACATAATTTGCATAATTTTCTCTTCAGTATCCTGATATGGTACATAACGATACAAAATACTGTGGCTCATAATATAACCCCTACCAGTATAATTAGTTAAATCTGGATTATCGGGTTCTTCAAAACAGTTAATAATTTTACAAATTTCTGGATCTTCCAGTTGAATTTTTCTTATTTCCGAAACATCATATGCCGAGAAATCGATTTGAAACGCTTGGACTGCAACATGTTGATTTTCTACCTCTACTGGTGGTCTAGATAATGTATCAGCCACTAAATTTGCCTTCCCAGTGGTGTATGTAATTGTCAAATTAAATCCCTGAATTAATAATGCCCAGCGCACCAGGCGGCCCGATGGTGATTTTAATGTTAACAACCATTTTAGAGCTTGATGATCTGTACCAACCGTTACATCAGCTCCATCAATATAGCCGCGAAATTTATTTAAAGCCCACACGACGGCTAAGGCTTCACGTTCGGTTCTACTATAATTTTGTTCAGCTGGCAATAGTAAGCAACTTGCGTATTCTATCGGACGTTCATTATCTTCCTCCCCCTGGAGTAAACTCGTCGGTGCGTAACACGTAGTGATGTAAAAGTGTTTAATACTATTGTATAATACGCGGTATTATACGTAAAATACCGTATTGTCCGAAACGTAGTAAAATACCAGGTATTTTATTATAAATTTTTTTTCTATTGTGGTAGCGCGCAAATCAGTAATCTGCCATTTTATTGAGATTTCGCTAAGATTACTTGAAGAATTTATAACTGCGAAAATATATACTACTGGTTCTCGAATATATAAACGATACAGAAGAAATCAATGAGTTATTGCCCCTTGTTACTAACAGTTAGAAACGCATTCTTAGTAATTCGCAAATTTCTATGGCAACAAAATTGTTGTAATATCCACAGAACATAAATTTCAAACATCGAACGAATGCTGCATCATTACTATTCACCGTTATAGGGAATTTTTTTTATGCAGCAAATTAAAATTATGAGCTATGAACTCATTCCGTTCCACTCATTATGAGCTATGAACTCATGGACTATCATTCACTTTTAAATCTTTGAGTAGTCCTCTTTCTATACTTTCAAATTGATTAACTAAAACACTCAAATCTCAAAACTCACATTCTGAAACCGATGGCAGCTATATTGATTGTTTAACTTAGTGGCAAATAGTTTATGGCTCTTCGGAATGTTTCATCGTTCCGCATATTCCACTGTAACAGAAAAATCTTTTTCAATCTGCAGCCTAACTCATACTGCAAGAAGTATTTGTCTTACAAATCAACGAGGCGAGGCGTTAACTTGTTTATGTGAAAAATCATAATTTAAATACCGATAACAGTTTACCGATGGAAAATGATGTCTTCAATTTAAATAAAAAACATAAATACAATAGCACGACGCGAATGAAAGTGATTAATATTGAAACCAAGCAGAATCAGATGAATAAATAGATCTTATTAGCATTCGTTTAAGAAATTTAAATAAAGATAACGATAAGAAATCCAAATGTCGGGGCAGATATTTAGAAGAAAATGAATTAGTTGTGGTTGAAAATGGTGATAGAAGTAATTTTTTGTTGTTATACCACTAACACTGTATGTCGGCTATTGCACTTTTGTACAGAATATACGGTATTTTATTTTGTATTATACAATGTATAATACGCTGTATTATACAAAAAAAATAAAATACCGTATTTTAACATCTCTAGTAACACGTACGGTTTATGTTCATCAATTTGCTGTAGGACAGGAGAACTTACTAATGCCGATTTTGATTTATTAAACGCTATCTGGTGAACGTCTTCCCAGACAAATTGTACATTTTTCTTAGTGACAGTACTAAGAGGTCTTGAAATTTCTGAGAAATTTGGTACAAACTTTCTGTACCAACTACATGTTTGTAAAAAGGATTTTACTTCTTTTAGGTTTCTTGGTTCACGTCGTTCCGAAATTGCTGAAACATTCCCCGGATTCGGCTTAATGCCATCTTTGTTAATAACGTGCCCGAGAAAAACGATTTCGTCACGAAAAAAATTACAATTTTCACGATTGACTCTTAAATTAAATCTTTATAAAATTTCAAAAACGCGATTTAAATCGTTCAAATGATTTTGGAAAGTATCCGATATAATTACTATGTCATCTAAATAAGCCAATAGTGTGATATTTGGTATTTGTGATTTCAACTGATCGACTAGGCACTGAAAGGTAGCGGGTGCATTCTTAAGACCAAAACTCATTCGTTTGAATCTAAATAAACCATATGTAAACTTACGTAGATTATTGTGATGTCAAATTGAATAAAATTCAAACAGCGGTGATTTAATCAGGATTTTATATATATCGTTTATTCACGGAGCTTTCTTACAAAAATTGTATATCGGAAGTTGAAGAAAATACAAGTGTCAAAAAATATTTCATTAATACCAACATTACGAAAAACTAAAATATATATATCGAATCAACAATGATTCGATATGGATAATAGATGGCGTCCTTAATATTTTGTGGCGTTACACATATGACAAGTAAATGTTGTTTTATCACGATCCGCTTCATGGACAGGGACCTGCCAATAACCTGCTCTCAAGTCCAAGGTAGTCATGAAAAGTGTTTGTTTAGCCATGTGAAGTAAGTCATCGATGCGTGGCATTGGGTATTTGTCTGATTCTGTAATGACATTTAAGCTTCTATAATCCACGCAAAATCGATATGTACCATTTGGTTTGTGTACTAGTACGATGGGAGACGCCCATGGACATTCGTCGACTTTATCTACAATATCTTCTTGTGGCATTTTATCCAGTTCTTCTAGAATTTTTCGTTTTATCATATATAATTTATATGGAGGAACTGCTATGGGCGCACGATTGCCTGTGTTAATTCGATGAATCGTGCATGTGGTGGGACTTCCGTTCATAGCAAACATGTCTTCATATTTCCATATCAATGAATTAATTATTTGTCTTTCATTCGACTTCAACGTACTAGCTTCATCATCTCTTAGTAAATTTAGTGAATCAAAATGTGACATATTTTGATTTAACTAAATGTTTGGCTCGTAGACCATCAGATATTCAATATCAGAATCGTGAAAGTTACCTACGTTTTTGGAAAAATCGAGAATAATTTGTGAATTTTGTATAAAATCTATTCCTAATAATAAGGAGTTGGCATTAGAATCAGGAAGTACAATAAAAGTTGTATTAAAACGTCTGTCTTGTAAACACACTTCAACCTTGGTGTGCAGTATATTTCTTATGTTTTTGGAACCATCTGCCAAAATTATTGTCAATTCTTTCGAGTGAAAAATCAACCCCTTTTCTTTCAATATTTTAAATAAGGATAGCGAAGCAATACTCAATTTAGCAGCTGTATCCACGATGCCAGTCCCTTTACAGCCCAATATATTAATATTTACAATGGGTCTTGCTTTTGGTTTTAACTCATTTGTGTGATTCAAATCATCAAGCGAAATGAGATTGAACTCAGCTGTTAACAAATTTTCGAAATCAAGTGAAGCAGCTTTTGTATTTTGAGGTGTGGAAGATAAATGTTTTGACGATGAAGGATTACACGAGGGGAAATTACTTTTAACATAACCAATTAACCCACATGTGTAATATTTAATGACATTATTATCCTTAAACGTATTTAAGTTATGTTTAGAAGTAGTATTCTGATTTACTGGTTTCTGATTAGTTGAATCAAACGTTCTTTTCCGACAATCATTGGAAGAATGCCCCTTTTATGACAAAATTACAAGATATTTTAGATGTATATGTTTCGGACCCACTTTTATTTGCTTTAAGATCCTCGTCATAAAATTCCTCAATTGACCGAGCTTCCTTCAACAAATTGTCAAACGTTTTTATTGATTCTCGTGAAACCTTTTTACGAATTTTTCGAAATAGTAGACCGTAGGTCATATCAATTTGTACCTCCTAAGATAATGAGTTTTCAGGTAGTTAAGAGAACAGTGCACGAATATTACAGATAAATAAGTCTGTCTTTTCACTTTCGGATTGTGTATACTTAAAAATTTCCCTATACACTTTATATGCTGGTTTTTTCTTTCCAAACACAGAAATTAACAATTTAGTAGCATCTTTAAATGTGGCTACAGTATTTTTAATGCCTTGCCACCAAGTAGCAGCGACACCTTCTAATAAAATTGGAATACCTTTGAGAGTGTTCCCATCTGTTATATTACAGCACCCCTGATATACTTCTATAGCATTTACAAACGCTTCAACACTTGTGCCCTCACGTCCATCAAAACGTGCTGTGCATCTAGTAAAATTTCCCACAGGGTTTGAATTTCCAGAAATCTCAGGCGTGACATTTGTATTTCTCTGTATTTCTTTAATTAATATCAGAAATTGTTCTTTTGTCATGAGTAAATTAGTTATTTTGTTTTCATCTTCTTTTTTTTTTATTTTCGATTGTTTTTATCGAGTCACAATATTTGACGCCGACAACGATTTGTTTTTACTCATAAACGAGTTAGAAAATTCAGTACAACCTTAAAATGATTTAAAATATTTGTAATCAACGCAACCCCGGTAAATAACCCAAGAGTTAAAACTATTAATTTATTTGAACCGGATAAACCCTAGAACAAACATTTTTATTTTGAAAACGCAACCCCGGAAAATAACCCAAGAGTTAACACTATTAATTTATTTGAACAGGATAAACCCTAGAACAAAAAAAACGTTTACAAACAAAACCCCGGAAAATAACCCAAGAGTTTGAATTATTAATTTGTTTGAACCGGATACACCCTGGAACAAATCTAACCACAAATACCAATATGACAATATGTTAGCCAATTGTTTTTTTTTATTTAGAATTATAAGTGAACGAATTCAATTTCGAAACCTGTTATGAAATTTATAAACCTAAAAGAAAGAAATTGTTTATTATATTATATAATAATAATAAATGATAAAAAACCGTGATAGCTTCCTTTCAGTCAGTTGAATCAGTTTTTTCTCAGTCAGTCAGTTTTTTCTCTTTTTGTATATTGTATATTTATTGTTTTTTTGATTAATTGATTTATTTTCACAAATAGTGAATTATTTCACAAATATAATTTTCAGAAAATTCACTTTTTGCCACGATGTTGGACGCCATTTTGTTACATGTTTTTTCTTAATCTGTTTTCTAGGGACGAGATGTCGTGATTTTCCTTAGTAATTGAACTCACATACCTTTATATTTAACATGTTTTATTTATTTCATTTCACAGTCACAAATAGTACTTAAACATCCGTAGTTTTAAATATAAAAATTAAACAAAGTTTTATTTGTCAACATTTGATTCTAAAATTTTAAGCGGACTGACTTCAATATAAAACAAAATGAAAGTGACATACAGTATACAATGCAATAAAAGAAGTGCCATATTTTATACAATACAATAAAAAAGTGAAATATGGTATACAATGCACTGAACTAAAATTTATATGGATTTGAACAGTTTTATAAGATTATACTTCATTAAAATTAAATAAAAACTACATATACAGGACAACCCACTATGTTGTCTCGTTACATAGGGCTTTAGTAAAACAATCTGCAATTTGATTTTCTGAACTACAATAAGATACTTTAAACAAGCCATCACAAAACTTCTCATTAATAAAATGGAACTTAACATCAATATGTTTACTTCTCTTATTGCTTATGCCGGATTTTATCATATGAATTGTGCTT
>OY856186.1:314222374-314317886 GCA_963693315.1 Diogma glabrata
AATGAGAATCCCATCATCAACATATATCGCCAAAATTATTACACCATCAATCGTTTTGAAAACGCATTTTTCAGTTTACATTTTCATTATCTTTAAGAAAATTCGTGAAACACTCATTCCATTTCAATGGCGCTTGTTTAAACCCATTTAGAGATTTGTTCAGCTTGCATATTTTATTCTCAATTTCAAACCCTTCGGGTACCCCCCTATATATATATATATATATATATATATATATATATATATATATATATATATATATATATATATATATATATATATATATATATATATATATATATATATATATATATATATATATATATATATATATATATATATATATATATATATATATATATATATATATATATATATATATATATATATATATATATATATATATATATATATATATATATATATATATATATATATATATATATATATATATATATATATATATATATATATATATATATATATATATATATATATATATATATATATATATATATATATATATATATATATATATATATATATATATATATATATATATATATATATATATATATATATATATATATATATATATATATATATATATATATATATATATATATATATATATATATATATATATATATATATATATATATATATATATATATATATATATATATATATATATATATATATATATATATATATATATATATATATATATATATATATATATATATATATATATATATATATATATATATATACACATATATATATATATATATATATATATATATATATATATATATATATATATATATATATATATATATATATATAATATATATATATATATATATATATATATATATATATATATATATATATATATATATATATATATATATATATATATATATATATATATATATATATATATATATATATATATATATATATATATATATTGTTTTGCCACTATGGCGTGGACCTTTACATGAACTTTAACAATATCAAAAACGTAATTTAACAATGCGGGATAGCACCAATGCCCCACAACGAATCTGAATTTAGGAATCTCTTAAACTTGTTCAATCAACCTATCATCACAACTCTAAATTTGAATTCAATAAAAATAATATATATTGACATATAAAATTAAAAATAGTATATATTTATAATTAACCTGTTTGATGTTGTTACCGCTGTCTTCCAAAAATTGTCAAACTGCCAGCCATAGATCTCTATCATACCACTCCTTCCATCAAAGGTAAGATTATCAAAAGGTCTTCATTTTCATGATCAGATTAAAAATCCAAGAAAAATTCGCACAAGTTTTGTTTGATGTTGTATATTATAATTTATATATATATATATATATACATACATATATATATGCACATTGCACATTAACAGGAACTGTTCTTATAGTTAGTTTTAACTAATATTGTAATTATAATTTTGTTTTTCTATTTTATCACTGGACTATGCCAGAATTATTTGAACCAAAAAAAAATTGTAAATTGACAGAATCAAAATTCATATCCACTTTCCACATAACCAAAATGTTATTTTTATTTTACAAAAAAACTGATTCTATTTTTTTGTTAATCATCAATATTATGCACAATAATAATGGCAATGGTTTTCTTTAACATATAACCAAAATAATATATGTATATTTTTTTAAAAGGAAAGTTGGTTCCTTTAATTGTTATTAAAAACATTGAATTAACTTGTTCTATCTTTTAGATGGAAAAATGGAATGAATTAAAAAAAATGTGTTTTCGTTTGACAACTTTTTAATGAGCAAACAAAAACGAAGGTTGAGCAAAACTGAGTGATAAATCTCTGTTCGTTAAAATTGAAAATAAAATTGGTGCGTTCGTTTATTTTTATAATTGTTATTCGAAATTGAAGTAGCCGTTAATTATTAGAAAATTTTAAAATTATTATTAATGTAAAACTGAACTGAAATTATGGAAATAAATTTTTATTGAATTAGAAAAAGAGGATGAATTGGTTTTATTATTGTTTAGGCGAATATAGCGGACGTTATACCATGAATTCAAGGTAAAAACCAAGATATTTACCCTTGAAATCACAAAAACGTCGTCACCCCTTCTACGCCAGAAACCATCGAACTACTTCCCACAACTAATCTGTATCTGGGATCGAGTTATCAATGGTAACCAACGTCAGGGTCGATGATCAATCTCAACACTCATGAAGGTCCTAGGAACTATCAGTGAGCGCTGAAATAGACCATCCATCCATCTAACGTCAACACCATTGAACCCTCGATACAACCAGTAAAATATGACACTGAAGATGTGAACCCCAGAGACGACAACCAGCCAGAGGAACGACCGTACCTAACGAAAAGACATCATTCCCTGATGTCTTGCGCGTGGTGTACTCCAAGATTCTTACCGCTCATATCTATGCACTCATAAAGTACATTTCCAATCTTAGTCTTAATCATTGCAGGTAAAAACTTTGGAGCCAATTTGCCGAGAATTTTTTTGTAGCGTCACTCAAATGATGTTGCCGTACAAACACACGTTGTTGTGGTTGAAAAGTCCGTAATTTAGATCGCAGGTTATACTGATGTTGCGATTTCTTGAAAGCTGCTTTTAGATTTTCCTGAACCCGGTTCCTGAGCAGAGTCAAATGATCAGAGCGTTCTCATTCCTCACCAGCATCTTCACCAAGCTGGTGTAGTGATCTCAACAATTGGTAAGTATTTCCATCCGATATTGGATGTTGACCAAATAATAGATAGTACGGTGAGTACTTGGTAGCTGAATGTACTGCAGCCCGCAGTGCATATGCGATTTCACCAATTTGTGAATCCCACTTGGTGTGTTGACCTTTTATGAACGCTCGAATTGCTGCTAGAACTGACCTATTGACCCGCTCTGACGCGTTGCTTTGAGGACTATAGACACCGGTCCTAATGTGTTTAATGCCGAAATCTGACAAAAGACTTTGAAAGTTCCTACTAGTGAACTGTTTACCATTGTCACTGTGTAGAAACTCTAGTACCCCATATGTAAGAAACACTTCATTCCTTAGAAAAGCATTCACCTTCGGTGAAGTTGCGTTTCTAAGTGGTTTCAGTAGTACAAACTTCGTAGCATGATCCAGAACTATCAATAACACCGTATTCCCAAGTGTAGAACGAGGGTACGGTCCCAAAAAATCTATATAGACTCTCTGCCATGGACGTGCTGTTTCGAATTGATATTGCATCGGAGGACGCAATATCTGATTCGTGGCTTTTGTTTGTTTACATGTGTCGCAGGACACAACATACGTCGAAGTAATTCTAAAGTCTTTTTAACACCTCCATGAGCAGCAGTACTATCATCGTGATGTTTCTGAATCATGTTGGAAGTCATCGGTTTTGGTACCCAGAGTTTCCACACAGGAACATCGTTAGGTATTGCATCAGGTCTTGGCTCAATACGTATGTATAGCTTATCATCCACGACTTTGACTGATGGAAAGTACTTTGGAGATGATTGAACTTTAGCTATCATATCCGTATATTCGTTGTGCCGATAACCTTCATTGTCGATTTTAATTTCATTAATGTGATGTACTAATGCTTCCGTCAATTCTTCGTGTGTATCGTCATACAGACGAGATAGAGCATCAGGGACTATGTTTGGGTACCTTTTTGGTGGACAATGGTAAAATCCATATGTTGGAGTTTTAGGCTCCACCTAGCCAGACGACCACTCAAGTCTTTCTGTGACATAAGCCACTTCAGACTTGAGTGATCAGTCACAATTGTAAATCGGTGACCTTCAACATAGCCCCTGAATTTCTTCACACTCAGAATTGCCGCAAGACATTCCAGCTCAGAAACCGAATAGTTTCGTTGAGCTTTATTAAGTTTTTTCGACATGAAGGCTATCGGACACTCTTGTCCGTCAGTATCAACCTTATACAACACACTACCTATCCCTGTCAGACTCGCATCGCATCTAATAAAGAACTCTTTATTATAATCAGGGTTAATTAATACCGGTGCTGTAGTCAGCAATCGTTTTAAATTTTCGAAAGCAGCTTGCGCTTCCAATGTCCATTTCAATTTCCCAGAACTTTTCTTTAATAAATCCGTAATCGGTGATACCACGCTTGCATAATTTTGTGTGAAACGTTGGTACCAACCAGCCGTTCCCAATAATCTCCGTATTTGTTTCACTGTTGACGGAGCTGGATACTCAGCAACAGCTCTTACTTTGTCAGGGTCTGTTCGAAGACCATCTTCACCAACCAAAAATCCCAAGTATTTCACCTCTCTCAGAACAAATTTACTTTTCTTGAGGTTTATGGTTAACCCAGCCGCTCTTAACAATGAAGAGACTTTGGACAGCAATTCCATATGTTCCTAGAACGTGGAAGAGACTACCAATAGATCATCTAAATAAACAAAGACATTTTCGTGATATTGATGTGGTATCACTTTGTGCATTAGCCGACACATTGTCTGGGGAGCATTGCACAATCCAAAGGGCATAACCCGGAATTGATACAATGGACGACCAGGCACTGTGAAGGCTGTCTTGTCTCTAGATGCTTCTGCCAGAGGAATCTGCCAGAAAGCATCTTTGAGATCAATACTGGAAATGTACTTTGTGCTATTTAGACGACCTAGTAAGCCATCAATCAAGGGAAGTGGGTAAGCGTCCTTTTTAGTTAGTGAATTGACACGACGGCTATCAATACATAATCTGTTTTTACCAGATTCTTTTTGTACCAGGACCACTGGCGAGCTCCACGAACTGTTAGACTCTTCGATCACGCCCATTTGAAGCATTCGGTCGAGTTCGGCATAAACCTTTAGTTGAACAGCCGGCGATGTGGGATAATGCCTCTGTTTAACAGGTGCATTATCACCAACATCGATGACATGTTCAACCTAGTGATGTAAAAGTGTTTAATACTATTGTATAATACGCGGTATTATACGTAAAATACCGTATTGTCCAAAACGTAGTAAAATACAAGGTATTTTATTTTAAATTTTATTGAGATTTCGCATGGATTACTTGAAGAATTTATTACTGCAAAAATATATACTACTGGTTCTTGAATATATTGAGATTTCGCATGGATTACTTGAAGAATTTATTACTGCAAAAATATATACTACTGGTTCTTGAATATATGAACGACACAGAAGAAATTAATGAGTTATTGCCCCTTGTTACTAACAGCTAGAAACGCATTCTTAGTGATTCGCAAATTTCTATGGCAACCAAATTGTTGTAATATCAACAGAACATAAATTTCAAACATCGAATGCTACACCATTACTATTCACCGTTATAGGGAATTTTTTTATGCAGCAAATCAAAATTATGAGTTATGAACTCATTTCGTTCAATTCATTATGAGCTATAGACTCATAGACTGTCATTCAATTTTACATCTTTGAGTAGTCCTCTTTCCTCTTTCTATACATTCAAATTGATTAACTAAAACACCCAAATCTCAAAACTCACATTCTGAAACCGATGGTAGCTATATTGATTATTTAACTTAGTGGCAAAGAGTTTGTGGCTCTTCGGAATGTTGCATCGTTCCGCATATTCCACTGTAACAGAAAAATCTTTTTCAATCTGCGACCTAACTCATACTGCAAGAAGTATTTGTCTTACAAATCAACGAGGCATAAACTTGTTTATGTGAAAAATGATAATTTAAATCTTCAACAGTTTACCGATGGGAAATGATAAGTCTTCAATTTAAAAAAACATAAATACAATAGCTCGGCGCGAATGAAAGTGGTTAATATTGAAACCAAGCAGAATCAGATGAATAAATAGATCTTATTAGCATTGGTTTAAAAAATATAAATAAAGATAACGATAAGAAATCCGAATGTCGGGGCAGTTATTTAGAAGAAAATGAATTAGTTGTGACAGAAAATGGTGATGGAAGTAATTTTTTGTTGTTATACCACTAACACTGTATGTCGGCTATTGCACTTTTGTACAGAATATACGGTATTTTATTTTGTATTATACAATGTATAATACGCTGTATTATACAAAAAAAATAAAATACCGTATTTTAACATCTCTAGTTCAACCAAAGAAGTCTTTTCGAGCCCAGACACTTCAAATGCCGGGAAAGAATCCTTGATCATATCCAGTTCTCGTTGCTGGTCAGTGGTGAGGTTATGTGTATTTAAAGGTTGTAGCTCTGTACGAGTCAGTTCACTAACAAAAGAAGGAACAATACCGAATTTCTCCCAGAAATCTATGCCCAGGTAGAGCTCTTCTCGTAACCCAGGGACTATATGGAACCGCATTGGTTTAGTGGAGCCATTCACGGTTATTGGAATTTCAATGTAACCTAAAATTTTATTTGCAGTACCATCCGCCGTACGAATACACGAAGTGTATTTACGGTAGGTTGTACCAGATGATTCCATTAATTCCAAGGAATTTCTTCCAAGTATTGTGATTGACGCTCCACTATCCAATAAACCTGAAATATGTTTGTCCAAAATCCCTATTGTTAGTTGCGGCCGAGGATCCTTTGTTTCTGAAAGGATAGATGAAATACAAGCTTTACGAAATAATTTCCTCATCCTCCAATATCTAATGTTACGTTCAAGACGTCTAAAATATGTGTGATGTAATGATGGGAAACTAAATGTATTTGATGATTTTATTCGGGTTTCTTGAGTGGTGGCAGATCGTCCTGCGTTCCTACATCTCTCGTCGCTTTCTTCGGGCTGTTGTTCGGACTGTGTTGAATCCATCGTTTCAATATATCCATCTCGATCTAGTTCAACATCCACCTCATAATCATCCACTTGCTGTAGCTCGCTAATCCTTAAATTTGATGTTCTGGTCGGAACTGGTGTGGACCACAAACGTTCAAACTTCTGACATAAAGTCCGAAGTTCATCAATTGAATGTATTGTTGCTGCAAGTGTAGCATTTTTGAGCTCCACACTCAGTCCCTCCCGAGCAATCTCTAGCATTTCATGGTCAGCAAATGGACGTGCTAAACGACGGTTTAACGAACCAATCTCCACCAGATACTCGTACACGCTCTCCTTTGACTTTTGTTTGCGGTTCAGAAGAACTCGCAAGATCGCCTTATCATCAGTGAGCGTACCGAAGGTTTGTAGGAGTCCCTCCCTTAGCACTGGATAGGTCACCACCTCATAATCATGAGTTAAATTCAAATAGTATCTGTCGGCAGCCCCCTTGAGATACCGTGGAACGATAGACCTAAGGTCGTCCCAATTCACACGGTCCCTCCTGGCAGCCGCCTCCACTCTGTGAACGAACTCATGAACATCAGGAGAGTGACCATCTCCTGTGAAGGTTGGAACCCAATTTGAGTCATAACGACTCAAATTGTTCCCACGAACCCCTCGGTACTCCACTGGTGCTAACGCTGGAGCCGCGTCACGCCATACCTGAGGAGGTTGGTTGTATGGTGGTGGTGCTGTTAGTGGAGCTGGTGGATATACTGGTAATGGTTGTACCTGTGGTACTGATGGATAATTTAATTGTAATTGCGGTTGTACTAATGCTGGATTATTGTGTGTGTGTGTTCAGATTGGAGTGATGGACCCAATTGTGGTATTACAAAGTCCTCAGCTCTCAAACCCGATTGCTGGAAATAAGCCGGTGGTAATTGATCTGACCGTCTCTGTTGTTGCTGGTTTTGTCGATTCAGACTATGTATTGTTTCCGATATTGGCCGTACTGGGAACGGTGTGGATCTCTCATCTGGTTGAAAGACAGGTGAAGCAGATGGAGCAGATGATACTCCTGGTTTACTCTGCATAATTGGACGTGTTAACAACGATCCTATTATATTCCAAGCGCGTGACAATTGTGAGATAGCGTAGGTGCGGGCTTCTTGCAAGTCATTGCGAGGACCCAACCTATTCATCCTACCCGTGTAATGTAACACTCGATTCGCCAAACCATCCAGGAAGGTCTGATTAATCGGTGACTGAAGTCGTCGTACTTGATTTAAAATAAGTTGTGCTGCCTGCACCACCATTTGAGATTCCTCTATCAAATCTCTCGCATGAGACACTGTTATTGGAACTGACCCATGATCTGCATGGTTTCGCAGTTCCTCTGCCCAATCGACCCCCCTGAAGTCCACACCCCGAACCAAACATTCGACCTGTAGTTCGGTGGGTTCCAGACCATAGAACGGATGGTCAACGTCTAACTGGCTTGACATTTCGATGGTAAAACCCGTAAAATTATGAACTCGCAATCAACAACAATATTAACCCCAATTCCCCCAAAAAAATGTAGTTAGTACGCTGGAAATGTAAAAGAAAATGAAAAACGCAAAAACGAAAAAAACAACGAACAGCCCAATTCGAAAACACAAAAATTTTGCAAAACCAAATCTAATAAAAGAACGAACGAACTTATGGTTGTTCTCAATGTTGCTTCACCTTTCACAAAAAACCTTAAAATATTGTATATGTAAAATATAATTTATTTATTTAATTTCAGATATGCTGAAATTCAGAATGATGAAGTACCTAAAACTATTTATTGACGATAGCACCCCTAGGGGAAAATATTTATCTATTTAAATTTAAAAATAAAAATATTTTAAAAGAAAATGCTTATTTATTGGATGCACCGTCTTACCTCAAATATTGATTTATTTTTTTAAAAAAATAAAGAATATTTATTTAAATCTTGATGTATTTGCTTATTTACGAAAAATTTGTATTTACTTAAAATTATTTATTCCTAAAAATTTAATTTATTTAATAAAAATTTTTATTTATTTATTCTCAAAAATTTATTGTTTTTATTTATTTTATTTTTTTATTTAATATATAGATAAGAGATTCCCAAAATCAAGATTCGTCTGGAGACAATATAAAAGTAAGTATGGTTACAATATCCATTTTACTTAGTATTTGAATTATCGCGTTCGCGAGCCCACTCCAACAATGCATGTGAGAACCGACTAGAAAAGCCCCTAACGACCAGATTCTACAGACCAGTTTCTCCCCAACCTAACAAAAACAATCGCAACTGTCACGATTAGACCCTAGGCCCATTTCTACTGACCCAGCTGCGGTTGTTCTACCTAAAAATAAATTATCATTAAACTAATGCCAAAGTCGAAGAACGCTCCCGAACACCAGACTTCAAATCCCAAACTCCATGAAAACTGTCTATTGCAAGCTAAATGTAAAAGTGGAAAAATTTTGAAGTTGTGAGAGGTGAAGCCTCGATCCTGATAAAAAAAATAGATTGGTTCTCCTCTTCATTTCGTTAAAGAAGCTTCTGTGCAGGGAATGGTACTACTGGTTTGCACCTAAGTACAGACCAGCAGTAGTCTTCCCCTTATCACCAGAAAACTCCTTCTGAAATGAAGAAAAGAAACCAATGAACTTCGATCGCATATCCATAATGGACAGAGGCGATCTAAGAACATAATTATGTTAAGGGGATAAGCCCCATGGATGGCTTGTTAGGCCTACCGCTAAGAAAAAAGATTTATTTACTAATCCTATATACAAAAATATGTACATATATGTACAATTATACAACAATTAACCTACTATATACAACCATATACAATTAAAGCTACCATAGTACCACCAAAAAAAAATTCATTAAAAAAAAATGTGGACCCAAATCGGTTTTTTTTTCGAATAAAAATTATTTTTTTAAAGGTGCACACAATTCCTAGGGGCCTCTTGCGGTCCCAACCACCGTCGGGGGTTCTCCTTCCTGTGGTTTGATTCGAAGATGGCGCTCTCCTCAACCGATATCTCTCTCGCGCATCCATCACTTCATCCACACATGTAACGATTAGCAGTGCAACCCATGACCACCAGATGGAAGCAAAGATTGCACTAACTAACGTTATAGATTTTGTCCACCTAGTTAGTACCCGGTTTCGCTTTTTCGACTTGGCTCAGACGTGTATTTGGTCGTGGGTTGTCCGGTTACTAGGTGGTCCTAGGAGTAAGCGGTATCAATATAGAACAACATATACGAGATTATAATGAGACTACCATCCCTACTTACCGTCAAATCCAATAAACCATATTTTCACCCGTTCATTCCTTTGTGGAATGCATTGCACTCGTGATGAATCTACATTTTTAAAATTACTTGAAAGTGGCAAAAGTTAAAAATGGGTGTCACTACCGAGAAGAGGATCAAGTAACACCACTGCCATTTAAAAAAACAAGAACAATCAAAAACAAATTAAATAATTGGTTTCTGCTTCAACCATCAAAACAATTAAAAGTAACTAAGTGATAAGATTGCCTTACCTTTTGGAATCCTGCAGTTTGTTCTCATTCTTCAGTAATTTAACTAGTAGTTTGCTCTCCTTATTATTTTCACTTAAATCTTTATTAAATTAAACCAGCAAAACTTTTACAGATAAACATTATTATTCAGTATTTATTACATAAAACATTGAGCTAAATCAATTTAACTAGTAGTTTGCTCTAATTATTATTTTCGTTTTCACTTAAATCTTTATTAAATTAAACCAGCAAAACTTTTACCGATAAATATTATTATCCAGTATTACATTAAACATAGAGCAAAATCAATTTAACTAGTAGTTTGCTCTAATTATTATTTTCGTTTTCACTTAAATCTTTATTAAATTAAACCAGCAAAACTTTTACCGATAAATATTATTATCCAGTATTACATAAAACATAGAGCAAAATCAATTTAACTAGTAGTTTGCTCTTATTATTATTTTCACTTAAATATTTAACATAGAACAAAACAATAAAACTAGTAGTTTGCGTTAATTATTATTTTCACTTAAATATTTAACATTGAACAAAACAATTGAACTAGTGGTTTGCTTTAATTATTATTTTCACTTATTCTCCACAAATAAAAATAAATTCTAAAGAAATGAAACCAAAAATGACAACTATAACTATACCAAAACCAAAAAAAAAACAAGAACGAAAGAAAGATAAACCAAAACACGACTATGACTATCCGAGTCCAGTGCCACTTTTCGAGTCTCGACCAACGATTTTCTGGCTTTGCTCGAAACCTCGGTTTAATATGAGCTTTTTATAAAAATCTTAGTCGACAGAAAAAACAAAAAATTCCAGAAAATTAAAAAGACGTTGGGAATAAAAAAACAAGAATTAACTTAAGTGAAATTTGATTAACACTTAAGTTAATGAGTATTTTAACATAAATTATGTTTTGCATAATTTGCAAAACTGAAACCTGGGAAAATTTTAATATAATTTAAATGCTGTTTTGAATAATTTGCAAAACCGAAACATGGGAAAATGTGTTGAGAATAGATAGGATGTCATAAGACATCGAAATTAACAAATTAAAATTTTATGGAATAACAAGAACTTGCGACGAAGGGGATATGATAAGTTTTTGACACGAAGGTAGTGTGTCTGGGATTCCCTTCGTCACACACACTCATTCACTTCATCAACTACCACTTCTCCTACCAACTCCTCATTCATCTCATTCACTTCCTCCACTCCATGCACTACCTCATCTGCCCACTCATTTATCTCCTCATTCATCACTCCATCCGCCAACTCATTCACTTCCTCATTCACAATCTCACTTATCACTACATCTATCATCTCTTCATACTGCTCATACATTATATCATTCATCAATTCTAAATATATTTCATTCCTTTTCTCATTCAGTTCTGCATTCATTTTTTCCTTCTCCCTCTCATTCACCACATTCATAACTAAACTCACAATCTCATGCATCACTTCATGCACCTCATTCACCCCTGGCTTGACCACTGCCTGACCCAACTCTCCTGGCCCCGGACGACGTTTGCTCCTAAACGAGCCAAAATTCCTGATTGTGTGCATATTAGGGAAAAAAAATAGAAATAAAAATTGAAAACCAATTCCAAAAAATTCCAATAAAATATCTATTTACAAGAAATATATATAATATTATTTCCCGCAACAAAACCAAACCAATAACTGGTTTTATAGAAAATAATTTTATTTTTATGTTCAAACAGGAATATCTGATATTCCAAAAAAAAAAGGAATTTTACCAAAAAACCGGTTTGCCAACACCCAAACCACAAATCCGGTTTAAATATACAGAAAAAAAAATCTGTACCTATAAAAAATATTACAAATATTACAAATATTACATTGGATTTAGGAATCTCTTAAACTTGTTGAATCAACCTATCATCACAACTCTAAATTTGAATTCAATAAAAATAATATATATTGACATATAAAATTAAAAATAGTATATATTTATAATTAACCTGTTTGATGTTGTTACCGCTGTCTTCCAAAAATTGTCAAACCGCCAGCCATAGATCTCTATCATACCACTCCTTCCATCAAAGGTAAGATTATCAAAAGGTCTTCATTTTCATGATCAGATTAAAAATCCAAGAAAAATTCGCACAAGTTTTGTTTGATGTTGTATATTATAATTTATATATATATATATATATATATATATATATATATATATATATATATATATATATATATATATATATATATATATATATATACATACATATATATATGCACATTGCACATTAACAGGAACTGTTCTTATAGTTAGTTTTAACTAATATTGTAATTATAATTTTGTTTTCTATTTTATCACTGGACTATGCCAGAATTATTTGAACCAAAAAAAAATTGTAAATTGACAGAATCAAAATTCATATCCACTTTCCACATAACCAAAATGTTATTTTTATTTTACAAAAAAACTGATTCTATTTTTTTGTTAATCATCAATATTATGCACAATAATGATGGCAATGGTTTTCTTTAACATATAACCAAAATAATATATGTATATTTTTTTAAAAGGAAAGTTGGTTCCTTTAATTGTTATTAAAAACATTGAATTAACTTGTTCTATCTTTTAGATGGAAAAATGGAATGAATTAAAAAAAATGTGTTTTCGTTTGACAACTTTTTAATGAGCAAACAAAAACGAAGGTTGAGCAAAACTGAGTGATAAATCTCTGTTCGTTAAAATTGAAAATAAAATTGGTGCGTTCGTTTATTTTTATAATTGTAATTCGAAATTGAAGTAGCCGTTAATTATTAGAAAATTTTAAAATTATTATTAATGTAAAACTGAACTGAAATTATGGAAATAAATTTTTATTGAATTAGAAAAAGAGGATGAATTGGTTTTATTATTGTTTAGGTGAATATATATATATATATATATATATATATATATATATATATATATATATATATATATATATATATTATATATAATATATATATATATATATATATATATATATATATATATATATATATATATATATATATATATATATATATATATATATATATATATATATATATATATATATATATATATATATATATATATATATATATATATATATATATATATATATATATATTTATATATATATATATATATATATATATATATATATATATATATATATATATATATATATATATATATATATATATATATATATAAGGTTTCCTCATAATTTACTGCATATTCCTGTTCAAATCCACGTATAACTAGTCTTGCTTTGTATCTTCCTTCGTCTTTAATTTTAAACACCCATTTGCTACTGAGAACTTTGTTACCATTCACATCATTTTCACTGACGTATTTTCTCTGACTATGTATTATTTTTCTGTAATGATTCAATTTCTTCCTGGACTGCTTTTTTCCATTTGTTTGCATCTAAACTACTAAGAGCTTCTTCATACGTTAATAAGACAAAATCTTCCAGTTTAGATGGAACTTTTCTATTTCTTTGAGGACGTTCGTTAACTTCTATTGGATCTGCATTTGAATTGGTTATCCTATTATCTAGTTGTAACAATTTCTCCGGTGATTCAAAACTATCAATACATTCATCGAAAGCATTTTCATTTACCCCATCGTTTTCAAGTTCTCCGTGACTATCGACATTTTCAATGTTGTTTATATGTACATTTTTACTATCAGCACTGTGATCATTATCTATATCAGGAACGTAACCACTTATACTTGGTGAACTTTTATCACTTGAATCATCAAATACTACATCTCGAGATATCATTATCTTCTGATTTTCTTCATCAAATAACCGATAACCGTTTGGTACATAACCTACCATTATGCATTTTCTGCTACGAACATTAATTTTCTACGATACCCCAAAATTTTTGCATATGCTCTTATTCCAAAAATTTGTAAGTTTGATAAATTTAGCACGGCATTGAACCACTTTTCGACTGGTGTACAATCTTCATTCCATACGACAAGACATTTTTAACAGCTTCTTTACATTATCAAAACCTAGATGGCCCAATTTTTGATGCCAATCTAGAACACTAATTTTATTTGTTATTAATGCATTTTGATTTAATTCATTTTTTTTTAAATTTACAACAAACAATCCATTATTACTTACGGTACCAGTAAAAATTTCACAATTGTCTTTGCGCACCACTACTTTTTCGTTTTTATATATAACTTCACCTCCATTCTCTGTAATCATACGAACGGACAATAAATTTGACGTTAATTCAGGCACGCATAAAACGTTTTTCAAAACGCAGTGCTCATTGTCGAATGTTCCTTTCACGACGGACTTCATTAACGAGTTTCTTTTCGCGACACCGATTTCACGTCGTGATTTTTTTTACGACAGATTTTACATTTCTTGTCACCATTATTTTAATTTTTATTATTAGTTTTACAATTCTTAGCGGTATGACCGATCTTAGAACAAGCATAACACTTCACAGTTTTCTTACAATCACGCGCGTAATGTCCAACACCATTGCATTTGAAACATTTTATTCATTACTTTTAAACGCTACCAGTTTCATTTTGTTCTGTATTTCTTTGTTCTTCAGCCAACAGTCGCGACGTTAAGTTTGACAACGTTTGATCATTGGAAGTTGTAGACTTCCAAGCACTAACAAAGAATTTATACTTTTCTAGAAGAGTTGTTGATATTTGTGACATAATCATTCGATCTGTTAATCTTTCATTTAATAGTTTCAGTTTGTGTGAAATATTTTCTATTTGACTTACATGAGAAGCAATATCACTATTTTTGTCATACGCAACACTAAAAAATTCTTGCATTAATTTGCATTTTTGTTGTTCTGTATTTGTTTGATAAATGTCACACAATTTTTTAGACATTTCACACGCTGAAGTACAGCTCATCACGTGCATCGTATTTTTACTGTCAACCGATATAACTATAATTTTCTGAGCCCGTGCGTCATGCTTAGCCCACTTCAAAGTTTCATCACTATATTTCTTTTCTGTTCCTGTTACTATATCATAAAATTCATTTGCTTTAAACATAATTTCGATTTGAAATTTCCATAAAGCAAAATTGTTGTGATCTCGGAACTTTTCAATATGGTGCACATCATCACTATTGTAATGAAACGCTATAGTGTGTGGTAAGCAGAACATTGACATTTATTATTTCTAGGTTGGTACATATACATTAATATACAGTGTAACACTGATAACCGTTACATCTCCGTTTTTTATAAAGAATACAGAATATAACCAATTTACATTTAGTCTTTAATTTAATACATATTCATTATTTCCTTCTTTAAAAAACTTTACTTTAATGTACTATCAACCGTTTACTGTAATTGAAATGAATTCTATATAAAAAATTATTTTTTGTTTACTGGGTTTCATTTAAAAAAAATTAGCTGTCAAAGTGACTTCAAAAATTTTACTTAATTTTTATTTTATTTTGATTTTAAAACAATTGAGCAAATTAAGAAATTAAAATTTTTAATGAATTTATAAATTCAATTTATTTATAGGCTTACTCACTCTACCATATCTTGAAATTTTCTGATTTGGATCAGCTGTTGACCGTGTTGGTTGATCATCGGAATATGGGTTGTTTACATCAGATTCAACTGGAACTGTTGGTTGAACTATCTGATTTGATGATGAACCTTCTTAGTAGCAAAATTTTTGAACATTTTTGATGAGTATTGAGGTCAATTATCTGATTCAAGGATCTTATAACGATACCTTTCCCGCAGCGCTATATTATTTTTTTTTTAGTTGTGGGACGGGCCTTCAATTAAAATGTTGCACAAAATAACTCTTCTTGATTTTTTTTTTAACTGCCTCATCAAACAAACACTAAACACTAATTTGACGATTAAAGAAAAAACAAAAACAATTACATTATCAATTCACAATTTATTTTAAAACACTACTAAACAATCTTCTTTTAAAATTTTTTTTATACAAAAATTATTATTTAATTTTATAGTGACTATCACAAAGAAAACAAAAAAAATTAAATAAATAAATTATTTAGGAATACCTAAATCTATGGTGGCGTTTGTTCTTCCAAAATATCCCCAGAAATGGTTCCTTTAATTAACAGCTGGATACCTCGATCAAAATTCTGTTACAGCAAACCAACGCCAAAACCGACAAGACTTCTTTGATCCAAGTCAAAAAATACAATGATGAAGTCTTGACTCCTGATCCGTGTCAAACACAATGATGATTGCTTTATCCGTGCCAAAACACAATAGATCGAATATTAAATTTCTCGTTCTTATATACTATCATTTTCCCCTGCTGTCTTTTCCCCAAGTCTTTCTACGTATGTACTAAAAAAAATATGTTGGCTGCCCTTATCTTAGTACTTTGTACTAATTTGCATTTCTCTTCAAATTGTTAGAGCAGATGTTTTTACTAGATGTTTATGGCATACAGACAGGTAGTCTTAATAGTAGGGGAGCCCAAGCGGGGATTTTGCGAGTTACTCGAGCGCGTCAGAAAATCATATGGGGAGAAAACTTGCACCCTGTAATGTACTCCTACCAAATATGAACCCTTAATGTAGTAGGGTGCGTCGAGGGCAACGGTCAGATTAGTAAAAAAAAATCAATCGTCAGAAAAACTCAAGCACGTCAGATTAAGAGAAGGTAAGTTAAATACATCCAGAAAAGTGTATATTTCAATAATCTGACAATTTGACCGTGACATAAGGAAATAGGCGAGTCACAAAGGTGTAAAAAAAAAACGACACCTTGAAATACTCGAGCGCGATAAACTTTTTTTTAATTTTGAAGGTAATCCTATCAGGATTACGGAAAACATATATTCTGACAGTTTTCATGGGGCGATTCAGGTAAAATCGTCAATAAAAGATGGAGCGTACAGATGCTGAGAGCTGTGTATTCCCCACTCCGTGCCTCACTTCTCTCTCACTCTTTCTTTATCTCTTATTCTCTCGCACCAACTCCACTAGAGCGTCTGTTGGCATGACGCCATCTTAGCTGATCACCATAGTGTACACGTTTTTGGTGGCTGCTAGACGCTTTGATTTGTTTGTTGTATTTATAAGTTATTTTGTGAATTTCATGCACTGTTTAAAAATAAATTAAAAACACTCCAAAATCTAGTAAATGTTTGCTCGCTTAATTGCATGAAAAATCAATTGTCAAATATTTCATATTACATTAATTGTAGTAATCGTAATTTTCAATCCAAAAGCATTAATATAACTGAGATAATCCTAGTAACATAAAACAAAATGGTAAATTATGCTTTTTAACTATTAAATTTACTACAGTTGTAGATTAAAAATACTGTTTTTGAAAAAAATTACATAGAAATAGAAACGACAAATAATTGTCACTTTAAAATTGTCAGACGAACAGTACCCCTCCATATAATTGTCAGATTATCATCCTGGAGGACGAAGACATCAAGTTGATCCCCCTGCATAAAAATCTGACGCGCTCGAGTATCTCAAGGTCACATTTTATTTTTACATTTTTCAAAATCAGCCATGACTTTTGGTCACGTTTAAATCGTCAGTCATTTAAATAGGACACTTTTTTGAGTTCACTTTACATAAACCTTGAATATCTGACACGCTCGAATAACTTTTTTTTTTTTGTTTTTCCACCTCTCTATACGCCCACCTCCCTTTAGTTAATCGTCAGATTTATATGTATCGGTTATCAGAAAGACAAAGCGCATATACTCTATGAATATCTGACGCGCTCGAGTATTTTTATGTGACTTTTTTTTTTTACATTTTTAAAAATTCTTACACGCTCTCCCCCCCACTAAAATGAAAAAATTTGACATAAACTTTTTTCATTTTAGAACGTAAACTTCACAATCCAATAAGTCCCAATGACGCTCTAGTAACTGCAAATTTAGCATCCCGGGCTCCCCTACTATAATAAGCATAAACAAATGCTATAACATAATAAGAGCATTTATGCTCGTGTTTAGAAACACATTATATATATATCAAAACTGGAGTGTTGGTTGAGGTTTCAGCATTCAAAAAAAAACGTCTAGCTTAAATAAACCTATTTATAGCACCATCTATTGATTTTTTCCAATTATTTTATGATATTATAGGATTTTTGATATTGTAGGTTTTTTTTAACTGCATAATAGTTGTCGAACTGATTTATTGGTAAGTGTTTTTATCCTTCAGATAAACTTCAGAGTTTTCAAATTGTGATAATTGATCTTCGTTTAGTAATTTCTTTTAACAACAAAAATCATTTAACTAAATTAACGACAAAAAAAATCGATTAAAAAAAAAACATCATATTTTTTTATAAATATAAAGAATCAGCTGTTTAAATACAATACAATAATCAAAATTTTTGTTTTAACATAAAAAAAATCTAACGTTAATTTAAATACAATTTAAATTTAAATAATGAGAGAAAAAGAACATCAATGAAATTTGATAAAAATAACGATACAACACAAATGAATGGAAAACTGATTTCAATTTCATCATTTAAAGATAATTATTATTTGAGCGTTACATCACACCCTTTCTGGGATTTCGAGGGGATTTCCGGGATTTTGTTGCCTTACACCAAGCTAAAAATAAAACCAAACTAAAAAAGATTGCAACAAAATGCTCTCGAAAGTTCCAGACATGATGTGGACACTTTCGATTTTTTTTTGTTCTTACCACCTCCATTAATATGACTACTAACCCCAAAAGAACATGCAATAAATAACTCTGCACAAAAAAAAATAACTTAACTAGATCATGCAAATAAATTAATAATGTTACAACAAAAACTTAACATGCTTACATTTAAACTTATGTCTAACCGAAACTTAGGACTATTTTTCCAGACTAAATAGACAGGTTGGAAACATCACTTGGAAGATGTACGACTTCCAATTTTCTTCCAATAATTGTGGTTCCAGCCGCAACCCATCATGTTCCAAATAAAATTTGAAAAATGATGTCAAAAAAAAGAAAACATTTCTTTGTATGCATTTAAAAAAATAACTTAAGACTAATCAAAAAAAACTCCAAAAAATTGGATGTTGGATGTTTTAGAATTTTAGATTATAAAAAAATTATTGGTATTATTTATTTAATTTATTTTAGTTTTAATTTTTGGGTACATGGCTTCCAATTACTGTTGGACATGTTAGTTTTGTCTTGCATGTTAGTTTAGTTTTTGATTTTTTCTTGCATGTTAGTTTTAAGTTTTGGGACGTTTGCGGTAGGTTAGTACTTGAAGGATAGATAAGTTGCATAACCTTCAAGTGAGGGCGTTGTATTAGGTCTAGGGCAACCTAGTTTTCCCACAGCGCGTTCAATAAAATAAATTTAACAATCCTATCTGTTTTTGGTCTTTATATTAAATAAGTTCAGTTTTTGGAAAAAAAGTTCAAAATTTAGGTTTGAATTTTTTTTTTTTTCTATGCGGTAGGGAATTTTCTTTTTTAGAAAAATAGTGCCAATTGCAAGATTTTCTAAGCAAAAGCTGTTGTTAGAGTTTTTATGCTCTGACCTATTTTGTATGTACACGCTTTTAAAAGGAAACATTTTTTCCTACCAGTTTGTTTGATATTTTTTGGAGTTTTTTTGATTAGTCTTAAGTTATTCTTTTTTTAATGCATACAAAAAAATGTTTTCTTTTTTTTTGGACATCATTTTTCAAATTTGATTTGGAACATGATGGGTTGCGGCTGGAACCACAAATTGGAAGAAAATTGCAAGTCGTACATCTTCCAAGTGATGTTTCCAACCTGTCTATTTGGTCTGGAAAAATAGTCCTAAGTTTCGGATAGGCATATAGTTATATTTGTTAGATATAAGTTTAAATGTAAGCATGTTAAGTTTTTGTTGTTACATTATTAATTTATTTGCATGATCTAGTTAAGTTATTTTTCTTGTAGAGTTATTTATTGCATGTTCATTTGAGAGTTAGTAGTCATATTAATGGATGCGGTAAGAACAAAAAAATCGAAAGTGTCCACATCATGTCTGGAACTTTCGAGAGCATTTTGTTGCAATCTTTTTTAGTTTGGTTTTATTTTAGCTTGGTGTAAGGCAACAAAATGCTCTCGAAATCCCAGAAAGGGTGTGATGTAACGCTCAAATAAGAATTATCTTTAAATAATGAAATTGGAATCGTTTTTCCATTCATTTGTGTTGTATCGTTATTAAATTTCATTGATTTTTTTTTCTCTCATTATTTAAATTTAAATTGTATTTAAATTAACGTTAGATTTTTTTTTATGTTAAAACAAAAATTTTGATTATTGTATTGTATTTAAACAGCTGATTCTTTAAATTTATTAAAAATATGATTTTTTTTTTAATCGATTTTTTTTGTCGTTAATTTAGTTAAATGATTTTTGTTGTTAAATTTAGAATTAAGTTATAAAACAAGAAATTACTAAACGAAGATCAATTATCACAATTTGAAAACTCTGAAGCCTATCTGAAGGATAAAAACACTTACCAATAAATCAGTTCGACAACTTTTATGCAGTTAAAAAAAACCTACAATATCAAAAATCCTATAATATCATAAAATAATTGGAAAAAATCAATAGATGGTGCTATAAATAGGTTTATTTAAGCTAGACGTTTTTTTTTGAATGCTGAAACCTCAACCAACACTCCAGTTTTGATATATACCTACAGTGTTTCTAAACACGAGCAATAAATGCTTTTATTATGTTATAGCATTTGATTATGCTTATTAAGACTACCTGTCTGTATGCCATAAACATCTGGTAAAAACATCTGCTCTAACAATTTGGAGAGCAATGCAAATTAGTCCAAAGTACTAAGATAAGGGCAGCCAACATATTTTTTTTAGCACATACGTAGAAAGACTTGGGGAAAAGACAGCAGGGGAAAATGATAGTATATAAGAACGAGAAATTTAATATTCGATCTATTGTGTTTTGGCACGGATAAAGCAATCATCATTGTGCTTGACACGGATCAGGAGTCAAGACTTCATCATTGTATTTTTTGACTTGGATCAAAGAAGTCTTGTCGGTTTTGGCGTTGGTTTGCTGTAACAGAATTTTGATCGAGGTATCCAGCTGTTAATTAAAAGAACCATTTCTGGGGATATTTTGGAAGAACAAACGCCACCATAGATGTAGGTATTTCTAAATAATTTATTTATTTAATTTTTTTTGTTTTCTTTGTGATAGTCACTATAAAATTAAATAATAATTTTTGTATAAAAAAAATTTTAAAAAGAAGATTGTTTAGTAGTGTTTTAAAATAAATTGTGAATTGATAATGTAATTGTTTTTGTTTTTTCTTTAATCGTCAAATTAGTGTTTAGTGTTTGTTTGATGAGGCAGTTAAAAAAAAAATCAAGAAGAGTTATTTTGTGCAACATTTTAATTGAAGGCCCGTCCCACAACTAAAAAAAAAATAATATAGCGCTGCGGGAAAGGTATCGTTATAATCTCAGGCACACCATGTACAGAAAAACAGCGTTTTAAAAATGTAATGACTTCTTGTGATGTTGAATGTGTCAGCTGTTCAAAATCAAAGAATCCCGAGTAGCTGTCTGCTAATACTATATAATCTTTACCATAAAGTGTAAATATGTCAGATGCTACGATTTGAAATGCATAATTCGGAATTGATTTTGAAATGATTGGTTCTTTGGTGTTTCGTCGTTGAGTTTTTTGACAAACTCAACAAAGCTTTCATTTATGTCATCATTTATACCATACCAATATAATATTGTTCTTGCTCGACTTTGACAAGATTGGATTCCTTGATGTCCTTTATGTATACAGGACAACATACAATTTATTTGACTTTTCGGGACAACAACTTTATGTCCTTTAAATATAAGTCCTTTGTAGGTCGATAACTCTTCTCGGAAGTTCCAATATTTTTGAATATTTTTAGGTAATTTGTTTCTGTCTTTTGTATCTGGCCAACCGATTGTGATTATTTCTTGAAGATTTTGCAATTCCTCATCTTGTTTTGTAGATTCCACCATATCAGCATAACATTCTTGAGTCATTGGCAAAATTACTTGAACTTGGATTTCTCTTTCGTTCATATTTGTAGAAACATCTTTGTCGTTTTCGCAATCTCTGCTTAACGTATCGGCGAAATATAATTCGCAACCTTTTTCGTAGACGACTTGTGGATGATATTGCAAGACATCTAGTAGGATTCTTTGAAGTCGTGTAGGTGCACTGTGAATAGGCTTTTTGAATATTGATTCTAGTTTGTGATCCGATTCCACAACTAGGTTTTTTCCGTAAATATATTCATGGAATTTTTCGCATCCTATTTTAATAGCGAGTGCTTCCTTTTCTATTTGCGGATATAAGGTGCGTTCGATTTGACTGATACAACTGAAAAAACAACAACAATTGCATTTAATTTTTCAGTTGCTTCAGTTGTTTCAGTCAAATCGAACACGGCTATAATTGTTGAGACTTGGTCAAAGCTTTTGTAGCGCATGCTACTGGACGTCCATTTTGTATTAATGCAGCTCCAATTGCTTTCGAACTAGCATCTACGGATAAAACTACGTCTGTATTCACATCATAATACGCGAGTACTGGTGAAGATTTCAGCAATTGTTTTATTTTTTCTAACGCGCTTGTGTGATTAGTTTCCCAACTCCAAGAAACATCTTTTGATAACAATGTTCGGAGTGCATCAGTTATTGCAGATAGATTTGGGATGAATTTATGTAGATACGTGATCATTCCAAATATTCTTTGTAGTTCATCTTGATTGGATGGAATTTTTAACTGATTTACTGCCTCAATTTTATCTGGGTCTGCTTGGACACCTGAGGATTTTAGAATGTGACCCAAAAACTTAACGGATTTTTGTTTAAATTGACATTTTTCTTTGTTTAAAACTAGTCCTGCGGATTGAAGCTTGCTTAGAACTTTTGATGTGATTTCATCTAATTTTTCTTCGGTTTTTGCATATATTAGAACATCGTCCATTGAACAATCAACATTGTCTATGCCTTCTAGAAGCGATGACATCATTTCTTGGAACAGCTCTGGGGCAGATGAGAGTCCAAATGGGAGTCTGGTACAGCAATATCTTCCCCACGGTGTTGCGAACGTTAAATATTGTTCAGTTCTTTTGCTGACTTTTATCTGCCAAAAGCCTTTATTGCAGTCAAGCTTTGTAAAGATCTTGGCACCATGAATTTTAGCTGCTATTTGTTCTACGTTGTGAAAGGATAATGTCTTCTTTTTATATTTTTGTTGACATCTGACGGGTCGATACAAATTCTGATTTTTTTTTGTTTTTTCGAACCACCACCATTGGGCTAACGACTGGTGTAGGCTCGGTTATTTTTCTAATAACACCTAACTTTTCCATTTTGTTTAGCTCATTTTTAACCTCTTCTTTTATAGCTAATGGGACTTTTCTCGCAGGTTTTATGTCGAATCTCGGATTTTCGACTAGATCTATATCATACTCGAAATTTTTTACACATCCAAGACCTTGAAACATATCAGGCAATTTTATCTCGTTAACCGGACTTATGAAGTTTAATTTTTTGCAACCTTCGAAACCAATTATTGCTATTGTTGGTTTTGGTACAATTTTGAAGGTTAACCGTGTTTGAATTTTTCCATTTGCACACAATAGAGTTAATTCTCCAAGCACTTTCATTTTGTGACCGGTGAAAGATACGATGTATTTTGTTTTACTCGATTCCAATTTTTTGCCTAGTAAATTAGCAAAGTTTTGTGAGAGGACGTTACATCTTGCTCCTGTATCCAGTTTTACTTTGGTTTCTTTATGATCTATGGAATCATTTTCAATCCAGTCATTCTCAGATATGCAGTCATCTATTGAACACAATAAAACTTGTTCGTCATCATCATTGTCTTCATTTGATTCGGCAATGATATCAACTTTATCATATTTAGCTTTTGACGTCATTATTGCGATTTTTCTTTTCGATGTTTTACACATTTTACTGTAATGACCTTTGATAAAACATTTTGAGCAAACCTCTTTAAGGGAAGGGCATTTATTTTTCTCGTGGCTTTGTCCACATCTGGAACAATTTATTGGGTTAAAATTTAACATTTTAGAGCTTTTATTTTTGTAACTCTTTGATTTTATGACATTTACATTCAATTGGTCGTTTTTGCTTTCTAGGATTTGAATATGTTTTTGAGCTTGTTCAGCTGCTTTGCATAAGTTTATTGTTTTATCCAAGTCAAGTGCTTCTTCAGCTAACAAACGTTGTCTTAATTGGTTGTCAACTATGCCAATGACAATTTTATCCTTGACTAATTCTTCGGCGAGTGTTTTAAAATCACAATTCTTTGATTGTTTCAATATTTTATTATAAAACTCGTCAAATGTTTCGCCTTTTTCTTGATACATATTATTAAACGTGTATCGTTCAAAAGTAATATTTGTTTTTGGGACGAAATATTTTGTAAACTTATTTTTTAGCACACTCAAATCTTTTTTCTCGTCCTCAAACAATTTCATATTATCATAGATTGATATTATGTCTGGACCTAAACTGACCATGAATGTCGCGCATTGGATTTTTTAGCTAATTCTGTAGCAGTTTCATACCATTCAAACTGCTGAAGCCATTGTTTCCAGGAATTTGCAACGTCACCATTTGTTATAATAAAAATTTTAGGAGGCTTGCAATCCGCCATTTTGTCAAAATAATTTATTTTCTGTCAAATTTATTTTCACACACTTTTTGTTATTAAATAACTTATAATTTTTGTGTTTCACTTACTTGTTATGTTCTGAAAATACTTAATCTTGAAGTTACTTGTATTTTTGCCACTTAGAACTTGATTAAAGTATTTTAATTTTGATTTTATCCAATCTGACACCATGTAATGAAACGCTATAGTGTGTGGTAAGCAGAACAGTGACATTTATTATTTCTAGGTTGGTACATATACATTAATATACAGTGTAACACTGATAACCGTTACAACTATCAGCCGACATTTTATTTTTATTTTATAACACTCGCGTCACGACTAAATTATATATTTTAATTTGTTTAATAAACACTTCTTATTTTTTTTTATTGTATTGGCATATGACACCAATGTTTTTAAGCTTTACTTTACTATTCTGGTGCAAACGTTAAACGGATACGGCCCCATAGAATCCACCACCACACGTGTTTTATTATTTTAAGTTTTTATGTTGGATTCAATGTTTACTTATTTTAAAAAACATCTGGGCCCATAACCTGTTGGTTATATATTTATTCAAATATATTAAAATAAGTTTAAAACAAAGTTTTATTTATTTATTCTATTAATCCAACAATGGCTGACTAAAACTTTACAACGAATAATAATATGACTGTCAAAAAAGTGTTGTCATATATAAATATAAAAGATGGGTGCGTCTAAAATTGAATTATCTCCAACAATTATTATATAATTGACGACTGAGAAATATCAAAATTAATTAAAGACTATAAATATTTAATAATTATAATTATTATATAATGAGTGCGCTGCATTCCCCATAAGGATATTTTTGAAGTGGTATTTTTACATTTTCGAATTATTTTATGACTGGGGGTAAAAATTAATATATTGTTAATTAACGTCCACGCAAATGCATGCCCACATTCATCTTTAAACTCAATATCTCGAAACTACACTTGTGCGTATACGTTATTTCATTATACATACAAAGTTTACACCAGGATCTAATAGGTACAGTACATACTATACTTATTAGGTCGACTATGGTCGATGTAAACAGTTATCAAAAAAGTACGTACCAAATATTTGGTAGGATGATTTGCTACGTATCAAATTAGGTACGTAGCAAATAGGTATTATTTTTACGGTGTGAACACTAAAATTAAGTATGACAAGTAAAATAAAAATAAATCAACTTATTTTATAAATATTATTTATGTTTGATGTGAATTTTTTGCTGAAATTAAAAGTAAAATAAATTTTAGCATTAATATAATAAATGTTTTCAGTATTTTATAAAAAATATACTATATGGAAATTATTTTTTCCTAACCAAAGAATTGACAATGAAAAGGACGCGCTAAAAATTAATATGTCATACTTAATTAATAAGAGTTTACATCACCGTATCAAATTTAAAAAGTATGATGATGGAAATGGCTAGCAAATTTGATACGTAGCAAATAGATACTGGTGTAAACTTAGTATCAAGCGACGATATGTTTCATTTTTAGCGGAAAAAAACGTTCAATTAAGCTGAAAAAAAAAACGTTCGTGTGAACAAGACCTTATTTTACGTACGATCGATTTTAGTAATTTTTGCTTAGTAGTCCCGGGTATTAAAATCGGCAACATACGATATGTACTATAATGCTACATTCAAAAGAAAAATAGATTTCTAAAATTTCCGCTAGATGTCGGCTGCAGTGTAATTTGCGGTTAGATTTAATTCAGCAAACGTCAGAAAAGTTTATTTACAAAACTCATTCGCACGTTAGAGATGTATACATTAACAAAACAAATTTAATCGCGTTATTTTAAACATTAATAATAAAAATCCAGCAATGGTCTCGTTAGTTATGATTCTAAAGGTTTCTACTTACCGAAAGTAATATAATTTCAGGTAAAGTAAGCATAGTAACCAATCATAAATGAAATAAATTTACTTATCGCAACACGAGAAAACACCAACAAATGTCTCTGTTGTGGAGACAACATGAAGAAGATTACAAATCTGCCGGGTAAATATTCATATTTAGTCTATCAAACAAACCAAATTTGTGCATTATAAACTATTTCAGTATATTGGTGATCACCGTTTAAATGTTGCAACCGAACAAATATGACGATTACTTGCGGCATTCACATATATCAATGAACCATTAAGAATTGAATTAAATCCACAACATATCAATTCAAATGCGTATGACATCAAAAGAACAATCAATTATTGTAGTAAATAATTAACAAAAAATCAAGATTTGTAAATTTCAATTATCGAAACCGAACAACACATGATGGTATGATACGAGTTGCAAACTTCTGTTGAAAACGGAAATGCTATGATTTTCGTGATACAATCCTCCAGATATTTACAAAATGGAAGTGCCGCTATTAAAAATTTGTTTAAAACATAATTTTCTAGTGAAATATCCTTATACTATGAAATTGAATAGGGAATTAACAGTTAATGACGTTAGGTCTATTCTTTTTAACAATATGGCCGAGTGAATTTGTTGAAGTGATTTTTGTGGATTTGTGTTAAAATAGTGCTCTGTGTTTTGTGATATTTTTCTAGGCAGAACAAAATTTGCTTTAAATTAAATGTTTAATAATTAAAATTACAGTAGAGTAGCTTGATTAAAAATAAGTTTTCTGTGGAAACAATCATGATTCAAGGTAACAATCATGATGTAAGGTAAGTGCCTATTTTACGGATAGCTAATTGTTTCCAAAAATCAATATAACTAAAATAAAGTAAACTTCCAGTCACATAGTTAATTTAGAAATTAAATAGAATTGGTGTTGTTCAGCGGCCACGATATCTGTATTTCAAAAGTTGTATTGAGGTATATATTTTTATTTTTTATTTTCCAGGATTATTTGGCTTAGGCCTATTGGCCCATATCACCAATTACAAATTCTTATTTTAATGTCTAATTTAGACAGGTTATTATTATTAAGAAATTATATAAAATAAAAGATGTTAATTTAGTATATTGTCTGTCACAAAGACCTGAATAAAGTCGCCGACTGGGGTGACCAAAACCATGTCAATTTCAACTCTACCAAAACACAGCTGTTGATTGTTTCCAGATTAAAGACAGAGTTCCCCAAAGATATTTTATTCAGTATGTGTGATGAACCAATAGGTGAATGTAAAAACATTCGTTTATTGAGTGTCACAGTTCCAAATGACCTACTCTGGAACGATCATGTAATGGCGATGGCAAAAAGCGCGTCTAAAAAACTCGGCCTCCTAAATAGATGCAAATTTTTTTTCACTCCTTACCAATTGCTCCATGTTTATAAGTCCTATATTCGTCCCTGTATGGAGCACTGTTGTCAAGTTTGGGGTGCTGCCTCTCTTTCCATCTTGACCCTCTTGGACTCTGTTCAAAAGCGGGCTATACGAATTGTGGGTGATCGAGCTTTGACATCAAAAACTTGATTCCCTACAACATCGTCGCACTGTTGCTGACCTCGTTGTTTTTTACAAATATCGTCATCAAACAGTGCTCAGATGAAATTAGCGGCATCATGCCTCAAACTTATTCTTACCCTCGTTCCACACGGCAATCGGTTACCGCAACCAGTGAAACGGTAAAGATCCCGCGCTGTCATACTGGCAGATCGCAGAGAGACTTCTTTGTCCGAACTGCGTACAAATGGAATAGTTTGCCGGAACACTTAGTCTTAGGTAGCTTCAACCCGCAGAGGTTTAAAGAAAGCGTTAATCAACACCTTAGAACGCCAGTTGTTGTGGGACCCAGGTCTAGACCTAGGTCTTAAAAAGTATTTATGTGTTGTTGTGACACATATTCTAAACCCTATTACAAAACACATTTTATTAAAAAAAAAAATATTGTTATTTTTTCTAAGTACATATGCACGAAAGGAGAGTGTAGTGTGGGTTAGTTTTTTTTATTAAACTTCTGTATTATATTTAATCCAATGTACCAAAAATAAGAACACATTTAGTTTAGTTTGTATTTTTTTTTAATTTTAAAAACTTTTTAACGAAGAAGTGATTTTAATTTTACAAAAAAACACAATTTCATTTACTTATTCAATTTTAAACAAAATAAAAGAATTTGAACAAATTTTAATTTTTTTATTTCTTTTTGTTTAGTCTCTTAGGACGATTCATCGCGTTCTGTCTTCGATTTCTTTTTTTTTTTATTTCTCGTTAAACCGGATATAGGGTGTACAATATATTTTAAAAATTAGTGTTGCCATGCTACAATCTCCCCCTCTGAACTTGCAAAACGTCCCGATGGAAGTTCAGGATTAGTTTCTATTTCTCCTCTTCACAACCGTAGGACTTTCCTCCTTATTACCGTAATACCTGGTTAACGCAGAAACATGATAACGACCAATTATTGATTGATTGTGATCTGCAGTCGAAATTTCGTACGTTGTTGCCGATATTATTTTCGTAACTCTATATGGCGAGACGTAAAGGGAGCGAACTTTTTGGTTATACCCTTTGCAGCACTACTCTTTGAATGATCATCTACTAACACCAAACTGCCTACTTTAAATGGTCTTTCAGAACGTCGAGACCTGTCATAATATATTTTCCTTTGATCTTGTGAAACTTCATGATTTTCCTTCGCTTGATCAAAACTATGTTGGATTTTGAACAAATATGGAGTTATAGATAGTATAAAATTTTCCGTATCTGTAACGGGTCTAAAATCAGTGGCAACATATTTTAAAGTGCGAAGCTTTCGACCAAAAATTAACATTGCCGGCGTAAATCCGGTTGATTTTACTACTGTACTATTTAGTGCGAATCGAATAGCCGGTATTTTTTCTTCCCATTTATTATGTTCATCTTTTACAAGAATTGCTAATTGCGTCTTCATATCGCGATTTCTTCTTTCCACAAAGTTAGCTTGTGGATGATATACACATGGTGTCCACCAGGTATGGAATTCTGGAAAGTCATGGAAAGTCAGGGGATTTCATTTTGGTCAGGGAAAGTCATGGAAAGTCATGGAATTTTTGTTATTTTCTGGAAAAAAATTTATTTTAACAAAAACCTTTTTTATAAAAAAAAATTATACTGCATGCATTCTTAATATTTTACTTATGTCTCCTCTGTATGTATTTAACATATTTTTGCGAGCGTTATAGTTTATAACACAATCTATCTAATGTTATATTTTGAATTTCAGTTCTTAAACATTTTTGGATACTCTAAAATTTTACGTAAACGTTCAAATTGATATTTTTCGTCAATGTACAAAAAATCCCTTTGCATTCTGTCGCTATGACAGCGTGTGATCACAAGTCTCAACAATTACTAATCAGGCACTAACTAACTGACAAGACACAGGGACGCATATATTACTTATAAATATTAAGTCATTAATGTGGAGTGAAGTATTTTTTAACTTTTATGGAGGAGGCCGAGTTTTCTACACATGGTCTATGTTATTGCTATTAAATGATCGTTTCATAGTAAGTCATATCGCATTAACGTATTTAATCTCCACACATATTGATTGAAATATCGTTGGGCAACTCAGTTTTCAAACTAGCAATGTTTTTGCAAATAAAGTTGATCAAATTTGGATTACCCCAATCGACATTTTAAGCTACTAGTTTACTTTTAGTGCTGCACCTTTCAGGGACGATGTATTTAATCATTGGCTGACCATTGGCTGATGATTTGTGCCGTTTTACTATCTGCAAAACTACTTATCGGGTTACTGTGAATTTACACCAGTTCGTTTATATGAATCAAAAATAGAGTCGGGACAAAATTAGGTCTAGAGTGCACCAGTTTTAATTAAATTAGACTAAAAAAAAGCCATCTCAGTAAATGTTGCAGATTTCGCAATATTCTACGAATTCTTTATGGATGATCATTTTCCTAAGGAGATCAAATCAATCTTAACCGAGCTTGCTACATTGTTTCGCCCCACCACAACAAATTCCACTGGCCACCCATTCACTGTTCACATAGCTAAATGTAGAACAGTGACATTTTAGCGTGATTCTTCAACATAATTTCACTTTTTTTCTTTTTAACAGAGTTTTACTTTTACGTGATTTAAATGCCAAGCTTCTTAACCTCAAATAAATCCCTCAAAAAATTCTTCAAATTCTTAATCCACTAACCTCGTGTAAAGAAAAAAAATGAACGCACTAACGTAGGGGTAGGGTACACCATCTTTTTTAAGTATGCAGTTCCAACAACAGTTTACAAAGTTCAGTAGTACGTCTGTTGATGTTTTGTTTTAAAACCCGCATTAGCTATCAGATATCAAATGATTGTCTTCCAATTTGATATATGTGAATGAATATAGTGGTCATATATTTTGGATAGGACTTGGAGTAAAGCTGTTTGTCTACCACATCTTGTTTCTTTTTTGTAGATCGACTGATATTGGGCTTTTTCTAGCACGAAGAAAAAAATACTATAGATTTATAAAATCTGTAGACAATTTTAGTTAAAGTGAGTGCAAGTTCTTTTAAATTTGTTCGGAATAATAGGTTGGATGTTTTCCAGCTTTGTTGATGTTAAACCCGCCTTTAAAAATTTTTTGACAATTTTTGGTTCGAATTTTGAAAAAAAAATTTTTTCATATAAACTTCTGAAGACTGAATTTGGGGTATTTCTTCAGTAATTTTCAGAATGATGGTGTTTGAAGCAAAGTGTTTCAAAGCGTCAAGGTCCATTGATTTAGTACAAGTAGTAGTAAAAAGTAGTACAAATAGAATAAGAATTTATGGCATTGTCAATACTTTTCAAATTGATATATTCGAAACCCAGGTAAGAATGAGCTAAGGTACCAAACTTGAGCCAAGCCCGCTCTACAGCTTTTGTGGTTCGGGCCAGGCCTAACATTTTTAAACGGCCCAAGTTTGAACCTAGTTTGAACTGGTTGCATGGGGCCAAGTCTGGCAAATTAGACTTGGACCAGGTCTACCAAACCAATGTTGCCCCCAGATCTCCTTTAAATGTGCGGAAAGAGGTTGTGGCATCCAACCGCTTTCCACATTTTTATGATTATCTTTATTTTATGAATGTTACTTTTTATTAACATTCATAAAAATAAAGATAAACATAATATGACTTTCACATGCTTACAATGCATTAGAAAGGTGAATAACGCAGAATATAATTAACTAAATCTTGGTTTAGTTTATGCATTTACAACTGGCCCAGACTGAAACCGAAGTTAAATAACCAAGGCTTGACTCGCTAAAATGGGCCCGAATTCGGTTCGTTGTAGGGTTGCACCGATTAATCGGTAATCGGCCATATCGACCATCGGCCATATCGACTATCGACCATATCGACTATCGACCATATCGACCGATACGTCGGTATCGGTTTTTTGTCCGATTAATAGGCCACACATGCGTTTTTGATTGTTTATTGCGTTTTAAAAACAACAAATTCCAATTTCTAAAACACCATAGTCAGCCATAGTTGAAAACCTTTTTAAAAATGTATAAGATTGAGGGCTGTTTAAAACAAATCAAATCTGTTTATGTATTTCTGCATTTTTGTGATAACTTGACAGTTCTAACTTTTGAAAAACTTAATTTAAAATAATGCTGTTTTTAAATAAAGTACCTCAGTCACTGCCATCGACATATGGTTTTTTTTTTAAATTTTACCAAACTTCTTGACTAGCTGTAAATTTGTTCAAATTGTTTTACACATGAAGTTCGAAACAAATAGAGGCCCATGTATATGACATGAAATAACCCTTTTTTGACTTTAATTTACGAACTGTGTAGTGCAAAATTTTACAAAAAATTCCGATGTTACTTAAATTAAAAGCTCTTTCAAATGGCACTTCTTTAAACTGTGTTATGAATGTTGGATTCATCCTTTCTAAAATTCTTACTTGAGACAACATTGTATTTTTCATATTAAACTTAGTAATTTTTCTATCATTGCGAACTCTTAAGTTTTTAAAATAATGACAATGAAGTCGTTCCCAAATGCATGAATCTACAAAATGTGCCACAGTCAAGCTAGATATTGGGTAAAAAATAAGCTGAGGACTGTAGATTGTTTTACCTACTAATGGAAAATAGTTGCCAGAAAACAAAACGCTTTCAAAAGTTACAGAAATTTTACTATTTGCCGAACTATAAATTAAAAAAATAAAAGCGACATTTGCATAATATTTTAAACTAAAGTTGCAAAACGTTCCGATTTTGGTGGAACTGTCCCGACTCGTGAAGAAAAGTCCAACGTTCTAATTAATAGTAATTCTTTGCGCAGATTTGTTTAACTCATTTCCATCAAATAATCGGCATCGGCCGATAAAGAAATCCGATTAATCGGTTTTCGGCAAGTTTGCTTATCGGTGCAACCCTAGTTCGTTGTTTAATATTGGCAGCTCCTACCCGTGAAGCTATGCTGCTTTCGTTCTGTTAATTTCGGCTTATGTATACTGTTAGCTTTTAGATATAACGAGTATTTTCTTATATATTCAAATGCAAAATAATCTACCGTAGCTTCTAAGAGTCAATTTGGCCGCCTTTGAACACATTTTTAGTTGGAGTATTTATTGTAAAGGGAACCAATTTATTAATCCCGAATTGAATGGTTTCAGTAAAGTTTGGAGCAAAAACGTTTACGTCGTCAGTATAAAACAATGACGATTGAAAGGGAAACCTTGGAAAAACATCAAAAACCTTTGATTTCTATTTTTGAAAAGTGAAACATTTTATCGAACTTCGATGCTGTTGTTTTTAGTAAAAATCGGTGTATTATTATTAATTAGTAAAAACATGTTTAGCACACCATTCATTATTTAGACTCTTAAATAGCCGAAGATACCATGTCAACTAGAGAAACAGATGGGGAAAATTCATCTGGAAAAACAAAGATTGAGCATCGAGCAAGCATTCAGTTCTACAATTTGACCACGCTATTAAAATAATCGGTCAGGAAAACTATATGTAGTTCTACAACTAGGTCTTTTATGTAATTAGATATTTATCAGAATTTCAAATATTTTGTGTCTTTGTTGGAATTAAAACATGTCTCATGTCATGTAACATCGACTCATGTCAAAACATTTATACATTTTAGGTTTTTTGTATACAAAATTATTAGTTTTATTTTAAGAAAGTCATGGAATTTTCATATTTTTGGTCTGGAAAGTCATGGAAAGTCAGGGAATTTTGTTTCGAAAAAAAAGTGGACACCATGTATACAGGAACGATATTTTGTTTAATACCTAAGCAATCTGTTACATGTTGCAAAACGTTGCTTACGAATTGAGGTCCGTTGTCCGAATTGAGGTCCGTTGTCCTACCGTCGTGGTATTCCGAATCTTAGAAAAATTTCATCTACTAACCCCTTCGCACATGCTTCAGCTGTAGCTTTTCGTAACGCAAAAATTTCAGTCCATCTGAATGCAACATCCTCTACTATCAAAATCCACTGAAATTGATTTTCAGTTATTGGCAAAGGACCGAATAAATCCACAGCCATAATCTCAAACCTTTGTTGCATTACAGGTGTTCGAAGCAAACCGTTAATAATGGAATCAGCTTCTATTTCCGGATTTTCTTTCAATACTATAACATCTGTCATGGGGGTTTTATCTTCTGTATTTCGATATAAGCATACTTTAAATTTTCCCAGATTAACAACACATCGTGAGGATTGAATGCCTTCCACTGCATTGACATTCTAAAACAACATTTCCAATTCTTTTTTCTTTTCCATCATGTCAGTTGCACCAACAAACAAGCATTTTGTCTTCATCTTCAGTTTTTTTAGTTCAAGAAAGAATTCTTCTGCATTGCCTACAATAGCTTGCCCTCTCAAAGCTCTGCTCCATACATTATGCTTTACGACAGCACCTACTCCATCGTGTGGACCCTTTCCATGAAAGGATTCTGTAAAATTCCATGACCTGTAGATATTGGAGGAAGTTAAGGTCATCATAGAATATCTGCTTTTAAAATGAGCAGCAGCTCCATCTGTCCATAATATCACAGATTTCACAGTAATCCCACAAGTTGCAGTAAACTCATTTATAATTATTTCATTAAAAATGTTTACTTCATAAGCAGAATGCTTGTTTGCATCAGAAGTTATTGCATAACACTGTGTCTCAGGTACACCCTCATAATCAATAGGGTGCCGAAAATAAATAACAGCAGTATAAATTGTCACATAAACTTCTTGTCCTGCATTCCAATGTGCCTGCATTACTTCATCTTGATGCTTTATAGTATAATTTTCAGCGAAATCAGTTTGCAGAATAATTTCTCCTTCTCTTAAGTTTCCCTTTTGCTTCTGCAGCTCTTCAGCTTGCCTCCAAATGTTAAATGAATGCTTTAAAATATTTTTGATTTGATCCATCAGCAGCATTTCTTTCACTTCATAATAAGTGACAGATAATAATTCTAATTTCCCTTTTTTTCACTGATGAAATGAAATGCTTTCATCATCATTCCACAATGCTGTCACTGACTGGACAAATTCCTTTAGTTTGCTCAAACTGCAAAGTTTGCATTTTTGCATCATACAATTTGCAGATTTTCTGTCGCAAACAATCAAATCAATCAGTTCTTTAATCTTCTTTGGCCCAGGGTTGAATTTACAAGCAGTTAAAAGAATACTTAAATTCTCACAATACACACAACAACAAACTCTGTGATCTTTGGTTGAAGCCAGTTGCACTTCTACTGGACGTAATTCACAAAATTTTGAAATTCCTACTGGGTTTCCAGGATTTTCATTCATATATATATCATGGACTTCTTTTAATGTATACATTAGTAAGCGTTTCTGCAATCGGTCTTTTTTCCCAAATTCATTTCTTATATTTTTGTAGTCTCGCTTTCCTGGCAGTTGTCGTGAAATTTCATCTCTTCTATAAATAGTATATTATTGAATTAGGAGCTAAAGTCGTACTTTTTGTGTTGAGTCTATAGTTTGGCGGCCGACCGTAGGGAGGCCGACAATTATAGACGAAACACAAAAAGTCACTTTAGCTCCGAATTCAATACACTATTTTTTCGGCAAACGTTTAAATTTGTTTAAAAATATGAAATTAATGCATCAAATTTTTTAAAAATATGTTTTAGGTAATAAATTTTCTGAAATTAATTTTTTTTTATTTTTATTCATTAAAATGAACTGAAATGCATTCTGTTTTGAACAAATTAATAATATCATTTTATTTTACTTTACTGCCGCCGTAAAAATATGAAAATTACTTTACAGCCGCCGTAAAAATATGAAAATTACTTTACAGCCGCCGTAAAAATATGGAAGTTACTTTACAGCCGCCGGCAGAAAAAGTAAAAATGACGTCACTTTTGCAGCCGCCGGCTAAAAAGTAAGACTTTAGCTACTCCCCAGCGGCAGTAAAGTTAAACTTTACAGCCGTTAGCCGAAAAACTTCTTTATAGCATTTGCTGTTTCTTCAGACAATGCATTTTTCTTTTTAATATCATGCATAGGAACATCATTAGAAAATTGTATATTTTCCCGAATGGCTAACTCTTTAATAACAGTAAGTCGTTTAGGAAGTGCCAAAGAAACTCGTTTCATTGCTTTTCCAAATGTTCGACGTGTTGTGAACGGCGTGTAGGTGAGAATGCAGCATCTTTCACCTCTTTTCGCCGCTGTCTCATATTTCTCATTCCTTTCTGAGATTCTAATCTATGCTTTTTATTGTAAATTTTATCACATTTTCGGCTTACTCTCATTGCTTCCATTCCTTTTCTTGCCTTCTCTCTCTCTGCAAGCTTTTTCTCTTCACTTTGCCTAGCACGGCTTTCTCTTTTTCTTTCTGAAGCAGTTTTAGCCATATTAGTACACTGTTAACAAAAAATTTTCTCACAGTAATTTAATAGACTATTGAAAATGCCAATCCTGTTGCTAGATAGCCTGATACTCTATGTGAAATTCTATTTACACTTCCACCATATGGAAAAATTCAAAATAATTGATTAGGCTTAATCTTCCTTAAAAAAACACTTCTTTTTAGCAATAAAAAAAACAAGTTTTACTATTTTATGATCAAATTTAAAGTTTATATAGTTGTTTATCCATTTATTAAACTAAGAAATTAATATTTATTATATATTTAACAGAGAAAATTCAGTCGCAAATGAGGTAAGACTAGTGATGAGCAAAACTGTTATTACAACTGTTTTAAATAACAGGTTAGAAATAACAGTTAAGTTATTTTTTTTTCATTTCTGTTTCTACCACGTTCGTATATTGTATATTGTAGATTTTATATTTTTTACTTTTATTTTTTTTCGTTCAATGTAAAAAGGAATAAAATAAAATAGATTTTGTTGTTTGTTTAAAATTTAGTTATTTTTAAATAATCATGTTATGTTAGTCACATATACTGTTGCCAGAAAAAAAGAAAATTAGTTATGTTCACTCACATCTTTCTAACTGTAACCATCATATAGAAGAAAGCAAGGGAAAAAATTAATAATAATTATGATTTATTGAGGGCGGTGGAACTTACATTATGATTTTGTGACTAACATAACAAACAAAATCAGATTAAACAACATTTACCTGTGTAGTACTAATTTCATCTAAATGAGAAAAATATTTATATTTTTTAAACAGAGGAAGGTACCAGTTTCAATGAAAAAAAAACTGAATTGTTAGTTGCAGTTTTATTAATAATAATATGAATATGAAAACTTAGAAAAATAATAAAATATTTTGGTTAAATTCATATGTCATGTTTTTTTTTTTTTTTATTAATAAGTTAGGCATGTTTAGCACACTAAATATGAAATATTCATTATTTAGACTCTTTGAATATCCGAAGATACCATGTCAACTATAAAGGAAGAAGATGAGGAAAATGGAAGGAATAGGGATATAGGGATACCTATACTAATTTTTTTAAATGATGATGGACATTTTCTTTAAATGCCTGAGGGGAAAATTCATCGGGAAATACAGAGGAAGGCAATGAGTTCCATAATTTGGCCACTCTATTAAAATAGTCGTTTTGGAAGGACACAGTTCTACAACGAGGTATTTGTACAACAAATGGATGGGATAACTCGGCAGCTCTTGTTTGTCGATTATACTGCGCACACGATGGAAGGATATTTTGAATTTCCTTAGAGGAGAATTCGCTAAAGTTATATTTATAGTAGATTGACAATTCAGCCACATTTCTTCTGTGCTGGAGTGAATCAAGCTGGTCCGTTAGTTTGGTATTACCAATCAACCGCATTGCTTTTCTCTGTACAGAGTCTAGACATTTTATTGTTGACTGACAAGCACCTCCCCAAACATGACAGCAGTACTCCATACATGGACGAATAAAGGACTTGAAGATTAGCAAAATTTGCTCGGGATTGAAATACTTTTTACATCGACTCAAGAATCCTAATTTTTGCATTGCAGATTTAGCGAGGTTGAACACATGTTTATTCCATTTCAGGTTATTTTGAATATCCACTCCAAGAAGTCTAACTGATTCAACCTCATGCAATTCCTCATGGTTTATTTTAATAGGAAAATTTGTATGTCGCTCTATTCGTGAAAGACGGCATAATTTGGTTTTGGTTGGATTAAATGAAACAAGATTACGATCACCCCATTCCATTATACGCTCCAGATCTTTGTTGATGGAATCAATTAGCAGCTCTCTATCAGTGGTAACTGCAGTATGAGATCGAAATTTAGGAGATGCATGTGATGCATGTAATGTGCTGTCATCAGCAAAACTATGGATTGGGTGCACTGTGGAAATAAGTAAGTCATTAATGTATAGAAGAAACAAGGTTGGTGAGAGTGCCGAACCTTGGGGAACCCCAGCATTGGTTGTGAAAATATTGGATGTGATACCATCCAAATTAACATGAAATTGGCGACCGGTAAGAAAACTATGAATCCATGAGACAGTAAGATGGTCTATGCCATAAGATTTTAATTTAGCTATAAGATTTTTATGCCACACTTTATCAAATGCTTTAGAAATGTCAAGTGAAATACTGAATGTTTCACCGTGGTTTTCCAGCGATTTTTTCCAGAGATGGGATACGTAGGCTAACAGATCACCTGTTGCATGACTTCTACGAAAACCATACTGCTTATCATCAATAATTCGCCACATTTCCAAATAATCTATCAAAATGTAGTTAACATATTTTTCAAATATTTTAGCTAAAACCGACAGAATTGCAATTGGTCTATAATTGTTAGGGTCTATCTTACTGCCTTTCTTTGATATGGGTTGAACGCTGGCCAGCTTCCCAGAATCGGGAAATATTCCGGTTTTATAAGATAAATAGAAAATTTTTGTTAAAATTGGAGCTAGTTGTCTAGCAAAGTTTTTAAGAATGAGGGGTGGAATACCGTCGGGGCCAGCGGATTTGTTGATATTGAGAGAGAGAAGCATTTTCCGTACAATGTTGCAACGAAAAATAATTGGTTTCATTTTCGTTACAACTGGGGGAATGAGTGTGGGAGAATGGGGGGGTTCAACTATGTTTGAGTTCTCTGCGAAAATACGACCCAAAAGATCCGCTTTCTCTTTCGAGTCGCTCACGGGAATGTCATTCAGAACTAAGGTTGGAATAGAGGATCAAGTACAATTGCTCTGGACTGATTTAACTGCCTGGAAGAAACTACGTGAGCTAGATGGGTGCTCGGCGAATTTCTTTGCTTTCTTCTGGATAAACGCATCTTTGTCCAAGTCTATTTTGAAATCAACTTTTGTCTTCGTAGTATCTGGTTCGTTTGTCAAAAACAGATCCAGCAAATTATTGTTATGATGTGAATTGTCTGCGATTCTAGTGGGACACTCTATCATTTGCGTCAAACCGTGATAATCTGCGAGTATCAGTTCGGCTTGCCTTCCTACGTCGTCAGTGCGCGATGAATACTTAAGCCATTCTTTATTATGAATATTGAAGTCTCCAAGAAGGGCCAGTCTTGCTTTGGGGTAGTCCGTGGTAATCTTGTCTAGATTAGCCGATATTTTATCGAAAAGGGGACATCCTGGGGAGAATTTGGGGATCTGTATAATCCTATTACAAACATAGTTTCATCAACACCTGAGATCTTCAGTCCTATAGAATTATGGTGCTTAGAGTTCAACTCGTAGGCCTTAATTCTCATACATGAAAGTGAATCTCGAACAAATACACAGACACCATGCTTGTTATAAAAGGAATGTTCCAATTCGTAACTAGGTATCCGGTATTTATCGAGATCCAACTTCGATGCTTTGCCACTAACAATTGTTTCGGTAAAAAACAATATGTCAGGTTTATTTTTTTCGATGTAGTGATGAACCTCGTTTAGATTCGAATTGAGTCCTCTTATGTTGGTGAAGTCAATGCTAAGCTGTTGGTTCACTCTGCGGTCATTCTGTTGAGACAAAGACACAAAAGACACTAACAAAATTGAAGAGTACAAATAAAGGGTTAAATTCTAAATTCCTAACTTTTGTCAAAAAAAAGACATTTCATAATCAACTAACTGATATTTTCCAACTCCTAAAATAAGTCCGAGGTGGGAGGAGCCAGATCATGTAAAAAACTTCACAAAAAAATATATCAATCAATCCAAAAAAAAATCACTAACAACTAAAACGAAATTTTTTGCTTTCCGTTACTAAGGCAAATTTACGCTTTAAAATAATAAATAAATTTATTACATCAAAGCAATAAAGGTAAAATTTTACCTGCCTACCCCTTAATAACAGTAAACACAAAATACCAAATAATTTTTTAATAAAGAACAATCTCACCAATTATATAATTGTCTCCGCCTCCGTCCTGCAATACTTCTATTTTTATAAATACTAACACAAACACTATAACACTTATTAGCTACTTATAAACACTTATCTACACTTATAACACTTATTTTCGATTACTTTTGTTATTTTTTGTTTTTGTTTTTCTTTTAATTTAGGAGACTACTTTCCTCGTCCGACTCCGAAATATCAAAGTATATTTTTAAATATTGCATATTAATTCAAAAGTGACAAAAGCACACAAACAGTGAATAATATGGAAAACCATAATAACACATATATACATATTATGTTATACATCAATTTAAAGATAATTTCTCATATTTTTAGAATTTAAGTACAGATTTTACAAAATATTACTCCAAATTCAGAAAAAATGGTTGCTAACATGGATGACGTAAGTCGAAATCGATATTCTGTAAAATAAAAAAATAAAATCAAATTGTTACTATAAGGAAGTTTATATTATTATAAATAAAATTAAAAATAAACAGTAAAAAGTATATTTTTAAATATTGCATTTTAATAATATGTATATTAAAAGATGAAAAAATGACCTCTGGGTTGACATTTACATGGAATTACCCGCCGAATCACATAAAATGTTGTTCCAGTAAGACAAGTCGTAGTTTATATTGAAACATTTTAGTTTTAGGATAAAGTTTTCATGCGTGATACATTTGCACTGTTCCATAGGAGTGTCCTTTAACAGCAAAACATTTTTAGGCCTTAATGCGCAGAAACTGGAAAACTTAATTTCATTATCTGGAAACTCTTCTTTAAATAAAGAAAAAGCTTCTCGAGTAGAGCTCCCGGGAGTTGAGCATGGGGAACCAAAACCTGTTTTTATAATTGCCATGAAAGGCTACGACCTTATATAGTAGACTAGGTTAATATTTGACCTAGTTTTAGTTTCCTGTATTGGAATTAGAATGTAGGTTATTGGTTTATTGTGGTTTGTTGTTGTTGTGTGTGTCCCAAGCCGGTTGCTAAAGGCCTTGGAAGGTCGTCAGGTAAACTAGGTTAGTATTTGACCTAGTTCAGGTTGTCTGTATTGGTAATTTCTCGATTTAAAGTGTAGGTTAGTGGTTAATTGTTGTTTGTTGTTATTGTGGGTTTATTGTTGTTGCTAAAGGCCTAGGAAGCATGTCAGATAGACTAGGTTAGTTCAAATGTGAGTTCAAATTTAAAATTAAAACAATAAAATAATGGTACAAATGACAGATAAAACAATTTGTCACGTGTTTTTATTCATTTTTCTTTTTACATTTTTGTTTTAAAACTAAAATAAAACTATTACATGATTTTATGTACATTAATTTTATTGGGTTAACCAACCCTTATTAATTTATTAAAAACTTTTTCTCTATGAGGTTTTTTTAGAACTGCAGAGATAATAGGTTCAATATTTTTTATTCGTCTATGAAATCTATCTCGATCTCGTGCATATTCTTCATATTTTCCCTGTCGAGCTACTCTATATGCATAATCCCACACATACATAACGTAAAGATCTAATTTATTGTTAAAGGTAACTTTTTTTGTTTTTAACATTATAGTACTTTTTCCTTCCGAAGATGCATATAAATGTTAAGACAGTTTTTTACAGCACATCTAAAATGATTATTTGAAAGATGTATCGGACACATTGATTTAAAATTTTCAATCTTTAATAACGACGGTATGGCAAGATTTTCTATTTTAAAACTCTCAATATACTTTTCAAGGAAAAATTTTTTTTGTTCGCCTTTTACATAAATTTTTTCAGCTTGTTCTAAATAGTATTTAATAATTGATTTTATATCCACATAGTCAATGCATCCGCCATTCCAATTAAGTCCATTTATTTTATTGCCGCAATATCGGTTGCTATATTGTGCTGCTTGACCTAGTTCTTCTTCGTGGTAAGGTGGTTTGAAATGATAAACGATAGGAATCAAACTTCCTTTTTCAAGTAGAGCGAGTTCTTTGACAAAATATTGTTTATCGTTTCCTCTTAGAAATTGGAGATCAACTATGAAAACACGTTTGGCCATTGTGAGACTATATAAGAGACTGTCTGTCCAATTTTCCAAGATTAATTTTATACTCGACCCCTGTTTTGTATACATATAGATTTGTATAGTTAGATAGATACTCTTCGGCAAACCATGTTTTTTCATCCGTTTACTATGATGGTTGCCGGGCCGTCTTGTTGTGGGAAATCGACTTTTATTTTTAATTTAATAAAACAAAAAAACAAATATATTCAACCTCCAATTGAGAAGATTATTTGGTGTAACCCCGATAAAGAAGCCGTCCCGAAAAATATCAAAGGACTTGAACATTATAATACTATTCCAGATTTTTGTGATAATCAAGATCCACTGTTAATTATAGTAGATGATATGATGTTAAATTCTCACGACAAGATTGTGTGCGAATTATTTACTAGAGGTTCGCACCATAGAAATTTATCTGTAATATTTGTAACTCAAAACGTTTTTCACCAGGGAAAATTTTCAAGAGATATTTCATTAAATTGTAAATATTTAGTGCTTTTCAAAAACCCTAGAGATAAATCCCAAATACTGCCTTTAGCTCGTCAAATATACCCAAAACAGGTCAACGAATTTGAGAAAGTATATAATGAAGTAACTACCTTACCATATGGTTACATTTTAATAGACCTTACTCAAGATATTAATGATATATTTAGATTAAGAAGTGACATATTTGGAAAAAATTTTTGTTTTTGTACAAAAGAGCAATTGGAGCAATTTGGTGAGGAATATGAAACGATTACAAACCAACCGTCATATATTGCACCTGTTAAAAAATTCTAAGAGAAAATTTCAAAAAGTTATAATAAAACAATGTGAGCCGAATGTAATTAAAACGATCTGTGAAATTGCGTTAAATATTTTAAAAGGTAACTGTCATTTAAATAAAAGAGCAACCAATCAACCACCTTCATCAACATCATTAGAAAAACAACTACCTGAAACAAATGAATTTATTAAAATATGTATAAATCAACCACCACTTGAGCTAAAATTAAAGGCAGATCATAGCTACTCACTCGAAGAGTTACTGAAATCATGTTTTGATCAGATAACTGTAAAAATTAAAGATTTTAAAAAACATAAGTCAAGACTCTTAGATTTATTTAAAACATTTCTGCAATATTTACCTATGACACCCGTAATTAAACCAGAAATGCTTTTTGTCTATACCGATATTATTGAACCAAATATGGTGGGTGATAGCACGGTGAGATGTTTAAGAACGATAAACACAAAAAATGCATTTGAAGTAATGGAAAAAGAAATTTTAAATATACAATATTTTGCTGTTGAGAAAAATTTTTTTGATAATATTTCTATTCTAATCTGTGATAAATATAGTAGCAAAATTAATTTTGCAACAAGTAGTATTCCTACAAAAATTGTATTACATTTTAAAAAAGTATATAAATAAAAGGGGGGATTCTATTAAACAATTTAGTGTTTTATGAAAAGCATTATGGAAGGAGTATATTACAGATACTATTTGAGTCAAACGGGGAAAGGCATTGAGGATATTGGTCCGTTGGTACATTCGACTGTACCATATCAACGAGGACGTGGCCTAGGTAGTTTTTTTGGGGGACTTTTCAAGTATTTGAAACCAATATTTTCTTCGGGGGCTGATTTACTAAAAAGGCAGGTTGTAAACTCTGGTATAAGTGCTTTATCAGATATTGTATCCGGTGCAAATATTAAGGAAGTTCTGCAAGATCGCGGTAAAGAGATTGTCAAAAGTGTAAGACGCGGGGCAGTTCAAAAACTCAATGAAATGTATGGGTCGGGAAAAAGGAAAAGAAAAGTTATAAATAAGCCGTCGATCAAAAATTTAAATTATTTTACCTCGAAACGACGTAAAGTTATTAGGCGTAAGAAAGAAAAAGATATTTTTGATTAATTATGGTGGAATGTATGAAATCTGAATTGGATATATTTAAAGCACAACCTATTCAATCAAGTATTCTACGATCCGAAGAGGTTTCTTACAACCCTATAGCCTCATTAGATAAACCATCGGTAATAGAATTTGTTTCATTAGGTCATGGAGATACATATAGGGACTTATCTTCTACATATTTAAGATTGAAAATACGGATTTTGAAAAAAGATGGAGGGTTATGGAATAATGATAAAGGGGCAGACGGAAAAGAACTATCACAGCCAAGTGTAGTTAACAATCTTTTACATTCTCTAATAAAACAATGTAATATTCAATTAAACGGGAAAAATATAACACCATCAGACGGAAATTATCACTATAGAGCATATATTGAATCGCTATTAAATTATGGTAATGATGCTGCTACCACACATTTAGAGTGCTCAGGGTGGACATTAGATAAGGCGAACATAGAAAAATCTAATAATTCTGGATCGAAAGACCGTCAAAAATTGTATAATAATAGCAATGTTGTTGAGCTAATGGGTAAACTACATGTAGATATGTTTAACCAGCCTACCTTACTTATAAACAACGTGGATGTTCGAATTACACTAACACTAGAAAAACCAGAATTCTATTTTTTTTCTGACGATACCGATGAATCTCAATTGAAAATTTTAGAAGCAACATTGTTTATGAGACATGTAACTGTTAATCCGAGTGTTCTATTAGCACATAACGCTGTTTTGGAAAAAAAGAATGCTATATATAGTTATAAACGTGTGGAAGTAAAAACCTATACTCTTCCTATGAATACATCATCCATATCGCTCGACAACGTTTTCATTGGTCAATTGCCGACTACAATCATCTTTTGTATGACCGAAAATATTGGTTATTCAGGAAAAAGATCAAAAAACCCGTACAATTTTAAACATTTTGATATTTCTCAATTTTCGTTGAATGTGAATGGGGTACAGATACCTAATACAGCAATTGAAACTAGTTTCTCTGATGAATATAATTGTTATACCAGAGCCTACAACACACTTTTTCAAGGAACAGGGATATCCCATAATGATAAAGGTCATCAGATAACAAAAACAATGTTTAGCAATGGATTTTTTTTACTTGCTTTTGATTTAACCCCCGATGCATCAGGGAATGAAATGTGCCAAGGTCTACTTAATCAAGGAACTGTTAGAATTGAAGCAAAGTTATCAAAACCATTGCCGTCCACATTAACTGCAATTGTTTATGGGGAATTTGATGCAAACATTCAAATCGATAAAAATCGAAATATATTCACAAACCTATAAATAGGATGAAAAAGCGTGAGTCAAAATATTTTACATCATGTCTTCATCCTGTGCACTTGTCGATGTTACATTTTGTTGTAACGACAAAAACAGTTTGTTTGTGAAAGAAATTAGTATAGTGGGATTTAAAGAGCCTTGTAAGAAGTTCGTAAAAGAGTTTACTTACAAGTTTCCAACAAAAGAGCTAACAAATCAAAATATTGAAAATTATTCTTTTGGAACTGTGACTAACGAAAATATAACTAAAGAGTTTAAACAAATATTAGAAAGTTTTGATATAATCATTACCAACAAACTAATTAAAAAAGAGTTTTTAGTAAATTATGTAAAGGAAGCGAGCAAAGTTTATGATCTGAGTCAATTTATTTTATGAACACTTTAGAAATAACTAACATTTTAAAATGTAACCAGCGTACAAACAAAAAATTTAAGGCGGTATTCGCTCTGGATAGAATTCCAAAAGTAAAAGAAAAACCATCTCTTTTAATCGTTAACACGGATAAGGCTAAGGACCCTGGAACACACTGGTTAGCTATTTATATTCCTAAAAAGGGGTGTATAGAATACTTTGATTCTTTTGGGCAGAAACCAACTAAACCTGAAATTTTAAGATATTTGAAGAATCATTGTTTAATTTTTAATGATAAACAGTTGCAAAGTAATTTTACAGATGTATGCGGGCAATATTGTTGTGTTTACGTTTGGTTTAGATGTTTTGCTTTAAGTATGAAAAGTTTTTTGAACCAATTCAGTAAAGTAAATCATATTGAAAATGACAGGTTGATTTTAAAACTATTTCATAAAATATTTGGAAAATACAACTTTTTACAGTCTTGTAACCCGAGAGTTAGAGGAAAGTTAAAAAGAAATGGAAATTCGACATGAAAACACGATGTCTTTATTATTAAACTATACATACTTTCTTAATAAAAACCAGACCTTTAGAATTTCTGTTGGTTTTACGGGGGAATCATTTGAAGCCACAACCATATTCCATCGTAATGGAAAAGAAGTAATTGTTCTGAAATATCGTGATTGGTGTGAATTTTACCATCTATACAAAAAGCTGCTGTGCAGTCGAACAATAAAAAATACCAAATTATGTTTACAAGCAGGAATTCAAGCTATTCGTAGTCAAACTCTTAGTGTCAACAGAGAAGAGGCCGATATATTTAACAACCTTGTTGATTTTCTTCAAGCTGTAATGATTCACTATAAAAATTCCGAACAAAATGTAAGAGCGTATGTTGAAAAATACATAAAAACCTGTGAAGAAAAACAAGTGGAAAAGTTGCATGAAGAAATTAACATCCCAAAGCAACGGATCAATGTGCAGTGTAATTTTTCTAGATTATTTTTCGAGATACCTGTAATATTAAACAATAAACTACGCAAAATTGTACGAAAATAAAAACAATTGCCTTTTATTTATTTTATTTTTATTTTTATTTTTATCTATCTATAATGTTACTAAAAAACCATTCGAAATATCCTTCTTGCTCGACTTCGATATTTTGTTCTTCGTTAACCTGCAGATCATCTGTTTGAGAGTCAAACCAGTTTTGACCGTCCTGCCATTCCTCTTCTTCCTCCTCTTCAAGTAATTGCGGTGGTGATGGTGGTGGTGGTATAAATTCTTGAAAAGACGAGGTCACCTCGTTAACCTGCAGATCATCTGTTTGAGAGTCAAACCAGTTTTGACCGTCCTGCCATTCCTCTTCTTCCTCCTCTTCAAGTAATTGCGGTGGTGATGGTGGTGGTGGTATAAATTCTTGAAAAGACGAGGTCACCTCGTCAACATCAACATCATAATCATTCGTGGTTGAACTAATTTGGTTTTCTTGTGTAATTTTATTTAAAAAATAATTTTCATTACTTTCGTTGGTAAACGGAAACGAAGTCGAATCAGCTTCCATATTAAAAGTTGATTTCTGTAGGGAGACTGAGGATTTCTACAAAAATTTAGCTATTATGTACAACTTTTCAGAATCAGCTGCCTCTATATATAGAAAGAGAAACTAAATATTGTGTGTATTGTGTATAGGATGTCACGAGCACAAATTGTTTCAGAGCTACACAGGCCACTTAGAAAAAATTTTCGTAGGAGAAAGTTCATTCAAAAGGGTTTGAATGATACTTGGCAAATTGATTTAGTCGAAATGATTCCTTATGCCAAATTTAATAAAGGTTTCAAATATTTATTGACGGTGATTGATACTTTTTCCAAATACGCTTATGCTGAACCTGTCAAACGTAAAACTGCTGAAGATGTTTTACGAGCACTTGAAAATATTATCAAGCAAGCAAAGGATTCCCCAAAAAATATTCATTCAGACCAAGGCAAAGAGTTTTTCAACAGACAGTTTAAACAATATATGTTGAAAAATAAAATTAATCATTATCATACATTCTCAGAGCTTAAGGCATCTATCGTGGAACGTTTTAATCGAACTTTGAAAAGTATGATGTGGAAAAATTTCAGTTTACAGGGGAATTACAAATGGATCTCAATTTTACAATCATTGTTAAAAAACTATAATTCAACACCGCATAGAACAATCAAATTACCTCCAGAAAATGTTTCAAAGAAAAATGAAAAATCAATACTTAGAAGTGTATACATGCATCCAAAAATTTTTCAAAAAGCTAAATTTAAGATAGGAGATAATGTAAGAGTCAGCAAAAATAAAGGAAACTTTGAAAAAGGCTATCAACCAAACTGGTCAACAGAAATTTTTAAAGTGGTTAAAGTTAAAAATACATATCCGATTACGTATAACTTAGTCGATTATACCAACACTCCAATTTCCGGGGGATTTTATGAAACAGAACTAACATCTGTAAAATTTTCTGATACCTATCTTGTCGAGCAGATTTTAAAAAGAAAAGGGAATAAAGTTTACGTCAAATGGTTAGGATTTGATAAATCGCACAATTCATGGGTAGATAAAAACAATATAATTTAGAACTTCTGAAAACATTTTGGTAAAATTAAGTATTAATAAATTTGTATAAAATAATTCCTCGTTTTTACTGGAAATAAATAAGTTTTCGTTTACTTGAAATTATTAAAGAAAAACTCACTAAAACTTTTGTTTTACGTCGGGAAAAATATGAAAAAAACCCGACCTTTTATTTTATGTTTACATAAGCTACAAAATTGCTTAAAACTAAAAAACTGAATATTTGTTACTCCGACTAAAATTGACTTCTGTTTTACCTTTATGTTGTGTAATAATCGTAGTTTACACAAATTTAGGCCTTTTGTATCCAAACGGTACGGAACTATGGTCTTTCAGAAATCGACGTTTTTCTGATTTCGGTTGGTATCTTTTTGTTTCAGTTACTGTATGAACCTCATGATCTTTAGTTCTTTTAATATTTTGTGAAACCACAGCGATATTTTCCCAATCTTGCGGATGAAGAACAGCATGTTTAATCGTTTCAAAATTTATTAGTTTGGATGTTGTATGGTTTAAATTTATGCCTTTAACTTTACAAACAAGCTTTTCTGAGTTATCTTTAGTCGAAAAAACTTTAAACGCGTAATTTTTTGGTCCACCACTAACAAATTCAGATATATAGCTGCCGAGGCCATAACATTCTAGTTCATCGGTCATATCACCAATACGTTCTCCTAGAGGTGGGTCATATTCTCCTTCTTGACTTATATAAATGATTGAGTCCGTATCGTAATACAAAACTCTGTGACCGATCTTTTCTAGATAGCTGTAAAGATGAAGTCGAGCCTGTGCTGTTGTGTAAGCAGCTATACACACATTGATTGTTGATAGAGAATTTACCGCTTCTTCTTTATACTGCCAGCTCACAATTATAACTTCCTCGTTAATAGGTAGTATTTGACAAACTTCTATTGAAGGATTTGTTAGTAAGTCATTCAAAACAAACGGTTGGTTAACAATAGTTGTTTGTTGTTGGTTTTCTCGCTGACCAAATTTTCCCCAAAAAGAATTTAAAATTAATTTTGCAAAAGACCTTAATCCAGGATTATTGTTGATATTTTTAAATTCCAATTGAACTTCTTCTGAACTTAAAAAGGAATCAATATACTTTTGTTTTTCCAATTCTGTTTGATATTTAGACGGAAAACCTGAAGATTCCTGTTTAATTTTTATAAACTTATTCATCATTTCCGTGAAGAGTCCTTGTTCTTTCTTTTCCTTGTTATATTGCGTAATCTCGTATTCCCAGATTTCGTAAATGTGTAAAATTTTGTAGTTTTTTTTGAGAGCCTGTAAAACTTCGTCAATCACCCATGTTCCAGTTAATGCCCTTTCATCGTTAGAATGTAAACAAAATGCACTTTGATTTTTTTGATCTCCGCAGCTTTGGCAGAGTGAGAACATCAATTTGTTATTTTGTTTTTGCGGTAAAACTGGATGAAATAGGTTTTCTGGTGGTAATATTTTACATTTAATCAACCCATTCGTTTTTTGTAAATCAATTCCAGAACACACAGAATTTCCAACATGTACTTTAGGGTGTTTAACAGGAAATTTGCCATATTTACAGACCCCCGGGTACATCGAGCAGACGTCTATGTATTTAATTTTCTCCCCGTTTTTACACTTATAATGAGTGTAGACATTGCCTGTTCTTCCACCATAGAATGCATCCCGAGGGTTTAGTGGTGCAGTAAAAATTATTGGGTGGTTTTTTAAGTAAAACATATTTTTGTTTGTTTTCATTTGTTCGCGAAATGCGCATTCCCACATTTCGATTACTTTATATCCAAGGGATTTTAAGTACTCATTTTTGGCCAGCGTTCTTTCATACCTTTGATTTAAAGTATCGTTAGAATCATTATACAAGGATACATCTCTTTTATGGATTAGGCACTTCGGATGACCATGGTAAAAACAACCTAGAAAGTTAATAAAAATTAATAATGTGTTATAGCGTGTTTTGAATTTTAATTTTGTTTTATTACCTTGAAACTCAAAAACTTCCTTAGTGCTGTCACAAAATGCATCAACTTTGACACCGCCAATCACTTTTTCTCTCCCGTTAGCAGCATATTGAAATTTAATTTTTCGGGTGTCCTGCTCCCATACAAGCCACTGTAGAGCAATTTCGGATTGATTGTCGACTAGTCTGTAACCATGTCGTGGAATTATACCTATCGTGTTCAAACACAGAAAGTTTCGTCTGAACACTAGGTTACAGGCTGAGGCTATTGTTGCTGCTTCTAAAAACGGTTCAATGTTGCATTCTTGTAAAAATATTCTTCTGAAGCTTAAACAAGCTTCAGTCAAAATCTTCACATCATTGCTACAGTATTCAACTATTTCTTTTCGCATGTTGAATTCGCAATTTTTATTTTCAGTGTACCATTTATGAAACTCATTTCTCTCATCTTCTTTCATTGAATCGGGGGTGAAATATTTCATAGGCGGTAAAGAACCTATATAATTTTCATTTTCCAGTTTATTAAATAAATGCGGAAAAAACCCCTTTTTTAATTTTGTAGATAAGTTAAAGGCTTTTGGCAATTTTGCTAGGGCCATCGGGAAAAAATTAAGTGAATCGATAAATTTGACATTGTTGATCATCATCAAAATAATTTTCGTTCCTCTCATTATTAGTTTGGGTTCCACATTCGTTTTGTTTAAAACATAGTTTAAAATAAACTGATGATCAAACGCTTGTCCGTTATGAGCTACGACAATTATTTCACGGAATTCTGCGCTTAATTTCAAAATGTGATTCATCATTTTTTCGATTACATGATTTTCTTCAAAAATTATTTGTCTAAATTTACACTTTTGACAAAAAACTAGAGATTCATCGTCAATACAGTTGTCACATCTTTGCTGTAAAACACACAAATTAGGGATATGCTGTCTTAGTTGTGTATCAATATTTTTTTCCTGTCTTGTCTCTAAATCGTAGAATACATATATGCAGTTTTTAAAATTTTTCTGTTTTTTATCTTGCTGAATGAAGCAAAGATGATCCGAAGGTACATGTTGATGACAAATTTTACAAAAATATTCATTACAAAAATGCTGTCTTTCTGTTTTGTAAACGTGCAAACAATTTAAACACTTTTTCACTGTATCACAAATACTTTTTGAGTTACATGATGAGGCTCGATGAAAATCAAAACATTTTTCCCCTCTAAATGTTCTATTACAGATATTGCATTTAACATTTGTACCATTCTTTGGGCATTGTGTTGAATTACGACAACATGGACAAGTTTTTGAACATCTGTGTTCATTTTTGTGCCAAAATGGAACGTGACAACTTTCGCAATAATAATCTGTACAAAAAGCAGCAGTGAGTGATCCAATCACATTAAAATGATTTTCATGGTATAACAAATTTAGGTTTTTTACATCTTTTGTGGTATTTCCCTCAAATATCACAATTCGACCCCTAGTGTTATATTGGTAGACAACAATTTTGTAATTTGTCAAATAATTTTGAAATTTTGTTAATTCATGTATTCCACACCCCTGTTGTGGAATAATTACGCCTGCTTTTTGGATTAGCTCTTTAGCTTTAATTGCTTGAATTTTCCCGACATCATGTAAAATGTGTCTAAAATTGACCTCTTTATCAATTTTTGCAATGCACACTACTAGGGCACGGGGTAAGCATAAGTTATCTTTATTTTTTATTGTTATTATACCACGGCGTTGTTTGCATTCTTCAGCAAAATTGTAAAATTGTTTTTTCCTACCTTTACCATAAGGTAAACTGATATATGTTGCGGTCAAACAAAATTTGTCTGTACTTAAACCTGTAAAGTAAAAGTGAAAAAGTAAAAAATGTTCAGCATTTTCATTTAAAAGTACTCACCCTCGGAATTGCTTTGAAAAACCTTTGAAATCACATCCCAAATATGCTGAAACGTCAGTCCACCTGCTGTTTGAAAGTTTATCCATGCAGGGCCACGATGCTCGAAGCTTTCACCACAAAATGTCATTCCAATTTTGTCGCTTGGGCTAACTTCTTTTGTAATATATTTGACAATATCGTGGAGTGCCCCTTTAATCCAAGTAATTGGATCAATATAGCTTGGTACAGGTTTTATCGAAAATTTAGTTTCGCGTCTGCGCAAGTTAAACTTCTGCATATTTTTCCCCGTTTCGGAATCGATTAAAAATCGCTCTTCTTCCACTTCTTCCCCAGAAGTTATAAACCTTTTCATTAGAAGTTTTTTTGCCATGTTTTAATGTTGAATCACAAAACTAATACAATATAAATTTTCTAGCATGATAGGCTTTTATACTTAATTTGTCATCATATTGTTTTTGTATTACTTCAATACTCTAAATCGGAGAGTAAAGCAAATTTTCATCAAGATCTTTTAATTTATCTAAATTTTCATCGCCATAATTTACAAAATGTAAATAAATTATCACGAACAAAGCAAAATAAAAAATGATTTTTCAATTTGTTTTTGATGATGGAAAAAGAAGAATAAAGAATAAATAATAAGTTAAGCTAGGTTAAGATATAATAAGTTGATTAATGTACAAGATAAATTTTCATCGAGATTATTTTTTAATATACGTTTTTTCTCGTATGCATACAGAAAAGCATCAAGAATTGCATTTAATTTATCTATTGTAAACGTTATTATTTGACGTCTTTAAGTTTTCTTTGGGTGATTTTAGTTTTGTTGTATTTTGTTTTTTATTTGTTTAAACTTACAAATAAATAAAGCAAATCTACTTCAAGGTAGTATAATGAACTTGGAAAGAAGATAAATAGAAAAATAAATAATTTAATTTATTGTTATTGTTGCGTTTTTTCTCATATGCATAATTTTTTAAATTTTTTATTAATTTTAAACAACAGAAAAGCATCAAGAATTGTATTTAATTTATCTGTTGAAAACGAAGAAGATTATGTGCAAGATGGGAAAAATTTTTATTATTTGCCGTCTTTAAGTTTTCTTTGGGCGATTTTAGTTTTGTTGTATTTTGTTTTTTATTTGTTTAAACTTACAAATAAATAAAGCAAATCTACTTCAAGGTAGTCTAATGAACTGGGATAGAATATAAATAGAAAAATAAATAATTTAATTTATTGTTAATTGATTATGAGTTTTTCTTTGTTGTCTTGTTGTGTTTTGTTATTTTATTTGTTTTTGTGAAACAATATATTTTCCCCCCCACTAACTTTTAAGCATCGTAAATTGGTATAAATATCAAGCAATTGTAATCAACAATTGTAGTCTAACATAGTTATTTGATAAACATGGAAAGTTCAACAGACAGCTTTTTAAACGAATACCTAGTAACTTCCGATTGTCAAGCGGCTCCACCTCTCAAAAGAAAGCGCTTACATCATCAAACACAGCAACAACAACAGATACTACAACAACAACAACAACAGCAACAACAACAACAGCAACAACAGCAACAACATCAAATGACCAGAAAACAAATTTTTCTGGCAAAATGTTCAAGCGCAGCAAAGGAGAAATCAAAACCATTTATGAAGATAGCGGAATTGCAGGAAAACCACGCATACAAATTATGCACAATTCGAAAAATCGACACAAAATTTGGGAAAAAGTGGATTTTCGAAACCGGAGATGTATTATTATTCGCACCAAATAAATTCAATGAATTATTTAACGAGGAAGATTATACAGCATTAGTTATGGAGGAAAATTTCTACCTCATAAAAACCCCTCAAAACGGTTTAACACTCTTAGAAGGTGAAAATAAAAACATTAATTAAATTTTATTTAAGTTTTAATTTTAAGACAAAAAATAAAACAAGAAATTAAATTTTAGTTTTAGAGCAAAAAATGTAAAAAAGAAAAAATGAATAAAAACACGTGACAAATTGTTTTATTTGTCATTTGTACCATTATTTTATTGTTTTAATTTTAAATTTGAACTCACATACAGGGAAATAACTAACCTAGTTTATCTGACATGCTTCCTAGGCCTTTAGCAACAACAATAAACCCACAATAACAACAAACAACAATTAACCACTAACCTACACTTTAAATCGAGAAATTACCAATACAGACAACCAGAACTAGGTCAAATACTAACCTAGTTTACCTGACGACCTTCCAAGGCCTTTAGCAACCGGCTTGGGACACACACAACAACAACAAACCACAATAAACCAATAACCTACATTCTAATTCCAATACAGGAAACTAAAACTAGGTCAAATATTAACCTAGTCTACTATATAAGGTCGTAGCCTTTCATGGCAATTATAAAAACAGGTTTTGGTTCCCCATGCTCAACTCCCGGGAGCTCTACTTTCTCGTAAAAGCATTGTGAGATAATGTTTTTGTAAGTGTTTGATGTGGACTGTAATGTTGATGGTTGGTTCACTTATTCACTCCGGTTTCACAAAAGATAGTAATTGAAACTCAATTAATTTAATTTAAAAAAATAACACCAACTTTATTTCAATTTAATTTTTTAATATTTAATTTTAATCAACGAAAGAATTGTAATGTGAACTGGGTCACGGTTAAACAAGTAATAATTTTGTTTTAATTTTATAATGAATACATGGTTTTAAAGAAAAAAAAGTACTATGAATTAATTAAAAGTACTAGAATAATTTACATATGATTTTAATGATTAAAGAAACATTTATAAGGTTTATTTATTGCTAGTTTAGACTTGGGTCTAAACATACCGCCGACGTTGAAGCATCTGGTTCAAGATATTGGTAGTAGTACGAGCTTCACAACTGGTCGCTTGATGATTCCAGCCTTTGTACGTAGGGTTACCACGCGAACGACTCCATCTTTGCCTGGATGAGTTATTATAACCTTCCCTAAAGGCAAAATTGCTGGTGGCAGGTTATCTTCGCGTATCAATGCTATATCATCAGGCTTAAGGTTCTTGTGTTTATGTTGCCATTTTGAACGATTATGAAGTGTTGTCAAATACTCATTGTGCCAACGAGACCAAAAATGTTGCATCAATTGTTGAATAAGCTGCCAGCGAGATAGTCAGTTTTGCTGTATAGGCTTAAAATCTTGTTAATCTCGTTTTGTTTTGTTAGAAATTTAGAATGACTAACGAAACAAAACGTGCATTAAAACACCACCCAGAATCTCCAGAAGGGAGAACTGTCCTGCTGTGCCACAACTCTTCCTAACTTATAATTACGTTAATCAATCATTTAAAAAAATAACTATCTAGAGATAAATATAAATATAACAGAAATATCGAAAATACCTTTTCTGAAGGTGAGGATGATTAAAGTCCTGATCATGAAATTATAACTCTTACAGCAATTCAATATCCTATTCATGTGCCTCAAACTTACTCCAGATGCGTAAGTTTCGAACCAGCATTACACCCTACTCACGGTATAATTATACCGTACATATAATATGTGGTTGTTGAGGGTAGTAGTCCATTTAGTGTTAGTTTTTCTTTTCTTCTTCTATTAATTCTTGACGTAGGATTTTGTGATGGAAAATCAGAAAAAAACAACACATTGAAACTTTTCACTCGAAACAAAATTTTATTTCCAAACTAAGTTCAATTTAATTTTCTATTCTTTATGTTGTTGGTTTTTTTTCTTTTTTATTGACTTAAACATTATAATACAATTAATATTCACTGGTATTATATTCCACAAAAACAAGTTATATTCAAGAAACCTTTTTTTTTTTAAATTATATTTCAAACCATGATTACTATGTCGTTTACACCAAAACTCATCTCAACTCTTGAGAATTCTAAGACTCACTTTTTTAACACCAACTGCATACCAACTCATTCAGTATGCCAAAACAAACTTTCTTTACCGTCTGCCAAACCCCAACTGATTAATTCAAGACAACATTCGCACGAGCAAAAAGATTTCGTCAGCATAAATTTTCTTTTATTTTATTAATTCTTACATTTCTTTCATATTTAAGTAAAAAAATATGTAGAAAATTAATAAAAAAACAACTTAATACCGGAAGTGTTGGATGTACGTTGGAATGTTTAACCAGTTGTGTTGTTACACAAACAGGTTGAAAAGTGAGTGATCTATAGTATATTACTATAGGATGGAAAATGGAAGTACACCCAACATTTAAAATCTTGCCCATTACAACTTGTTTGTTCGTATCGAAAATCAAACATAGAATCTTCACATTGATATAATAATCTTTTTTAGAACAAACTTGGAAAGTGGAAACGTTGTTTCCTTTAAAAAAGTTAAACATCAATTGCCTTTCCATAAATCGCCATTAATGACATTTATAATCTTATGGACAAAAAACAAGTTCTAGCAACTTTGAAGAAAAATTATTTTCCGTTCAATTCGTTTTCGTTATTGTGTGTGAGTTTAATAATGTTTTTCGTTATTTAGTCGTTTGGAGATGATATTTGATTTTGAAAAGTTTTCCGTTTTGTTTTAAGAAATGAGTTATGAGTTTTATTGAGAAGTAAAATGAAATATCAGAAATGTTGAAATGTTTATTAATACATTTTGAAATGTAATAAATGTGTTTCAATTATTCGGTTCAAAAATAACTAGACGTTGCAAAAGGTTATGAAAGGATAAGAGATACAGAAATCAAAAGTTTTCCTTAATAAAAACAAAAGCCTCATTCTTGAGTTTCACTAAGGAACCTAGTTCACGAATGGCAATAGGAAGTCTATTCCATACATTAGAGACACCATAAACAAAAAGCGACCAGTGATACTGCTTCCAATGGTTGTAAGGCACAAGTAAATGACCAATGCGAACCGATCTAGAAAAATACAACTTACTATATAGGTAACCTGGCAATTTATACTGAATTAACTTGAAAATAAAAACGGCAGTTCTCAAGTCAAAAAACTGTTTTAGACTGCAACCAAGGATTGAATTTGAGTATTCGGAGACATGATCAAACTTCTTCAGGCCAAAAATGTATCGTATACAGGAGTTAAATGCAACCTTAAGTTTTGTAAAGGAATCCGAATCAAGATTACAAATAATAACATCACAGTAATGAAAGTACGGAACTATCAAACTCCTAACCAATTGCATTCGTAAGACAAACGGTTTTATAACCTGCAGAAGTTTGAATCTATAGAATGCAAAATTGATTTTCCTACACTGATCAACGATATGGGTATGTAATAGGTTATCTGACTGTCTGGTTTAATTGTAATGGTCCAGATGACCTATCTACTTTTTTCAGGTGCTTATTTGTCACTTACACTTAGATTAGGAGTGAAAAACTCTTACCTGGTTAGCTGGTTATTGTTGACTTTCTCGATTGATGTGTCGTGGTAAATAAAAGATTTTCTTTTTCTTTTGAACTTATAACTTCATACGTTAACACTAATGTTAATGTTAACACTAAATTTTTCTTTGAATGAAATTTTCTCTTAATTTTATGAATTTTCTTTGTATAAAGATTTTTTGAAATAAATACTACATTTTTCTTTGAATAAAATTTTCTTTTAATTTTATGAATTTTCTTCGAATAAAGATTTTTTGAAATAAATACTAAATTTTTGAATCAAACACAATATTTTGGAACAAACACACTAAATTTTCACTTGGTTGTAATTTTCGATACACCAGACTTATCGCGTCGACCGGGTTGTTTTAAAAAAGACTGACTGACGCTTTCGCTTGGTTTTCCATGGGTTTTATAATAAAAAACTTAGTTTTTTTTAACCAATCAAAACTTATGATTTAATTATTTCTAGCTTCTATCGAAAATGTAGTATTTGCTATTTTTTATGTAAACATAAGTTCATAATTTTATTAACTTTTAATTGATCAGATTTCGTAACTTCCGTTTTGTTTATTTGGCTTGTGAATAAATTTTATTGACTAAGTATTTTTGATACAAAGTTACATGAATTTTTGTTTTTATTGTAACTTTGATGGCAATATCGTTTAACAAGTTTTTTGGAATTTGGTTAGTAAATTTGGTTATTGGTGAATTTTATTTGATTGGATGTTTTCGATATTGTATGAAAATATATATGATTTTAACATTGTTGCTTAGAATATTTTCTTTGAATTCGTGGGAATCGCTTAGGTTATGAAAATTTTTTGGTATCAAGACTTTGTTGCTAAGTTGATTTGTTTGGAATTTATTTCATGCGATGGTGAAATCGTGAATTTTGCTTAAGTTAGGCTTCTTAATAATATTTGAAATTGAGTTTTGAAAATTGTTTGGATGATTTCTTAGTATGATGAAATAATTAGTTTCGTGGTGAAATGGCGTTTTTGATGGAGATTGTTGATATACATGATATCAATGATTTAATACAATGTTTGGGGGAAAATATGGTTTTGGGTGTTTTATGGGATTATGTGTGGTTTGGTTAAGCGTGAGATTAAGTTATATTGAGTAGTTTTGAGCTATATTGCTTTATATGTATATTCCTAGTTTAGGAATACTGCAAGTAGACCAAGTTAAAGTGTTGTTCATATAAAACCCAAGATTCTTAACAGATTTACCCACTGACAGCTGAGAATCGCCAAGAAAGAGCAATGGGGGATCAATATCAGCGCCCGCTTTGGTAACAAATAGGACCTACGTTTTATTTGGATTGAGTAGAAGACCGTTATTAAGAGACCAGTTGTAAATTTAGTTTAGGTCAAAATTAACCTTACGAAAAATTTCATCAATCTCGTAGAGCTTACCAGTAATATACATTTGACAATCATCAGCATAGAGCAGATAGTGCAGGTACAGCACAACAAGAGGTAGATCATTTATAAATACCGAGAACAACAGAGGCCCCAAAATCGATCCCTGAGGAACTCCACGATCGACCGCCAATGAACTGGACAAGACTCCATTAGCCTTGACGATATGTTTCCGATCACATAGATATGAAAATATCATTCTGATAGCAGCAGTAGTAAACCCATAGTACACAAAGAGTTTTTGTATAAGAAGAGTCGGATTGATCATACCAAAGGCATTAGTGAAGTCAAGCAGAATAAGAACAGCAAAAGAGTTAGCATTATTCAAACCCCTTCCAATATCATCAGTCAGTTTGACTAACGCAGTAGTAGTGCTATGCCCGGCCCTAAAGCCAGATTGAAGACCTACAAGAAGAGATTTCTGTTCCAAAAAATGCACGATCTGTATATTAAGTATCTTCTCAAATGCCTTAGAGAGCGCCAGCATTACACTAATTGGGCGAAGATCTTTGAACTCAGTAGGGGATGACTTTTTCGGAATAGGCGTAATCACACCAATCTTTCAACGTTCAGGAAAGGATGAGGTTGAAATTAAAATGTTAAAAAAGATGGTTATGAAAGGTAGACCTACAGGACGGATCATTTTAAGAAATTTAATACTAATACCATCGAGATTGACATTATTACTATCCCTAATCATAATAAACTCAAGAGGAGGCTTGGGAACCTTATGATTGTATGAAATGATTATTAAATCGTGATCAGAAATCTAGGGTATACACACTTGATTAGCCCCAATGATTCTATCTTTCTCGGATTCAAAGGCAATGAACAGATAAAAAAAAACGCATTCCTCTAGTCGCATCAAAGCCAACCGACCACAAACCAGCAGATTCAAGAAGCTCAGCAAGAAGGTTCGAGTCATCCAGCATATCAATATTAAAATCGCCAGATATAATAACATGTTTATAGAGTGACTGCAGCGGAGAGAGGAGATCACTCAGAGCGACTAGGTGAGAGGAGACATATGGCGGCGGTTTGTATAACACAATCACACAGATCTTACCAGTTGAAAGAAGAATATCAGTCATAATGTACTCAAGTTTACTACCCGTAGCCGAATTCTCAATAACGCGAGTTTTTAAGTGCGACCGGAAATATATTCCAACTCCACCACAATTTTTACCAACACGATCATGCCTGACAAACTTGTAGCCAGGAATAGAAACCAGTTTAGCAAGAATTTTATGGTTCAAAAACGTTTCAGACACACAGAAAATATCGAAATTACTAGACCTTACCTTCAACAGAATATCATCAAAGTGTCCAAAAAGGCTTCGCACATTCATATGACCACAACACAAGAGAGTCACACTGAAGGCCATAATTTTGATCGAATGAATCCGCATTATTGCTCCAAGTAAGAGGCACTCCGCGCTTCTTCGTGCGCTCACGGAATACAAAGGGTTTAATCAGCACTCCTGAAGGCCAAAATGACGGTTTAGAAACAGCTGAGAGATATTTCTCCTCGATCCCCACTTTAAAAGAAATAAAAGAAAGTGTTGAGATATCTTTATCAGTACGTACCAGCGATTTGCACGCGACTGATGTTTGTTCAGCAACAGGACCGAGACTATTCTTTATAAAACTGCAGACAGCATCAGTCTTGGTATTAGGTTCAAGCCGCGAAACATGAAAATAAAACTTCTTATCCACCATGGCCGCTCTAATATTGACATCTACATCTTCAACCCTATTGCCAATAACTGTAGCGTTAACCGCCATAGGTTGTTGTTGAATAAAGCTCGAGTCAAACCCTATACCAGGTGGTATTCGTAATGCTGCGATCTCCTTGTGTAACAAATTGATACTCTCATTGAATGATAATAAGATTGATTGCATTTCCGCATCTCTTTTCCTCCATTCAAGATTTAATGCACGAAGCTTCAAATTGTTATGGTAGATATTTCTTATTAATTGAGTGAAACATTTCATTGTAGAATCGAGACTCGGTTTCGTAACATTTACAAAGAATATGTACAATATATATTTACAAAAATTGTACAATATATACAAAAAATATGTACAATAGTATACAAAAAATATATGTACAATGGTAGCAAAAAATTATGTACAATAGTATACAAAAAATATATGTACAATGGTAGCATTAAAAAACAGTCTCCGAAAAAAAGTACTACCCCAAAACGGTTTTTTTCCAAATTAAAAATAAATTAGTTTTTCTAACTTATTCGACAACCAGGAACAGGGGCATCCTGCGGTCCACTCCACTCCTTTTCCTGTCGCTTAATCGGTGAGATGGAAACCTCCTCCAGCTCAACCACTTGAGTATCCTTGGTCGAGAAAGACTCCATCTCCACGACCAAGTGACTCTCTTCTTTCTTCTTCCTGTTCTTCTCTCTCTTCTTCCTATTTGAGTCTCTGTTCCTTTTGATCCTTCTTCTTTCCCGCCAGCCCACATTCAGTTCCAAAAGTGGGAGTTCCTGGAACAGCTGTTCCAGAAGCTCACTCACTATCTGGTCCGAATGTGGATCTGGCCCCTGCTGTCTTCTACAATACATATCTTATTCAACCGAATTCAAATTCCTAATTTTCCTAAAATTCCCACACTGTGTAACGTCCGCTATATTCGCCTAAACAACAATAAAACCAATTCATCTTCTTTTTCTAATTCAATAAAAATGTATTTCAATAGTTTCAGTTCACTTTTACATTAATAATAATTTTAAAATCTGCTAATACTTAACGGCTAGTTAAATTTCGCATATACTATAAAAAACAAACGAACGTACTCAATTTTATTTCCAATTCTAACGAACAGATGTCGTTACTAATTTTTGCTGAATCTTTGGTGTTACACGATTTTGATTAGAAGATGAAAGAAAAAATCACATTTTTTTGATTGGATGAGTTTTCGATGTTAAAAGTTTGATTTAAATAAAAATTCATTCCGGTTTTGATTTTTAAAAAGATAACATCTAGTCAAAGTTTGTTCATGCATTCATGTTTAGAAAAAAATAAGTTCATTGATAATTATATCAAAAACAAATTTTTTGTAATGCTATATTTAAACACAAAAAATGTTTTATGAAAGTTGGAATAGTGTGTTTTTAATTATAAGTGTCTAGAATTAAAAATAAAATAATAAAGTGATACATATCAAAGATTACGTTTGATTTATTCTAAATATGAAGATCAAATGCATATATTACACACAAATGAACATTTTAATATATTCATAAATAATTTAATGAGAAAATGTAAACAAGCTATAAAACTATTTAAGGAAGGTAAAGAAAAGATGTTTGATGAAAATTCTCACTATCGACGAAAGTTAACAAAATTAAGTCTGGTTTTTTCACATATGTTAAGTGAATTAAAAGCTATATTTCCTAATGGATTTTTTTTGCTGGTGATCAATTTCGTATGACAAAATCAGATGCTGCTGAGTTTTGGAAATTAAACTTTGGAAATAGGAAATCATACTGGAAGTGAATGGGGTCCACCAATCAACAGTTAATTTAAGGTATTTTAGACTCAGATATATTAATTTTTGTTTAATTATTTTTTCCTTTGGAATGTTAGGATAAAGCTAACAAAATAATAAGAGATTCCCAAATTTAAGATTCGTGCAGGGACAATTCGTATCCCGGGAGTAATCTCCTTTGTTTTATTTTGTTTTGTTACTATTGGTATAAAAGTCCAAGCCACAATATAGTGGTAAATGCAAGAAGTGGCTCCGTATCAGAGCCAGTGCAATAACTGGTTTATCAAAAAAAAATAAAATATAAAATATTTTCGCAATTAATATTCAACAAAAAAACCTAAACAGGTTTTTAAAACAAAAATTTCCACAATCACAAAAACTGGTTATTATTTCCGCTAAAAATTTGCGCGCTAAAAATTCACAAATATCAATTATTAATTTAAGGGCTCCTTTGTTTCGGCCCACTTTATTGTTGAAAGATTCAATTTGTGAATCCTTCTTGGACTTTCCTAGTATATGAAAATTTGACGCCTGGAAAATGGTATAGTGCACCACCCGAATCTTGATCTGGAATCTCTTAACCACTACTATCTCAGCCTATCATTCCAAAGCTAACAACAACAAAAAATTATAAAATAAGAAAAATTAACACTTATCTGATAAAACAAAGAAATTGTTGATTGCTGTTCTTCCTCAATTTCAATACAACAAGTCCACTCAATCTCATCAAATTCCTATATCCTGGTTCATCAAATTCCCCGATTATCACAAGTCTACAATTCATATGATTTGGTTGAGCATCCACAAAAATCCTGATGCTTAAAACGAGCTCTGATTCACCATTGAAATTTTCACTATGACGTAGATCTTGCAGTCAAATACTTATTTGAACCTCGCTTCTTTATTCACTTCGTATAAAGAGTAATTCATTTCACAAATTTTCACCATGGAAACAAAATAAGAAATTTAGGTTATAACAATTTTGTTTTTCTTTATATTCTCGATCTTCTTTGAACTATATACAATTTTTTGTACAAGAAAAACTAGAGTTTTTATTTAAATTTTTAAACATGTGCGTATATAAAAATATATTCAAATAATATATTTGCCTGTTTGATAGATCCAATGAAATAATGTTATAAACAACTATATTTGTATCAAACTCGCTATTTAAATTAACTTTAATCTTTTTTTAAGATTTAATTTTTAACATTAATAATCCTAATTGATTTAATTTTAACAATTTTCTTTTCGTCTAAGCACAACATTCAAATTTTTAACTAATGTTCCTTTTTTGAAGGCTAAAAATTGAGTCATCAAAAAAATCGCCATTGACATTTTTTGATAATGTTTTTTCTACCAAAAAAAACTACCAACCTTGAAATAAATAAAAACGTTCTTTTTTTCAGTTTAACGTTAATGGATGAGTAATGTATTTCATTATTTAGCTGTTTGGAGAATATTTTTGAATTTGAAAAGTTTAAGTTGTTGTTTTAGAAAATGAATTATGAAATTTGTATTTATTTATTTAGAAGAAAAGATGAATTATTAGAAATGTTAAGATGTTTATACTTTATAAATACATTCTGAAATGTGAGAAATATGTTTCAATTATATAATGAGAGAAATTGGACAACCGTTACAGATGTTCGATCATATGAAGGTCAGGAGAGATTGTGTTAGGAGGGAGTTGTTTAGCAATCGATACCAATTAGAGGAGTAAAATTGTGGGTCTTACGAATTATGAGTTCTGCAAAAAAGAAAGAAACGAGCAAGTTGTAGTCATGGTAACACAAGTGTCTGACAGAGCTGAGTTGTCTGAGACCAATTTTTATATAGATGTGTACCATGAATTACAAGTTTAGTTTTAAGAGTTGAAGAAGCAGGATAGTAATGTCTGTGATTTTGACAGTCCGACAGAACTCAGTTGTCTGAGATGAATACTAACATCAGCAGACGTAACTGTAATTTAATTTTTTTTGAAAGATTAAAAATTGCTTCAATCAACACCTTTGAATGTATGTTGTTGTGGGACCTTGGTCTTAAAATGGGTTTATGTGTTATTGTGACACATATTGTAATTCCTACTACAAAACACATTTTATAAAAAAAAAAAATAGTCAACCGCTATACCATTTAGAAGGATTGAATCTTCAATCAAATGGTGTCCAAACTTCAATAAAATGGTGTCGAAATTAGTACATAATTTTATGCCCTCTTTGTAATCAATTAGAACTATGTAGTTGCTTTTCTAACCGCAGTTGGCAAGCAGATGAGCCATCTGGTGGGATAATATTGAACGATTATGGTAGAAATAACGTTTTGTTTGTAAACAAAAAAAACACAAATATAATTTTTGATTTTTTGTTTATTTTTTAAAATTATTACATGGTCTTAAATTAAATTTTAAAATTAAACTAAATTAAATTAAATTGTTTTTAGGGTTCCGTTTTTTATACGGAACACTATTAATGAGAGTAAAACGAGATTTTCGCATATTATATCGATTATCTTGTAAACTATAAATACTATGAACTTGAAACTTGAGGTGCGTATAAAACTAATCTGTCCACATGAAATGACGGATAAAAATAAAACTAAAGTGGTTTTCGCTTGGTTTACAGGGGTACGATGGGAAACTTGACCTTTGAGAAAATACATTTTTTTATAGATTCAAGTAGGGTATCATATGAAAGGGCTTCATTTCAGTATTCCCTAAAAATTTATTTTGGAATTTTACACCTCACCATTTTTTGTATAATTTTACGTTTTTTTCGTGTTTTTACCTTGATTAGCTCCGAACCTATCTGATCGAAAATTTTCAAATGTATTTGCAATGATAGAAAAATTAGTAAGTTTTTAATAAAAAATATATGAAAGATCGTACACTCATAATTAGATTTATTAAGGGGGTGGAAATGAGTAGAGGTAAAAACACTATTTAACATGTGGTCAAGTGGGGTGTCATTTGAAAGAGCACCTAATTTAGAAAACAAAGAAGGAATTTTGCGATGCACAGTTTTTGAGTTATTATCAAAATAGTGCAACTTTCGGACCGTGAAAATGTTAAACATTTTTATATTAAGCAGGGTTGCATAAAAATCTGATTTTTTTAAAAAAATCAAAAAAATCGGATTTATTTGATTTAAATCGCTTTTTTTGATTTAAATCGGATTTTTTTGATTTTTAAAAATGTGTGGTTTAATTTTTGAAGAAGTTGTATATTCTCATGCTACGTTAACTACTTTATATAAATCATTAGCTTTGGTTATATTTTTTTAAAGGCAAGGCTAGACAAAAGTAAAGGAACAGTTTTTATTTACTAGATTTTTATACTGAAATACTGATTATTGTTCTAGCGACATGAAAAGCGTTACTTGCCAAACTAAGATACTTTGTTACTGCTTTAGAGTGATGTCAGAGATATCCAATTCTGCAGATTCGAAAAGTTTTTCGGACATGTAGATAACTGGTTAACACTAAACGGCAAGTCATATGGAACAACGCCTTATATCTTGTGTCAGGAAAGTGTTAAGGATTTAATATACTATCAAGATCTTAATAGTAACGATAATTTTTAGTGGAAATGTTTTTTTTTCGTAAGCGGGTTGTACTGATTTGCATTTAATACTCTATTTGATATGTAATTATTTATTATTTCTAGATTCATTTCTAGAATCTGTTCATATGCATTTTATGTGGGTTTGTCAATATTTCTAGTTGTGGTTTAATCTGTGACTTTGTTGTTGAAGTTTTACGACGATAGGCTAACATTTCAATTTTTCTCAGTCGCAAGCACGATGCAATTGTCTTAGCGTGACTTGATACAGATGCCGTTGGTCAGATGAAGATAGCTCAGATATTAAAAAAATGGTGAGCGTATCTCGTTCATTATCTTTTAGAACGCTTGTTGTTGTGGGATCTTGTTTTCTTAGGTTTTTATGTTTAGTTGTGACACATGTTGAAATTCCTACCACAAAACATTTTATCAAATTTTTATTTTGAATTTGCTTAAAATTTTAGAATTTCTTCAATTGATTTAAATCAATGATTTTTTTAAAAAAATCAAGTTGATTTAAATCTGATTTAAATCACTGATTTAAATCAAATGATTTAAATCAATGCAACCCTGATATTAAGGAAACCAATTGCATTATTTGACAACTAAAGTAATTTAATTTGGAGATCTTCTTCACTTTGGAGAACTTATTCCACCCATTCAATGAAAGACAAATATTTGAAAATTTAGAAGAACAAGTTTTATTTTTAAGTGTTGCAACAACAACAACTTACAACAAAAATATTTATTCAAATGTATGCAAAATAGGGATGAGAAGAGTGCATTCATTTTCAATAAGTATTCCTATTAGTTTTCCTGCAACTGATGAAACAAGGTACTCGTTGAAGTGCTGATGATAAGTTTGAGGCTACGACGACTCCCATGCGAGAAAATGGCATTGGCTGGACAAAATAGTCTTCTGTTTTATGGAATCTATGACCGATTAGTACCTCTTGCATACTGTTTTCTATCATAAACATTCCAGATCCAGTCATTTTAAAATCTCATCCTTTAGGACACAAAAACAATCTTTAGTGCTTGAATTCAACTCAAATGAATCAAAACTATAACCTCGGTAGCTGGATGAACAACCTGGGAATGGTTCAGTGCCAGTTTTTAAGTTCTCAAATCCAATTTTTTTGGATTTTCTATTAAAAAAATCCATTGCTCTAATTCGGTTTTTGAGTTGTTGTAGCATTTTGTTCCCACTAGCTATATTTTTTTTATTTCCTGAATGTAGTTTTCAAACTTATATGCCGAAAAATTGCCAACGTGCCCGTACATTGCAACACATGCAGGAATATGTAGCAAGTTGTGGATATTAAATGATAATTTTTTTTGTGAGTATATTTTAGGAAAATCACGAACAAATTTCTGAATAAGTTGTTCAGCTAAACTTAAATCTAATCTGCATTGTTGTGGATGTGAAATAATGCGATAGGCACAATGAAGAGTTAACCAATGGTGGTATATTTCTTTTGGCAATATATCTTTCAACACTATGATTCCAATATATAAAATTATAAGCCGTAATTCACTAACCTTGATGCGATATAGTTCGTCGAAGCTACACTCAAAAAAAAAGTATGATTCGCAGAGTTATAGAAAGTGACAGCTTTAATATGACTGCAGATATTGTTGCAGGGATCATACATATGACTGTGAGAATCATACAGTTTAAAAATTAATATTGCTCACAGGGTTATATATTTATGATTTTTTAATATATATATATATATATATATATATATATATATATATATATATATATATATATATATATATATATATAATAATATTTATATAGACTAACTATAGAATAACATTTATTTATGATAAATGACAAAGCAAAAATTCAGGTGAAAGACATTTATTGTTTAGAAATTTTTATATGAAAATGGGACAAATTTAAGATATTTTATAATTAATTACAAATGAATATTAAATATTTCAAACCTCATTATGTTGAAATATTTAATATTCATTTTCGTAATTCAATTACAAAATATCCTAAATTTGTCCCATTTTCATATAAAAATTTCTACACAACAAATGTCTTTCGCCTGAATTTTTGCTTTGTCTTTTATCATATATATTATATATATTATATATAATATATATTATATATAATGATTGACATTTGAATTTGAACCTGGAAATTACAAAATATAATTAAAAAACACTAAATTTAATATTTTTAAATGCTTAAGCATACTTTTATTATTTAAAATATTTTAATTTTATAAATAATGAGTTATAATAAATATTTCATTTCGTTTTATTTAAGATAAAAATATAAAATTATTACACGTACGAGATCATTTTTTTATTAGAAAATGTTTTAAGAATTGAAAATAATTTAGCAGTCCTATATTCTAATTTTAATGTTAGAAAATCATCGACATTTTGTACTTCAAATGCATAATAATGTCTGTTAAATCCGACACTTATAATTTTTTGAATGGATACAAAATAAAAGTTTCTGTAAAAATATAATTTTTTAATAATACCAAATAGAGGATTTTCTTTTTTATTCAAAACTTCTATAATTGAATCAACTTTGAAAACGTTATTGTTATATTTAATATATACTATTTCATTAACAGGTTCACGGCTATAAAAATTGTATTCATTATTAATTTCTACATTTTCAAGAACTTTTGTAGCAGAATGTGACACTTTTGGCAACATCAAATCGTCAAAGTTCCATAAATAATTGGCAAGTTTTATTTGTTTTCTAGTTCCCAGGGTTTTTAACAAATTTATTCTATTTTTAGAATTGTAAGCCATTTTTTTATATTCCTGATGAGCAGATTCAAATCGCATAGCTGACATATGCTTGGAGGGTCCCATTTTTGAAATTAATGAAGGATAATGAGCAAGAAAGTGGAACTTTGGCTTTAAATGTGATTTACTCAATTTCAAGTATAAACTATTATGCTCTTCTATAACACTTTTCAAAAATTCAACATCAGTGCAAGTAATAACATTTGAAAAAACGACAGACATTATATCACGTAGAAGAATGTATAGTTTCCAGTATGAATCTAACTCAGGAATTAAATCTCCAACTAAAAAGCTAAAAAAGGTTATAAAATTCATCATTTCTGAAGCACTCATAGGAAATTTTGATTTTTGTAAAATATCTAGAGGAAGCAAAGGAGGTTTATTTAAATTTTTAACACCGTAGTTAAAATTTTCTATTCTAAAATTGAGATCTTCTATTTTAAATTTTTTAGAAACAGAAACAAAATAATTCAAAATTAGCATTAAATCATAATGTGCGACACCTTCAAGTATATCATGCATTGGATCTACGGTACAGTTTTGAGTTACATGAAAATTTGACAGCGAATTCCAAATTGAGTCTTCTTTAATTCCAGTTGATGAAACGTCATTTTCTAAAAGATCTTCTTCATAATTATCTGGTGTTCTTATGTCTTCTATACGAGCCACACAAGAAAACTTTAGACTTGCAATAATTAATTTACAAAAACGACAGTAAAAGTTTGCAGAGAAGCTTTCGACAAATCCTAATATGCTGTTTAAACCCAAATTATCACCTAGCATTAAAACAGGAATTACTTTTATTGTGGTGAAGCCAATTTTATTAAAAACAATTCCAATTCTTTCGAGATGCTTCAGCTCTTCTATGAGAGGCTCAAGAATTCTTTTATTTCCAAATTTAGTCCGATCTTCACTATAAAATAACAGCAAAGTAAAAATAGAAGCTAATTTAGAAGCCATATAATCAGGAAGACATCCAAATTTTCCGTATACTGCTCCTATTTTTCTTTCTCCCTTATGCGAACCTAATGGATTTTGTGGCTCAAAATCATCAAAATAAATTAAAAAAGAGAGAGCTAATTCATCTTCGGCTAAATTTAAATTTTCTTTAATATCTTTCCAATGTTCACTTTGCTCGTAATTAAAAATTTCTTCATGATTTAATGTTTTTAAATGTTACTGATATTTTAAAATTTCCGAGACAAAACTTGTTTTCATTAAATAAAACGGAAAATATTTGACGGAGAGGAAAAGTTTGAACAGCATTTTTGATTCTTCTAGTTTTAATTTCATTCTTCTAGTTTTAATTTCATTCTTCGAGTTAATGTATTCTTTAGTATATTCATGCACAGTATATTGTGAAGAAGGAATAAAATATTTAGTTTTTTTAATTTCATTTATAAGTAAATATTCTGATTTTAAAATATTTGAATCCATCAAGTCTTTTAATTCATTTTCCAAGAAAATATTCATTTCAGAATTATCAAGAATTATCGAAAAACAATTTTCATAAAATTTCGAAACTGTTTTAATTATTTCAAAAGCTTTATTTTTGCACAGTTTTTCATCACAGTAAACGGATAAAATCATTTTCAAAAAATTATTGTGCATCTCATTAAATTTATTTTGCTCTGTAAAATTTGTAGCATCAATACCAGTATAATTCTGCTGTTGTTCATGATCAGTTGAATTGTCTGTAGATTCTTCAATGTTTAAGTTATTACTAGCTAGTTCTGAGCATTCAGAAACAGTGTCATGAGTAAGTAAATGTTTATAAAATGAGTTGCGTAAATCAAATTCTCTATTGCATTGAAAATAAATGCATCTAAAATTTTTTAATTCAGGATGAGCTTTTTTAATATGGTCTAAACAGTCATTTTTTAAATCAAATCTTGAATCACAAACAAAACATATAAAACTTGCCATATTTAATAAAAATAATTTAAAGAAAATCTTATTTTTATGAGTGAATCAATTTAAGAATTCATTAGTTACACATATTTTGAATGTATCAAATAGATATTGTACAAGTAAATATATAAATAAATAATATTAACATAAAATTATAAAAAAGAAAAATAATAATTTAACCTCAATTGAAATTTTTTATGTCATTCAAGAAGGTCATCACTGCCGATGAAGTTTCTTCCAGACCGGTTTCGTATTCAAACACTCCAATTTGCAAGAAAAGCCAAATGTGCTTTGAGACTGGTGGGTATTGGGTATTGAATATTAAGAGCCCAAAAAACTTTAAAACAAATTTCGACCGCTTCGAGAGCGTTGTCGAAAATGAGCTTTTGGCCTGCAACCAACACGTATCCAACTTCGATTTTTGGTTTTCCAATAAAAACGATTCTAGGTTGCAAAAATGTAGACTCTTGTATATTTTTTTCAGCCTCAACCAAATTCTGTAATAAGATGAAAATATATTGAATAAATAAATAGTTATTAAGCTTTAAACAATTTGTTTAAGTTTCATCACTAATCAAAAATTAGTACTTTAAAGAATTATAAATAATCTTTTAAAAAGAATTAGAATCTGTAAAACGACTTACGAAAAAGTGGTCGATGAAGCTTCTCTGGACTTCAATCTTTGACGCACGAGTTTTTCCTATTTTAGTTGTGTTGGTCATTAAATATGGTAGCAACTGAAATGCCAGCAACTTTTTGGAATCTAGAAAAAATTTATTTGAATTAGAAAATAGACAAAAAATGTATAAACCTTAAACTAACATTCATCATCCGCAATTTCAATTGATTTTAAAATATCTAATGACTGTTTGAGTTTTTTCTTATTGGCAATTTTGATAACATTTTCGTAATAGTTATCCCAATTTTGAATATTTTTAATTTCTGGACACAAGATATCAGCATCAATTTGAATCTAAACAAATAAATAAGAGTTACATTTTTATTTCACTTATTTTTTTCAACCAATTATACTAGTTCATAAGCATTTGCTGTTTTTAAGCATGGAAACATTTCGAAATATTGTGAAGTTGGAAGTTCGTTGGCGTTTTTTTCCTTCAACATTTTGAAACTGCAATTGAAAATTTTTTAAGCAAATAAATTTTAAGTTACATGAGGAAATAAAAGCAAACCGATATTTTGCAGTGACTTCCCATGCTTTCTTAACTCTTGGCCAATCACCAACATTTGACTTTAAAAACTCAATTGAATTATTGATATCATCCTTTTCAACAAGTGAATCTAAGAAATAAATACCTTGTCTTAGTCAAATTTAAATTTGGTAAAAAAAAAAAATTAGTACCTAAATTAACCGCTTCTTGTATTACTTGAGCTTTTGAAATATGAGGTCTTCTTTTAATGATTCCACTTTTTTGCAAATGAGCTCTAAAACGTTAAATCATTGAAAAAAGTGTTAGAAGATATTTCAGAAAACAAATTAAAATTCAAATAGACTCAATTTCTAAATTTATTTGAAAAAACTTTTTTATTGAAATTTCATGTCTTTTAATCACTGTTTGTCCATAGTTCAATGTTAAAGTTGACAGATGCGCCATTGTAACATTGAGAAAAAAATTTACACTTATTTTCTTCATGATATTAGAATTCTATTTAATAATTCAAAACGAAAAAAAAAAATCAAAAAATCACAAATTCATTTTTCACAATTGAATTTTAAGAATAATTTAAAATGTTTATCCTTAAGTAAAATAACATGACAAATCTAAAGGCATTAATATTAAATCTGTCCGACAACTCTTTCAATTCGAAAAGTTGTCCTGGTGACTCCAAAAGTTAAAATAAATTGCATTATGTGCAATAATACAAACCGAAATACAAATTTCTGAAATAATTTTAAGAATATTTTAAAATGTCTATCCTTAAGTAAAATAACATGACAAATCTAATGGCATTAATATTAAATTTGTCCGACAACTCTTTCAATTCGAAAAGTTGTCCTGGTGACTCCAAAAGTTAAAATAAATTGCATTATGTGCAAAAATTAAAACCGACATACAAATTTCCGAAATAAATTTTAAGAATATTTTAAAATGTCTATCCTTAAGTAAAATAACATGACAAATCTAATGGCATTAATATTAAACTTGTCCGACAACTCTTTCAATTCGAAAAGTTGTCCTGGTGACACCAAAAGTCAAAATAAATTGCATTATGTGCAAAAATTAAAACCATGTCGGTTTTCAACAAATTTCCGAAATAAATTTTGATGCCATCATATGTTTCATGTTATTTTACTTATGAACACTTTAGATTTGTTTGTTAAAATTCGTGGATGATCCATTTTAGAAACATTTCTGAGAAAGGTTTTCTTTGTTCACTAAAATTAATGGTCAGAAATTCTACTAATATACCTCCTGTTTAATTTTTTATAGCCGCATACTTTAAAATCCAAAAAATGAATTGTGTCATTTTATATGTGTTGTGGATCGGAGTGAAATCATTTTTTTTTTGTTTATGTGCTTTTAAATATTAAAATTAACTGTTAAACTATAGTTATTTATTATTTTACCATTATTTACATTATTTTACCATTGTAAATAACGATGAGTATATCTTTTTGTGTGGCCACTGTTTTATTTCGGAGTCACTTTGTGGAGATAATGAGTAAATTTTAAACGCTACTCAAATACTATGAGAAGGCAAACATTGAACTGCGCTCAAATCATTTGATAGACAAGAATCAAAACAAACAATCATTATTAAATTTTATGAGTTTGTCTTGATATTTACTCCAATTTACAACACCATTTTGAATGATACAAATCAAATTTTTAGTTTCTATGTTTTGCAGATCGACATTGTCGACATTTTTGAGTTATTTTAAGAAAAGGTAAGATATTTATATTTTTATAATTACTTTATGACATAATCCAACATCATTGAAGTTTTCACATCATTTTCGTTGTGCTTATACAATTTTTATTGATAATTTCATACTAAATTAAAATTTCATTGGTTTTATAGATCTTTCGTGTCCCAAACGTTTGTTCATTTTTTAAAGGACAAAAATCCGAATATAAATGTAGTACAAAGTATAAATGTGTACAAAGATGCATAAAAAATGCTTGGAACATGAAATTTGTAAAAAATTAATTTTTAAGTTTTGATTTGTTTTGAATAATTAATTGGAACTTAGATATATAATAACGAAAATAATTTCTAAATTTTTTCCATGTTCCTGCTGCACATTTAAAATGGACAAACAGTGACTAGGAAATGAAATTCGTTTGAAATGAATCTGTTATTTTTTAATGGTTTTGAAATTTAGGGTTTGTGTAAAGTATTTTTCAACTTTTTAATTTGTGATATTCAAGTTATGAAAACGTTATTATGATTATTATGTTTTATGATTGATATTATACTTATTTAACAATGAATCGTCACTAACCTATATCTGTTAAGTGCGTTATAAAGCTTTCCCTTTTGCAATTTGCATACAGAGGACGATGGACTATAATATGTCCCAAGAGCTTCTTTCGGAAATGTCGTTTTAATCAAACTAGCCATTTTCTTGAAAACAGGAACAGGTATTCTGTGAAAATTTTGAATTAGTTTTTGTCATAGGTGTTTTTAAAAAGCCTTACAATTTCTCAGGATCAACATTGACGTACGTTTCAATAAGAAAACTTGAAAGCTTATTGCGTTCTTTTTCTTCGAGCAGTTGATCTCCTCCAACTTTATGTTTTAACGAAAGAAAATTTTTCAGGATGAACATTTCAAAATCCTATAACAAACAGTAAATATGATCTCTATTAAATTCTTATTCATTAATATTTATTTAATTTGTACTAATATTGAAAATTTTTAATATTGTAAACAGTGGAGCAATTTTCGATGTAAATAAATTATGAGTACGCACTATTATAGGTACTAAAAATTGTTAGTGAAGAAAAGTATTTAATCACTTAAAATTTGGCAAATTTACTTATAAAGTAATAAAATATAATCGTGAAACAACAATCGTAAGAATGATAATAATGTAAGTAAAACGTATTGAAGATATGTACCTTTTCTGTTTCTAAAAACAATAATTCATTGGAAGTTTTCTTAGAACCATTCGACAGTTTTTCGAGGGGAGAATTTTCAATTGCAGCTGGTATTTCAATTAAGCTAAAATCAATTGGAGGAACTACTGGAATTATTTCTTGAACTATTTCCTTAGTATCAGTTTCGTCTTCCTCTCGATTTTCAACAATTTTTATCAGTAAAATTAATGTCCCGTTTTTTAATCCAAATTGACAAAATACCGGCAATATTTGTCTTGTTAAAATCGTATTAGTGTTGGCATCCAGAATATCAACCGATTGACCTCCAATATTGAAATTTTCGTTTGCTTTAAATTTAGAAAATAAAATTTTACTAATCTCTGAGGTTCATTTTATGCTAAATTTTCCATTTAAAAAAAAATTTATACAGATTAGATTTGAAATAAGAAGAACTATTCGTCAATTTGTATCAGATGTATGAATTGTGTAAATTTTAAAAATTGTAATCGCCACATTATGAATTTAAAGGTGATAATTTTTCAAGTTAACAGATGTTTTTAAATAACTCAATATTTCAGGTATCAAAATTGTAAAAACTTTACCTGTGTCAATAACGTCGTCATACGTAAAATTTTTCTCTTTATGCCGCACTAAAACCATTTTTTTTGAATCTTCAAAAATCATTGATACTGGTGTAATTAATAAATCCATTGTATTGTATGGAAAATTACTATGAAAATTAAGCGAAAAGATTAATTAGTAGTTAAATGATATCCTTTTATTTTCGTGAGTTTAGAGCTATACATTATATCATTTATAAATTGATTTTTTACTGTAGTTGTTTGAGTCAGTAGTAGGTCAGTTTAAGAATAAGCTATGCAATGAACATTACGATGAAATATTATCCGATTTTTGCATTTATTAATTCAGTATAAAATAAAATTAATTCAATGTTTCCGTAAATACAATATTAAATAATAAATAAAAATCAAAATTCAAAATGGCTGTTTCCGCCTCACAGTGAATGTTCTCGAACAATCTTAAAAACAATGGCGGATATTTTGCGGATGATTTTATTAGTTTATGGTTTTAACAATAACTGAAACAGCGCGGTGATATAAAAATAATAATTAAGTTAAAAAACTCACCTGTTTTTATTTTCCAAAACACTTTTTTAATATATTTCACAATAAAGAAATAACTTTGAATTAACTGGAACACGATTACACTATGTTACTCGCACAAAGGCTCAAAACGAACTGATATTTGAAGCGAATGAGATATTCTTTCGTTTATTTTCGTTGATGCACAAATTTGTTAAAAAGAGATAAAAAATATGTGCCTCATAAATTTATGTGGTAGATAACAAATAGATATAGGCGCTCATTGTTTTTAATTAAAAGAAGTATAAAAAGTAATTAGAGACAATGGTTTATTTTTGTTCAGCACGGATTTTTTTTTGTTTTAATACTGAAAGTATACAAACGTGTTTTTTTTTTGTGTTTTTGACATGAATTTACAAAAAAAAACTTTGCTCTTAATGTATTACGAGACTTGAGAATATTATTAAGACTCCCAAGATTTTGAATGGAATATCAATTTCTGTGTGATCCTATTTAAAATCATTTCTTAAAATTTGTAGAATATGGTTTCGATTGAATTCATGATGTGATGTATTGGTTTTTAAACATAAATTCATCAATTCAACTCTGATTAATTTAGAATTTGAGGATTATATAAATAATACTTATGTTAAAAAATATTATTTATTTGTTTAAGTAGAATTTTAAAAAATTGGTTTCAATATTTTTTTTCAATTCAGTATTTATTGAATTTATTTTAATAACTATTTCTGACAAATCTTATTTTTTCGGAAAAATGATCAATCATAATATGATTCATACAGTCATAGAGCAAATAAATTTCAAAATTATAATGTTATGACTTTTGGAATCATAAAATGATTCCAAATGATTTAAATTATGTGATTAACAATTGTAATATAATTTTTTGATTATATTATGATCGGTACAATCGTATATAACTCTTGGAATCATTATATGATCAATGGAGTAACATGAAAATCATGGTTTTTTTTTGGGTGTACGAGGTTTTCTCTCAAAATCGTTTGGAATATGTGGTACCAAATTGCTCATTATTTTTGACATTTTACTTATTTTATTAGAAGATATCCGATTTTAAATTAAAAATTAAAAATTAAATTAAAAAATTTTCGGATTTTTACACTCATTAAACAAAAAAAACATTAAAAGTTTTTTTGTAACTCCTAGATCTATTAGGTGCATAGCATCAAGAGGAAATTGGCTGACCATTTTAACGCCTAGTCTTTCCAATAGTGTTTCTTCCAAAATAATATGGTGCTCTAGATCGAGTCTTTGATTGAAATTACTATCAGTTCTCAATTCCTTAGGAAATCTAGAAAACCCTTTGCTATTCACTTGTTTACATTTTTGACATCCATGTTTGTGTGTATGATAGTGTGTTCATGTCAAAAAAGCTCTCGCTGGTGTATCAGTAATGAAACAACGAATTTTGAGAGGTTTTAATATCTCATCTTGCGTAACACGAACGAATTCTTTTGTTTGGAGTTGTGATATTTCTTCTTCAAAGCATCGTAAAAATTCACATATTTTTTTGGTGGACCCATACCGACATAAGCACCAACAACAAAAGGGGGTATTTGAGTTTTACCAGCAAATGCAGCTAGTATTGGCCACATAGTGAATTTCGAACTATATGCCATTGGGAGACCGTCAACCCCAATATCAAGAACAACTTCTTTTTCGGTTTTCAGAAAATCCCAATTACATCTAATCAAACCGTTCTCCAAGCCCATGTGCATGTAACTACCGGGCTCTACCGAATGCACAGGATAATTCTCATTTGTCACACAAAGAAGTCCAGCTTTGGTCAGTGGAACATCAACCTCACCATCTTTCAAAATATGAAGTAATTCGGAACAATCATGCTCACTCCAATTCTTCCGAACGATAAGTTGACCTAAATGAAAACGTACAATTTCTGCCTGACTCATTCTTTCGAATTCTTCTTCAAATACCATGCCATTATTGGTATCAGAATTACCACTGTCGTCTTCTTCTTCTACTTCTTCATTATTCGAAGACATTTCGTCTTCACCAAATTCCAAACATGGAACAACATTCGAAACAATGACTGAATCTGGGATTTCAACCACCCCTGGATGAAGTGGTATCCACTACTTCAGGATGTTCTCAATTAATTAACATAGGCTGATGTCTTCTTGAATAAGAATTATAATTTCTTTTCATTTTTATGCTAAAACTTATTCTAAAGCAATATATTTGATTGTATTATAGTTTTATATACACTTACATTTGAAATACGCAATTCCAATAGGTTCACTCCTCGGTTCAGTAAGTTTGAATTCTAAAAAAAACTGTAAATATTCAATTTTTAATAGTTAATCAACCATACACGATAAGAACTATCCACGAACTTGGTCCATCGGATCGATCCGCCGGATTTAGTCCGATCTGCACTAACTTAAAATTGTAAAATGGAGGATAAAGTTAATGGTTCATTTAGTAAATTTGTAAACCTGCTGCTATGATCTGAATAGAATTTCGGTTTGATCACTGAATTGTTAATGTTAATGTACTATGACTGCGTGGGTTCACAACCATTTGACTGTTCGCACTAACCAACTGACGAATAAAACGAGGAAAAGAAATAATGCATAAGATTTCATCTCAGCACTGTTGGTGACGATAATTTTAAAAAATAACAAGATTGATATCAGTAGGATGGTGTTATGGGGAATCAAGATTTGGCGTCAAACTTCGATCAACTACAATTTGTATAGCACGCCATTGAATAGAGTCTAAAAGGACCAGGACGGTCAATTAATGTCAAAACGTAGGGAAGTGGACCAACTTTCAGTTTTCCATTTTTGACAATAATTCCAAAACTGCAAAATTTTGAAAAAAATTAGAATGTTTCCTAAATCTTTCATATTGTAACGACTCTTCGTTGGTTCTTTTAGATTATTGAACAAACACGACAGTAAAAGACAGATCTTTAGTTAACAGAATCTCAAACTTTATTTGTCATCAAATTACAGCAGCTTCCGTTTTTCCTTACAATAAATTCCAGGGTCTCCAATTTATGTACACTAAACTTCACCGCTTTTCCACAATTTGAATCAATAATATTCGGAATGGTAAAATCTGTATTTACTATTCCACTAAGTTCAGATTCTTTCTCTATTAGTACCCAGGCTCAGATACCACCGATTATTCCTTAAACTTGCGAATATTTATAAACACTTTTAATTGCAAAAGTAAAACTGGCCTGTCTGATATTTTTGTTTGCTTATTTATATCGAAAAATAAATAAATCGAAACTTCTATAATCCACTAGAAATCAATACTACGTAGTCCGTACATCTGAAATAGGCCACACCTGCTTGCATTTGTATTAGCGAACTCAAATTTAATTTATGCAAAATGTATTAGGTAACTCCTTTTAATTCATTAATGTAAATATTTGTATAACAAATTTAATTTACATTAATTTATGCAATACAATTTGCAATACAAGTAAAAGATTGAAAAAGGAGTTAACTTTTAATTAATGAATGAGTAAATAAAATTAACCCATTCTGGACGAAGTTTATTACATTGCCCTCCATTTAGTTTTGTTCGTCCCGAACAATATCAGAGATCGCATTGGTGCTGTTACCTTGGTACGGTGCCAACCTTTGCAGATGTATCACTTTCATCTTAGTACGGGGTCCCTTTTGTATGCGGTAGATGACATCATTAATTCGTTTGATTATTTTATATGGGCCTTCCCAATCTGGCTGCAGCTTGGGTGATCTTCCCTTAGTTCTTCTGGGGTTGTATAGCCATACCAATTCTCCTTCTTGAAAACCGCCACTATTTGCATTTATGTCGTACCTGGTTCTCATTTTGTCACTGGCAATCTTAATGTGGTCTCGAACCTGCTGATGGATTTTATTCATCTTCTCCCTTAGTTGTCTCACATAATCTGTTTTCGTGGATACCAGACCTCCAGGGATGCCAAACTCGATGTCACTAGGAAGATGTAGTTCTCTTCCGAACATGATATTCGCTGGCGTTTCACTTGTCGTATCGTGCACTGCGCTACGATAGGCCATCAAGAATAACGGAAGATCCTTGTCCCAATTTCTTTGGTTGGCTTCTACTACCTTTGACAAATGTTCTTCCATGGTTCGGTTGAATCGTTCTACTATGCCATCTGACTGCGGGTTCATAGGTGTAGTTCGTGTTTTTCTAATGCCGAGTGTTCTGCACAGCTCTTCCATCAGTTGAGATTCGAAATTCCTTCCCTGGTCGGTATGCAACTCGAGCGGTGTTCCATATCTGCAAACCCATTCATTGACTAATGTTTCCGCGACCGTAACTGCTTCCTGGTTCGGTAGTGCATAAGCTTCCGGCCATTCTGTAAAGTAATCAATGACCACCATGATGTATTTGTTACCTTTTGTCGTTTCCGGAAATGGCCCCGCGATGTCTATAGCAATTCTCTCCATTGGGGCACCCACATTGTACTGTTGCATCTCTCCTCGAGTTCTAGTTTTTGGTCCTTTGCTCGCTGCACAAGTATCGCATCGCCGACACCATTGCTCCACGTCTGTGCGATACCTTACCCAATAAAACCTCTCCCTTACTTTAGCCAGGGTTTTATTGACTCCCAGGTGTCCTCCAGAAATACTTCCATGCAGCTTTCCCAGTACCTCTTCCACTCGACTTGATGGCAACACCAGTTGTTCTAACACTTTCTTTCCATCAGCGGACTCCCATTTTCTTTTTAGTATCCCGTTATCCATCAATAGTGAGTCCCATTGCGCCCAGTAGCATTTCACCTCCGTACTTAAAGGTGCTACCTCTTTCCACTCCGGTCGCCTTCCCCCAGTTTTCCATTTCAAAATTGGAGCCATAGCTGGATCTTCTAGCTGCTGTCTTTTCATTGCCTCGGTACACCAATCTTCAGGAGTTTGGAACTTGATTTGGTTCACTTTCATTGCCTCGTTTCCCTCAGTTCTGCTATATGACTTGCGCTCCTCAACACAGGGTCTTCTTGAAAGATCTTCAGCGTTACCATGTATCCTTCTCTTCCGGTGTTCAACGCGGCAATCTCCTTCCTTTTTGACATTTGCCTCCTTTCTCTCAGTCCTGCTATATGACTTGCGCTCCTCAACACAGGGTCTTCTTGAAAGGTCTTCAGCGTTACAACGTATCCTTCTCTTCCGGTGTTCAACGCGGCAATCTCCTTCCTTTTTGACATCCACTTGCTTGTTTGAAAGGTTCATCAACCGGCCTGGAACTACTCCTTCTTTTGCTGCTACTCGTGTTTTGCATTCTTGTCTGATGTGCCCTAACTGCCCACAATTCCAGCATCTTACTCTGCTAGATCTTCTTCGTTGATTTCGTTCAGGCTTATCTTCCAACTTTTTGACATGCATTATCACTTCATCAAGCGCTGCTTTTAGTGGCTCTTCACAAACTTCCGTCTTACGTACTCTATCTAAGGCAAGCGCTCTTTTTCCAGCTTCCATTTGTAGGGCCAATGCTAAGACTTCCGCAGGTACTTTCTTTCCGCTCAGATAAAGCTGATTTCTCATTTGTACATCTCGAAGAGCATTGATAAATGTATCAGCTGCCAGCTCATCTCGATGTTCAGCGTTATAGTTCGGGTATGACAGATTAACCAGTCTCACAATGTCAGCCTCTAATTCTTGCAAAGTTTCGCTGACTCCCTGTTTTCGTGTCTTGAGCTGCATGCGATGGAGAGCTTGCATATGACTTTCCCCGAATCTTACTTCTAAGGCCTCCATAATCTTGCTGTAATCACGTTCTGTCGCTGATAGTGTCTGCAAAATTTCAGCAGCAGGCCCCTTCAATGCCAATATAAGCGCATTTGCTTTTTGCTGGTGATCAACCCCAGTTGTTGCAATCTCAAATTGCATCTTAAATATCTGGTACGATGTAGATCCATCAAATGCGGGTGTTTTCACTCTAGCTGGAGCTGAAGCAGTTGATGGATTGATTATGTTACCTGACTTCACTTGTGCTATTTCTTGTCGGAATTCACTCGAAAGTTGGCGGAATTCACTCGAAAGTTTGCGTAATTTCTCTTGTTCTTCGGTAACTGTCCGCAGCTCCCTTTCCATGTTGTTGATTTTAACCTCCGCACTGGATATACGTGACTCGATTACTTCACGTAGTTGTTGTTGATCTAATTTTTGTTCCGCTGCCAGTTTCTCTTGTCGGGCTTTTTGTTCTGCTGCCAGTTTCTCTTGTCGGGCCATCATATCAGCAAGTTGTTGTTGTTGCTCTACTTTTTGTTCTGCTGCCTGTTTCTCTTGTCGGGCCATCAGATCAGCAAGTTGTTGTTGTTGCTCTAATTTTTGTTCTGCCGCCAGTTTCTCTTGTCGGGCCATCATTTCTTTTATCAACACCATCATCGGATCAATTGCTGGGGCATTCTGAGCTGGAGCTTCTTCCGACTCTACTTCTATGACCTCTGTGTTTTGGCCTGCTTCTTCTAAAACTTTACGCAGCCGGAATGCAAGTTCTGCCTTCGTTCCATGGATTGGAGCATTCCTTTTCTTCAACTCATCCTTCAGCTGGGTCTGGCTGAGATCACTAATATTTACTGTCTTGACCATTGTTTCAATAATCCCACTTCTGACACCACTGTAACGACTCTTCGTTGGTTCTTTTAGATTATTGAACAAACACGACAGTAAAAGACAGATCTTTAGTTAACAGAATCTCAAACTTTATTTGTCATCAAATTACAGCAGCTTCCGTTTTTCCTTACAATAAATTCCAGGGTCTCCAATTTATGTACACTAAACTTCACCGCTTTTCCACAATTTGAATCAATAATATTCGGAATGGTAAAATCTGTATTTACTATTCCACTAAGTTCAGATTCTTTCTCTATTAGTACCCAGGCTCAGATACCACCGATTATTCCTTAAACTTGCGAATATTTATAAACACTTTTAATTGCAAAAGTAAAACTGGCCTGTCTGATATTTTTGTTTGCTTATTTATATCGAAAAATAAATAAATCGAAACTTCTATAATCCACTAGAAATCAATACTACGTAGTCCGTACATCTGAAATAGGCCACACCTGCTTGCATTTGTATTAGCGAACTCAAATTTAATTTATGCAAAATGTATTAGGTAACTCCTTTTAATTCATTAATGTAAATATTTGTATAACAAATTTAATTTACATTAATTTATGCAATACAATTTGCAATACAAGTAAAAGATTGAAAAAGGAGTTAACTTTTAATTAATGAATGAGTAAATAAAATTAACCCATTCTGGACGAAGTTTATTACAATATGATATCGCAAATAACTGGGTTTAAATTGGTGTTTTTACCCCTTCTTATTTCTTCCTCCTTTATAAATACAATATTATGAGTATTTTACACTTTACTATATTTTTCGTTAAAAAGTTACCAATTTTTCTATATTTCCAAAGACTTTTGAAGCTTTTCTATCAAACATATAGATGCGGAACTACCCGACTAGAAATTAGATCAGTATAGGGTCCGATCCGGATCAGGATTGCCTGAAGACTGATCAGGGATGAATCAGGCCTCCTGATCCGGACATGATTAAAAATCGTCACGCCATATATGATCCGTACAGGATCCGTTTAAATGATCCATGCCGGATCCATTTCAAAGATCCATTCCCGATCCATTTCAAAGATCCATTCCTGATCCATTTCAAAGTTCTATTCCTGATCCATTTTAAAGATCCATGCCGGATCCAATCAACAGTTTCATGTCCGGTCTGGTCAAGAGATCCATACCAGATCCGTTCAAAGGTTTAGAATTAATTTTGTTCTTAAATATTAATTTGACATTAAATAAATGAAAAAAATATTACCATTTTTCCTTAATTTTATTCATAAATTTCGTTTTCGTTTCTGTGAATTCTCATCCATAATTGGAAACAATCTTGATTGTTGAGAAACAATGTTTTTACTTCACGACACACAGCAAATTAACTATTATTGCACTGAGACCCGCACTATACTTTTGTGATCTGAGTTCAAAAGTTTCGATTAAACTGTTACTGTTAGGAAATGCGTTACTAAATAATCTGTAATATCTATATTTATATTAATGAAACTCACTTTTATTTAAAACGAACTCGTAAAAAGTGGTGTTCTTAGGATGTTCTCTGTAGGAAAATCTACAATAGACTAACTAAAAATTATCTGAAAGTACTTTTTTTAACTAACTATATAACTGAAAACATGAAGTGGGGCTCATAGATGCGTATCAAGATTTTTATGTATTTATTATCCTTAACGCACATTTTGTATAGCTTTTGGGATTTTGCCTGGGATATCTTTATTGTCTTTTCTTCAGGTATTTTATCAAGTCCAAAAATCCTTAGACCAGTGATGGGCGAACTTTTCAAGTACGAATCCAAAACAATCTACAGTAATAACATTTTTACATAGGCTTTTATGCAGGTATGGATCCAAGTTTGGATTCGAAAACTAACTTCACCCATGCCTGCTTTAGATCACTTGTCATATTTCAAATAGAATAATTTTTGAGCAACATAATAAATATTTCACCAATTACTGCTAACAAAAAACATCTGGAAATTCGAGAGCAAAGAGGAGATGCAAGATAAAAATTTAAATTATATGCTTTAAGGTTAATAAGCAAGATCCCTCACAACTGTAAGTTTGACAATGCTGTTTTCGATTCTACAATAAATTTGTACTTATAAGTACAAAATATTAAAGAATTAAATAGATCCAGTCTACAGTTAATTATTACAGTTAAGTATATTATAATTACTTTTAAAAAAGTTATTAAAAATTCGTGAAGAATGAGAAAATTTTTTGCACAAAAAACTTTTAAGTTAAGTAAATGTACTATTATGACGTCGATAATATAATCAAAATAATAATTCAGTTATACCATTAATAACGAATTTATTGTTTAATGAGCAATATTATATACAGAATGGATCAGGTAAAAAACTAAATTTTGTATTATTATCCAGTTCAGGACATCGGATAAGATGAGTTTTTTCGATCAGAAACTGATCGTATGACAAGATCAACGGATAAAGTACTGCACGCTGATCAGTAACTGTAAAAACCAAGATATTTACCCTTGAAATCACAAAAACGTCGTCAACCCCTCTACGTCAAAAACCACCGAACTACTTCCAACAATTATTCTGTATCTGGGATCGAGTTATCAATGGTAACCAACGTCAGGGTCGATGATCAAGTTCAATACTCATGAAGTTCCTAGGAGCTATCAGTGAGTACCGAAATCGATCATCCATCCATCTAACGTCAGCACCATTGAACCCTCGATACAACCAGCAAAATGTGACACTGAAGATGTGAACCCCAGAGACGACAACCAGGTAAAGGAACAACCCTACCGAACGTAAGACATCATTCCCTGATGTCTTTCGCGTGATAGACTCCAAGACTCTTACCGCTCATATCTATGCACTCGTAGAGTACATTTCCAATCTTAGTCTTAATCATTGCAGGTAAGAACTTTGGAGCCAATTTTGCCGAGAATTTTTTTGTAGCGTCACTCAAATGATGTTGCCGTACAAACACACGTTGTTGTGGTTGAAAAGTCCGTAGTTTAGATCGCAGGTTATACTGATGTTGCGATTTTTTGAAAGCTGCTTTTAAATTTTCCTGAACCCGATTCCTGAGCAGAGTCAAATGATCAGAGCGTTCTATTTCCTCACCAGCATCTTCACCAAGCCTGTGTAGTGATCTCAACAAATGGTAAGTATTCCCATCCGATATTGGATGTTGACCAAATAATAAGTAGTACGGTAAGTACTTGGTAGCTGAATGTACTGCAGCCCGCAGTGCATAAGCGATTTCACCAATTTGTGAATCCCACTTGGTATGTTGACCCTTAATGAACGCTCGAATTGCTGCTAGGACTGACCTATTGACACGCTCTGACGCGTTGCTTTGAGGACTATAAACACCGGTCCTAATGTGTTTAATGCCGAAATCTGACCAAAGATTTTGAAAGTTCCTACTAGTGAACTGTTTGCCATTGTCACTGTGTAGAAACTCTGGTACCCCATATGTAAGAAACACTTCGTTCCTTAGAAAAGCATTCACCTTCGGTGAAGTTGCGTTTCTAAGTGGTTTCAGTAGTACAAACTTCGTAGCATGATCCAGAACTATCAATAACACCGTATTCCCAAGTGTAGAACGAGGGTACGGTCCCAAAAAATCTATGTAGACTCTCTGCCATGGACGTGCTGTTTCGAATTGATATTGCATCGGAGGACGCAATATCTGATTCGTGGCTTTTGTTTGTTCACATGTGTCGCAGGACACAACATAGTTGTGTACCTGTGACGCCATGCCAGGCCAGTAATAAAGACGTCGAAGTAATTCTAATGTCTTTTTAACACCTCCATGAGCAGCAGTACTATCATCATGATGTTTCTGAATCATGTTTGAAGTCATCGGTTTCGGTATCCAGAGTTTCCACACAGGAACATCGTTGGGTACTGCATCAGGTCTTGGCTCAATACGTATGTATAGCTTATCATCCACGACTTTGACTGATGGAAAGTCCTTTGGCGATGATTGAACTTTAGCTATCATATCTGTATACTCTTTGTGCCGATAACCTTCATTGTCGATTTTAATGTCGTTAATGTGATGTACTAATGCTTCCGTCAATTCTTCGTGTGTCTCGTCATAAAGACGAGATAGAGCATCAGGAACTATGTTTTGGGTACCTTTCTGGTGGACAATGGTAAAATCCATATGTTGGAGTTTTAGGCTCCACCTAGCCAGACGACCACTCAAGTCTTTCTGTGACATAAGCCACTTCAGACTTGAGTGATCAGTCACAATCGTAAATCGGTGACCTTCAACATAGCCCCTGAATTTCTTCACACTAAGAATTGCCGCAAGACATTCAAGCTCAGAAACTGAATAATTCCTTTGAGCTCTATTTAATTTCTTCGACATGAAGGCTATCGGACACTCTTGTCCGTCAGTATCAACCTGATACAACACACTACCTACCTCTGTCAGACTTGCATCGCATCTAATAAAGAACTCTTTATTATAGTCAGGGTTTACTAATACCGGTGCTGTAGTCAGCAATCGTTTTAAATTTTCGAAAGCAGCTTGCGCTTCCAATGTCCATTTCAATTTCCCAGAACTTTTCTTTAATAAATCCGTAATCGGTGATACCACGCTTGCATAGTTTGGTATGAAACGTTGGTACCAACCGGCCATTCCTAATAATCTCCGTATTTGTTTCACTGTTGACGGAGCTGGATACTCAGCAACAGCTCTTACTTTGTCAGGGTCTGTTCGAAGACCATCTTCACCAACCAAAAATCCCTAGTATTTCACCTCTCTCAGAACAAATTTGCTTTTCTTGAGGTTTATTGTTAACCCAGCCGCTCTTATCAATGAAGAGACTTTGGACAGCAATAGATCATCTAAATAAACAAAGACATTTTCGTGATATTGATGTGGTATCACTTTGTGCATTAGCCGACACATTGTCTGGGGAGCATTGCACAACCCAAAGGGCATAACCCGGAATTGATACAATGGACGACCAGGCACTGTGAAGGTTGTCTTGTCTCTAGATGCTTCTGCCAGAGGAATCTGCCAGAAAGCATCTTTGAGATCAATACTTGAAATGTACTTTGTGCTATTTAGACGACCTAGTAAGCCATCAATCAAGGGAAGTGGGTAAGCGTCCTTTTTCGTTAGTGAATTGACACGACGGCTATCAATACATAATCTGTTTTTACCAGATTCTTTTTGTACCAAGACCACTGGCGAGCACCACGAACTGTTAGACTCTTCGATCACGCTCATTTGAAGCATTCGGTCAAGTTCGGCATAGACCTTTAGTTGAACAGCCGGCGATGTGGGATAATGCCTCTGTTTAACAGGTGCACTATCACCAACATCGATGACAAGTTCGACCAAAGAAGTCTTTCCGAGTCCAGACACTTCAAATGACGGGAAAGAATCCTTGATCATATCCAGTTCATGTTGCTGATCAGTGGTGAGGTTGTGTGTATTTAAAGTTATTGGCTCTGTACGAGTCAGTTCACTAACAAAAGAAGGAACAATACCGAATTTCTCCCAGAAATCTATGCCCAGGTAGAGCTCTTCTCGTAATCCAGGGACTATATGGAACCGCATTGGTTTAGTGGATCCATTCACAGTTATTGGAATTTCAATGTAACCTAAAATTTTAGTTGCAGTACCATCCGCCGTACGAATACACGAAGTGTATTTACGGTTGGTTGTACCTGATGATTCCAATAATTCCAAGGAATTTCTTCCAAGTATAGTGATTGACGCTCCACTATCCAATAATCCTGAAATATGTTTGTCCAAAATCCTAATTGTTAGTCGCGGCCGAGGATCCTTTGTTTCTGAAAGGATAGATGAAATGAAATACAAGCTTTACGAAATAATTTCCTCATCCTCCAATATCTAATGTTACGTTCCAGACGTCTAAAATACGTGCGATGTAATGACGAGAAATTAAATGCGTTTGATGATTTTATTCGGGTTTCGTTGGTGGTGGCCGATCGTCCTGCGTTCCTACATCTCTCGTCGCTTTCTTCGGGCTCATTGGATGTTGAACCGAGGGTACCATCCCCGAAGCATGTACTCTCGGACGGTAGTTTAACGACGGGTGACAATATGAACAATTTGCATAAATAACGTCCGGCTTGTTACATTTCCAACAATATAATTTTATCCGATTCTTAGAGCAATCAGGAGCTCGATGACCGTTTACTCCACATCTGAAACATACTATTAGTTGTCTGGATATTGATGGACCAGGTTGAATGTTATCCGAAGTTATGCCAGGTCGCTGCAATATCCGTCTCTGTGTTGAATCCATCGCTTCAATATATCCATGCTGTTCTGGTTCAACTTCCACCTCATAATCATCCATCTGCTGTAGCTCGCTAATTCTTAAGTTTGATGTTCTGGTTGGAACTGGTGTGGACCACAAACGTTCAAACTTCTGACATAAAGTCCGAAGTTCATCAATAGAATGTATTGTTGCTGCCAGTGTAGCATTTTTGAGTTCCACACTCAGTCCCTCCCGAGCAATCTCTAGCATTTCACGGTCAGCAAATGGACGTGCTAAGCGACGGTTTAACGAACCAATCTCCACTAGATACTCGTACACGCTCTCCTTTGATTTCTGTTTGCGGTTCAGAAGAACTCGCAAGATCGCCTTATCATCAGTGAGTGTACCGAAGGTTTGTAGGAGTCCCTCCCTTAACACTGGGTAAGTCACCACCTCGTATTCATGAGTTAAATTCAAATAGTATCTGTCGGCCGCTGCTTTCAGATACCGTGGTATGATAGACCTAAGGTCGTCCCATGACACACGGTCTCTTCTGGCAGCCGCCTCCACTCTATGAATAAACTCATGAACATCAGGAGAGTGACCATCCCCTGTGAAGGTTGGAACCCAATTTGAGTCATAACGACTCAAATTGTTCCCACGAACCCCTCGGTACTCCACTGGTGCTAACGCTGGAGCCGCGTCACGCCATACCTGAGGAGGTTGGTTGTATGGTGGTGGTGCTGTTAGTGGAGCTGGTGGATATACTGGTAGTGGTTGTACCTGTGGTACTGATGGATAATTTAATTGTAATTGCGGTTGTACTAATGCTGGATTATTGTGTGTGTGTTCAGATTGGAGTGATGGACCCAATTGTGGTATTGCAAAGTCCTCTGCTCTCAAACCCGATTGCTGGAAATAAGCCGGTGGTAATTGTTCTGATCGTCTCTGCTGTTGATGGCTTGCACGATTCAAACTATGTATTGTTTCCGTGATTGGCTGTGCTAGGATCGGTGTGGATCTCTCATCTGGTTGAAAAGCAGGTGAAGCAGATGGAGCAGATGATACTCCTGGTTTATTCTGCATAATTGGACATGTTGACAACGATCCTATTATATTCCAAGCGCGTGACAATTGTGAGATAGCGTAGGTGCGGGCTTCTTGCAAGTCATTGCGAGGACCCAACCTATTCATCCTACCCGTGTAATGCAACACTCGATTCGCCAAACCATCTAAGAAGGTCTGATTAATCGGTGGCTGAAGTCGACGTACCTGATCTAAAACAAGTTGTGCTGCCTGCACCACCATTTGAGATTCCTCTATCAAATCTCTCGCATGAGATACTGTTATTGGAACTGCACCATGATCTGCGTGGTTTCGCAGTTCCTCCGCCCAATTGGCCCCCACGAAGTTCACACCCCGAACCAGACATTCGACCTGTAGTTCGGTGGGTTCCAAACCATAGAACGGATGGTCAACGTCTATCTGGTTTGACATTTCGATGGTAAAACCCGTAAAATTATGAACTCACAATCAACAACAATATTAAAACCAATTCCAAAAAAAAAGTGGAGTTAGTACGATGGAAATGTAAAAAAAAAATGAAAAACGCAAAAACGAAAAAAACAACGAACGCCCAATTCGAAAACACAAAAATTTTGCAAAACCAAATTTCGTAAAAGAACAAAAAGATTACTGTCGTACCCAATTTTGCTTCACCTTTCACAAAAATTCCTAAAATATTATATATAAAAAGTATAATTTATATATTTAATTTCAGATATGCTGAAATTCAGAATTATATATATACCTAAAATTATTTAGTGACGATAGCACCCCTAAATAAAATATTTATTTATTTTAAAAAAATTGAAAAATAAAAAATATTTAGAAAATTGCTTAATTATTGGATGCTCCGTCTTAGCTCAAATATTGATTTATTTTTTTAAAAAAAATAAAGAATATTTATTTAAATCTTGATGTTATTACCTATTTAAGAAAAATTTGTATTTACTTAAACATTATTTATTACTAGAAAAATTGATTTTATTTAATAAAAATTTTTATTTATTTATCCTTGAAAATTTATTGTTTTTATTTATTTTATTTTTTTATTTAATTTTTTTAGATAAGAGATTCCCAAGTTCAGATTCGTCTGGAGACAATATAAAAGTAAGTATGGCTACAATATCCATATCATTTAAATTTGAATTTCCGCGTTCGCGAGCCCACTCCAACAATGCATGTGAGAACCGACTAGAAAAGTCCCTAACGACCAGATTCTGCAGAACAGTTTCTCCCCAACCTAACAAAAACAATCGCAACTGTCACGATTAGACCCTAGGCCCATTTCTACTGACCCAGCTGCGGTGGTTCTACCTAAAAATAAATTATCATTAAACTAATGCCATAGTTGAAGAAAGCTCCCGAACACCAGACTTCAAATCCTAAACTCCATGAAAATTGTCTATTGCAAGCTAAATGTGAAAATGGAAAAGTTTGTTGAAGTTGAGTGAGGTGAAGCCTCGATCCTGATAAAAAAATAAATTGGTTCTCCTCTTCATTTCGTTAAAGAAGCTTCTGTGCAGGGAATGGTACTACTGGTTTGCACCTAAGTACAGACCAGCAGTAGTCATCCCCTTATCACCAGAAAACTCCTTCTGAAACGAAGAGAAGAAACCAATGAACTTCGATCGCATGTCCATAATGGATAGAGGCGATCTAAGAACATAATTATGTTGAGGGGATAAGCCCCATGGATGGCTTGTTAGGCCTACCGCTAGGAAAATTTTATTAATTACACACTTGTAATCATTATACAACAAAAAAAAATTAACAACCAAAAAAAAACATTCAATTAATTCTAACTTTTTTAATTTACATCTACTCAACTGTAGTGGAATGTACAATATTTTCATCGAAATTAAAAATAGTTCGAATCTACCACAACCAAAACAAGATTTTCACCGATTATAGCCATTAGTGGTAAAGAAATTAAAATCATGCATGTATTTCACGCAGGCCAAAATGCATCGTTAAAACGAGCATCAGATTCGAGATCTAATTTATTAATGTATAAATATTTGCCAACGCTACACACAAAAAGTTCATATGGCCAAATCGTTTCATCGGTTTGGTTTCTAAATTTCATCTCGCCAAGAAATAAAATATTTCGATATTGTAACATAACATTCTACTCAAACCACTACAACCGCTTCCTATATACAAAAATATGTACAAATATGTACAATTATGTAACCTATATACAACAAATAACCTACTATATACAACTATTTACACCTAAAACTACTATAGTACCACCAAAAAAAAATTCATAAAAAAAAGTGGACCCAAATCGGTTTTTTTTTCAAATACAAAAAAAAAATGCATCTCAAATATGCACACAATTTCCCGGGGCCACTTGCGGTCCCAACCACGGTCCTTCCTGTGGTTGGATTCGAAGATGGCGCTCTCCTCAGCCAATGTCTCCGCATAAGCGTGCATGACTGAAGAGAACTCCACCTCCTCTTCCAACCACGCCGCCTTCTGTACCTTCCTCCTGTTCTTCTCTCTCCACCTTTTTCTATCCCTCTCTAGCCTCCTCAACCGATATCTCTCTCGCGCATCCATCACTTCATCCGCTATCTCATTTATCATTTCACCCATCACCTCCTCATACTGCTCAATCACTATGTCATCCATTAATTCCATAAACGCTACCTTTCTTCTCTCATTCATCTCATTCACTTCCTCATTCATTTCCTCCACTTCATGCACTACCTCATCTGCCAACTCATTTATCTCCTCATTCATCACTCCGTCTACCACCTCATTCACTTCCTCATTCACAATCTCACTTATCACTACATCTATCATCTCTTCATACTGCTCATACATTATATCATTCATCAATTCCAAGTACATCTTCTTCCTTCTCTCATTCATTTCTACATTTATTTTTTCCTTCTCCCTCTCATTCACCACATTCATAACTAAACTCACAATCTCATGCATCACTTCATGCACCTCATTCACCCCTGGCTTGGCCGCTGCCTGACCCAACTCTCCTGGCCCCGGACGACGTTTGCTCCTAAACGAGCCAAAATTCCTGATTGTGTGCATTTTGTTATATATTTAAACTTATTGCGAAATATATATACACAAATATAATATATAAAATATATGATATATGTATAAAATTTATAAAAACCCAATTATTTACAAAATTCAATTATGTGGGGGGTCGTCGAAGCCATCGAATAATTTAATTTTAGCCATCGGATAATTTTTAAAACCATTTTCTGATGTAGTTAACATGTTGGTAATTATTTATTAACTAAAATATTAAAATGAGTGGTGTAGACGTGAACAGCTCCAGCGAGGATGAAAACGGAGGGAACGTGGTCCCTATTCAAATATTTTTTCTCATCAAAAAGAAAGTTTTATCAAACAATATGAAGAAAGCAAAACAATTAAAGGGGCTGCTGGTATTGCGGATTTGAATATTAATACGGCCAAAACAATTTTATATAAGTTCAAACGAGATGGTGAGGAAAAAGTTTTCTCTTTTTTGTAACTATTTCCTCACCATCTCGTTTGAACTTATATAAAATTGTTTTGGCCGTATTAATATTCAAATTCGCAATACCAGCAGCTTCTTTAATTGTTTTGCTTTCTTCATATTGTTTGATAAAACATTCTTTTTGATGAGAAGAAATATTTGAATAGGGACCACGATTCCCTCCGTTTCCATCCTCGCTGGAGCTGTTCACGTCTACACCACTCATTTTAATATTTTAGTTAATATATTATAACCAACATGTTAACTACATCAGAAAATGGTTTCTATTCAATTATCCGATGGCTTTTACAAGTATGACATCAATAAAAACATTCTTTCATGTTGAGGTGGGTGGTTGATTTGCAACCGCCATACTGGTCCGCCATTTTTAATTTTCCAAAAAGGCTGTGGCTAATATTAAACTAGAAGGTTAAAGCTAGAAAATGAGCCTAACTGAAATTTTATAGGTTGCTCCAATTTTTGGACAGTGTGGGGGTGGCCGAGATGACAGAGAATCCCCAATATATTATTATATAAATCAACTATTGTTGACTAACAAAACTCTTTCAATACATTCAATATATTACGAAAACAGGTTATTAATGTAGAATTTCGCCTTTAAATTGTTTATTTAAATGTTTTTTTAAAATGTTTTTTTTGAATTTGGAAAAGTTTTTTTTTGTTTTTTTAAAGTTTTTTTTTGAATTGGGAAAAGTTTTATTTGATTTAAATAAAAGTTTTATTTGATTTAAATAAAAGTTTTATTTGCAATGGAAAATGTTTAATTTATTTTGGAAAATGTTTTATTTGAATTGGATAAGGTTTATTTTATTTTAGAGAAAGTTTCGATTGAACTTTAAATGGTTTATTTTGGAATTGAAATCCTATATATATCTCAAACAATGTGGTTTACTTTCAATGTTTATATATTTATTTAAACGATCGACAAAAAAATAAGATTATAGTCTTTTTATTTGTTCACAAAATAATATCTTATAATGTATTTTGGAATACCAATTCACCGTTGAATTCAAGAAAAACATATCTTCTTCTAGAAACACATTTTGTATTATGCAATATCAAAACAAAATACATAGATTGAATTGAATCTTTTTTTCTATTATTTGTTTTAGAAACAAAATATTTAAAACTTCATTAATTTATTAATTAATTGGAACACATTTCACAAAATGTACAAAACTATAACGGTTAGCAGTGCCATCTAGATCTCCAGATGTGAGAAAAGATGGCACTTACTAAAGTTAGAGATTTGCTTACCTGACCGCATCTGATTCCCGCTCAATCGGCTTGGCTCTGCCCTTTTCTGTCGTAGGATTGAATCAGTAGTCAGGTAATCCTAGAAGAGAGCGGTTACAACAACATATACCCAATTTATATTGGACTACCATCCCTACTTACCTTGCTGTTCCATACACCATGTTCTCACCCGATCATTCCATTAAGGAACGCATTTCGCTTTCGAA
>OY856186.1:314318086-314487773 GCA_963693315.1 Diogma glabrata
ATATATATATATATATATATATAAATTTTTTTTTCATTTTGATTTTCCGTCTCCGCTTATCATATATAGTCGTTTGGCACCAACATTTTTCCGAAATTCCGAGATGAAGCACGTTACATTAGGTAGATTTTTATATGAAATCTACCTAAAATTATATTGAATACTTACATGTTATATTGTATGAAATCTGAATGGTGTAGTTTGTGTTTGTTGTTGTTGTTGTTAGTTGTTTACGGTATAAGAAAACATTAATGAATGAAGTTTTTTAATTTTTTCTTTTGTATTTCCTCAATTAAAACCCCGTTTTCAATATATATTAATAATTGTTATTTAATTGATCAATATATTTCAATCTAGGCCCATCTTCAGGATCATTATAAAAATAACAGTTATATCAAAATTGAAATAAAATAATTAAATGACATTTATATAAAACAAAGTTTGATATATAAACTATGAGTAAGATAACTATGTTAAAATTAACTTAAAAAATGGTTGTCAAGTGGAATTTTTTGAAAATTAACGTTACTTTAAAATTTTAAGAAAATCGAATTAAATTATAATAGTTATTCGTTATTCTTATAATTTAATTCGATTTTCTTAAAATTTTAAAGTAACGTTAATTTTCAAAAAATTCCACTTGACAACCATTTTTTAAGTTAATTTTAACATAGTTATCTTACTCATAGTTTATATATCAAACTTTGTTTTATATAAATGTCATTTAATTATTTTATTTCAATTTTGATATAACTGTTATTTTTATAATGATCCTGAAGATGGGCCTAGCCTGAAATATATTGATCAATTAAATAACAAGTATTAATATATATTGAAAACGGGGTTTTAATTGAGGAAATACAAAAGAAAAAATTAATAAATATACTCCCGGCGAAACAAACTTACAATATGAAGTTTTTTAAATTTACAAATAAAGGATATGTATTTGTAATTTGTAAATATATGTATTTAGATTTATGGTTTGAATGAAAATATCATAGACATTTGACTCTTGATTTAATAAAAAACGCTTGATACTTTTCATATCATTTCATCCATGATTGTTGTTTGAGGTATTATGGTATTGAAACTGCAGAAGTGTTATGAGATAATTAAATCTGTAAGGATTGTAATGTAACAGAACATAGTCATAAAAAGAGTGTAACAATCAATACATTTTGAAATCGTCTCTTTAATAATGAAATAACGTATGCCATATATACGTTGTTATTATATAATGGGTGCGCTGCATTCCCCATAAGGATGTCTTTCGAAGTGGCATTTTAACATTTTCCAATTATTTTATAACTGGGGGTGAAAATTAATATATTGTTAATTAACGTACATGCAAATTTGAATTTAGTTAAATATTGAAACAGCGTAAATGCATGTTCGATATTCCAATTCCTACCGAATAATAACTTGGGTAAAATCAGTGTCGTATATATTACATACATTACAATCGCCACACGAAATGGTAAATCTAAAATATTGTATAAGCATCATTCATGACTACATGATATGCCGGTTCATATAAATAAAAAATTGTAAGAATATCATGCGTTATTTCAATAATAATTAGTTTTAGGCTTAATCGTACTTCCATGCAAAATGAAATAACGTATATGAAATATGAAATAACGTTTAAGGTACCTGATTGACTTTTCACCTATTTTTAGGTAGAAAAGCCAGCAGGTACCAATATGAAATTTTAATATGCTGTGGGGAAATTAGTCAAGATTAATTGGTAAAAATTTTTTTTCCAATATCTTTATTCATTCAATAGTGCTGCCGAGTTTAAGAAAATTAGAAAATCGAAAAATCTTTAAACCCAATTATCTCGAAACTACACTTTTGCAAATACGTTGTTTCATTATTAAAGCGACGAAATATAATAAAAACTGAGTAAAACAATCATACATTTGTAAGGTTTATTTTTAAAGCTTTATCTAATTTTAAATATCTTTCTGTATAAGCCTTTCAAACTGTTAGTTTGGATAAAATATGTTGTAGGTGAATGACTGTAAGTCAAGCGAAAATCAGTGGAGCTGATATGGAAAATATATGTTCGTACAAATAAATCGTTTAAATTTTCTTAGCTCATTTACGTATATTCTTAAAAAAATCAAAAATGCACAATGTTAATAACAAGAGCTAATAAATATTAACCAATAAAAAATTAAACTTTACTTTGTTTTTACTTTTCCTTACATCTCAGCAAGTCAATTTTTATAACAAATACGAAGCGGTATTGATCGGAAACCATAATGTTGTTATCAAGATAACAACATTATAACATATATTGAATCAAAAATATTAAATTTCACTTTTCATTTGATATTTTTATAATTTATTGAATAAAATTAAAATTATATATCTTAATTGAAAATCCAAAGGGTATTATCAATTTGAGTTTTATCAAATTGTATGTATCATTGTACCATAAAGGTACAAAAAGATCAACATATAAAGTTTTTCGATATCATGGAGCTCTGAAAAATTATTATTTATTTTATTTATCTATCAAACAACACCTCTTATAATTTTCCATAAATATTAAAAGACTTATAGAATGAAATCAAATGTTTCAAGTATCAAAACGTAAAAACTGAATTTTTAGAAAACATTCCCAAGGGAAGTAAACCCAGTGCTTTATGACACATGTCCCCAAATATAAGTGGTTCTATGGATGATTGATTCCCATAGTTTAGTTGATACTGTGATGTTGAATCCAATTGAGTTGCGTCAATGCGGTGTAATTAAATTTAATGACAGGGCGATGAAATGACATTATCGTTAGATAATGTGAGAAATTAGACAGAATTAATATGATGCTTAAAGCCGTCAACACTAACAGTTTCTAAAACAATTTTCTCAAACATAGTTCAGAGAGAAAAAAACATACCCGCGACGATCGGATACAATAAAAATTCATACAATTTAGAAGTAGACATTAGCGTAACAAATATAGATCCCAGTTAAATTTGAATTAATTATGGGTTAAACAATTAGATTTGAAGAGAAAATCATTTTTTCTATTTACAGTTTTGTTTTATTATTAATTTAATTCATAAACATATATTCATAAAACAGTTTATGGGCTAAAGTAATGATTGAGATTAATAAATTCGGCCGTGAACCAATTGATTTCAGTTATTTGTGAAGAAATGAAATGAATAGTTAAATATAATTTTTTAACGTTTATTCATATATTATTTTTTTGCATTGATATTGTTTCTTAAATTAATTACTTTTCAATACATACTTAGTTGATTTTTTATTAAAAAAGTATTATTTAGGTTTTGTTTATTAAAACAAATGTTTCAAATTCAATATATGTTATAATGTTTTTGACTATTTGGATCAAAAGATTTGTTTTGATTTAATTAATTTTTAATTACCAAGCAAGCTGCTTATAAGTTTTGTGCATAATATTATGGTCGTGCAATTTTTTACTTTTTAAAGTGTTATTAATATACATGTAACATTTTTATAATAATTTAAATTTTCTGAGGTATAGATGGTGTTAAAGAATTTTCTACATTCCTGATGTTACGGTACTGACACTTTCAGAAGTCGTTAGTACCATAACCACCTATTACGCAGTATATACCAACTTTTGTGGCAATCAGCCTGAGAGCGTATCCAGAGGGTTGAGTTTTACCATTTTTCAATAATTTTAATTTTTTGAGGTATAGATGGTGTTAAAGAATTTTCTACATTCCTGATGTTACGGTATTGACACTTTCAGAAGTCATTAGTACCATAAACACCTATTACGCAGTATATACCAACCTTTGTGGCAATCAGCCTGAGAGCGTATCCAGAGGGTTGAGTTTTACCATTTTTCAATAATTTTAATTTTCTGAGGTATAGATGGTGTTAAAGAATTTTCTACATTCCTGATGTGACGGTATTGACACTTTCAGAAGTCATTAGTACCATAACCACCTATTACGCAGTATATACCAACTTTTGTGGCAATCAGCCTGAGAGCGTATCCAGAGGGTTGAGTTTAACCATTTTTCAATAATTTGAATTTTTTGAGGTATAGATGGTGTTAAAGAATTTTCTACATTCCTGATGTTACGGTATTGACACTTTCAGAAGTCATTAGTACCATAAACATCTATTACGCAGTATATACCAACCTTTGTGGCAATCAGCCTGAGAGCGTATCCAGAGGGTTGAGTTTTACCATTTTTTTAGTAATTTTAATTTTCTGAGGTATAGATGGTGTTAAAGGATTTTCTACATTCCTGATGTTACGGTATTGACACTTTCAGAAGTCATTAGTACTATAAACACCTATTACGCAGTATATACCAACCTTTGTGGCAATCAGCCTGAGAGCGTATCCAGAGGGTTGAGTTTTACCATTTTTCAATAATTTTAATTTTCTGAGGTATAGATGGTGTTAAAGAATTTTCTACATTCCTGATGTAACGGTATTGACACTTACAGAAGTCATTAGTTCCATAACCACCTATTACGCAGTATATACCAACCTGTGTGGCAATTAGCCTGAGAAGTGGAATAGAAGGTAGATATTATACATATATTTCGTACATTTGTAATTAAGTTATATATTAATAATTATATAGAGAGTTTGCCGAGCGCATTTAAAGAAGATGGACGTCGATAAAACTCTCCGTCGTGATAAATATATATATATATTTTTTACTTTAATAATTTACCATATTTAAAGTGTCTTATTACTCAATAAAAGTTATCTAAAATGTGTTTCAAACCAAGTGCTTCAATAATATATAATATATGATATATAATAATATATAATAATGGTGGTATTTTAAAAATAATTTAATTTTTCTAATTAAAAGATTGAAAAATCAAGAAAATAATTTTTTTTCTCTTTTTTTTTCTTGAAATTCTCGTAATTTACGGTTTTCAATTCGATACAACATTGTTGTGTCGTTGTTTATTTTTATTACTTTTTTTTCATTTAAAATTAAAATGAAATTAAACCGTAGTGATTTTAGTCGATGAAAATTACTAACATTTTTAAAAAGGTTATAGAATTTATCTGATTTTTGTAGTGTTAAATTAAGAAACGATCAAATCAACAAGTCGTGGTATATAAGCCGTGTTCGATTTGACTGAAACAACTGAAGCAACTGAAAAATTAAATGCAATTGTTGTTGTTTTTTCAGTTGTTTCAGTCAAATCGAACGCACCTATAGTTGGGTATAATTATGTAAGAGGACACTCTTACATTAAAAAAAAAAAACAAATGTCAATTTTGTTGTAGTATTTCGAGAATATACATAAACATTTCTAATTGGAATTTCGTGTTTCTTGTTTTGATTAAAAAAAAAAAATTTTGTTTGTTGATTTAGAGAAAATAAAAAAATTTATCAAAATGCCATTACCAGGAATAAATGAATGTAAATAAAATGGAGTATTTTAGTTTAAATTTCATAATATAATTAATGAAAATGCAGATTTATTAGAAATAAAGATACAAATTTCGTCAACTTGAAAAGGTGTCATGGCGTGTGAAATATTATTCTTAAAAAACATTGATAACATTTTTGTTTCTTAAAAAAACTGATGGTTTGATATCATAGGTTCGCTATTCGAAATAATTGAATTTTCATATATATATATATATAAGATTAGCTGAGATTTGGCATTAATTTAATTTAGTTTTAATAAATTTAATGAAAATAGAACTTCGAATTAATTAACTTTCTTTGATTTACAGCCACAGAATATAATACAAAAGGTATATATAAACATTGAAACTAGTTTTTAATGTTTATATATAACTTTCTTAAAACATCTTTCGTATTTCTATCAATTTTATGTAATTTGGAATAAATGAAAGGAAGTCTAAAAATACGTCTAAAGTATTAAAGATATCGTTCAAACAAATTTTATACATATATTCCAAATTTGAATTATCAAAATATATATAACATATTTATATGAATTATCAATATATGTATATATGTGTATGTATGTGTGTATGTATGCATGTATGTATGTATGTGTGTATGTATATGTATGTGTATGTGTGTATGTGTATGTATATATATGTATGTATATATGTGTATATGTGTGTATATATATGTGTATGGATATGTATGTATGTATGTATGTATGCGTGTGTATGTATGTATATGTGTGTATGTATATATGTATATATATGTATATATATATATATATATATATATATATATATATATATATATATATATATATATATATATATATATATATATATATATATATATATATATATATATATATATATATATATATATATATATATATATGTATATGTATGTATGTATGTATGTTTATATAACAATACCACATAAATTAGTATGTTGGACATAAGGTGAAAACTTCTTAATATGTATGTTTGCTGTTAATAAATATATGTAATATATATAGGTATATATGTATGTGCGTATGTATGTGTATGTATGAGTATGTATGTGTATGTATGTGTATGTATGTGTATGTGAATGTGTATGTGTATGTTATGTATATATGTATATGTATGTATACATGTGTGTGTGTATATGTGTGTATGTATGTATATATGTACATATGTATGTGTATGGATATATATATATATATATATATATATATATATATATATATATATATATATATATATATATATATATATATATATATATATACATATGTGTGTATATATATGTATGTATGTGTGTATATGTATGTATGTATGTATGTATGTATATGTATATGTATGTTTGCGTATATGTGTGTATGTGTGTATATATGTATGTATGTATGTGTACATGTATGTGTATATGTATGTATATATGTATATATATGTGAGTACATGTGTATATATGTGTGTATGTACGTGTATATATGTGTGTATGTGTATGTATGTGCATGTGTATATATGTGTATATATATATATGACAATGGTGAATGGTCGTCTTATCAACACTTGTTATAAGTGACAGTGTGAATTTTAAACTAAATTAATCTCTTAAATGATAAATATAAGTATAACTAAATGTAGTGAAAACATTAATTGTAATAATCAGTTTTATATCTAATATAATAGTTTTAAAGTGTTGGTTTTAATAATTAAACTCTAAGGTAAGATTGCTTTCAAAAATGGAAAGATGTAGGCGACCAAGATGTAATCTTCCCTAAATGTAAAATTTATTAACTCTGATTTTTACTAGAAAACTAAATAAAGGTGTTATTGTGCTATTCGATTTTGTGTAAAATTTAAACCTACTTAGAGCTTTAACTAGCGAAATTTAGTTATTATTTCAAATTCAGTTTAAAATTTCATTTGTTGACATAATTTTATGTGATAGATTTATCCAAACATTATCCATAAAATCCAATAAGATTTTTGAACGATATCAACGAGCAGGGTTAATTGTTTTTGTTAAATTAATTCTTGTGTTTCAAGAAAAATTCAAAACATTCTTGCGTTAATTATATTATATAAAATAATGTTTTATAAAATTTAAATAAATACATTTCAAATAAAAACATCAAGTGAAAGATAATATTTTTATCCAATTCAATCCCAATACTTTTTTATATGAAATTCACTCAATTTTCAAAGGGGTTTTTTGTTTTTTATATATATGTACATAATATAAATGTTTTTAACCATAAATAACCATAAATAATTTTAACCATAAATATAATAACATGAATTCAGATTGGAGAGTGCAGAGGACTACAATTTAGTCATCATCCTATTGTACTAATAAATTACATGAATAACAGGTTTCCGACTGGAGATTGCAGGCGAGAAATTTTAGATACGGGATTGCTGATTGGCGATTGCAGATTATATGTATAAGTGATTGTCCTTGTGATTGTCTCCTAACAGTAGTAGCTAGATACGATTTGCCAGGTGTCTGTAACCGGGTCGTTCACTCCTAACTTACAATTACCTACCTATCCTTACCTATTGTTATATGTAAAACGACTGTAGGAAGTGTCCCGGCCGTAATCCGGGAGTCTCGCCTAGTGCTTGGTCCTACAGTCCAATCAATCAATCAATCAATCAATCAATATTAATAATTATATAATTGTTAAACAATATTACATGAATGAGTTAATTTTTTATGTATTTAGTTATTTTTTGTGTGTCATTAATCAGATTAAAAAGTAAAAAGAATTTATAATTTGGTTTAGCAAAGATATAATATTTTTTCAACTTTTCGGGATGGATTTCGGGCCAATTTCGAATCGATCTTTCTCGAGCTTGTATTAACTTGTTTTTGTAAAAAATTAATTTTTGTTAAATTAGATAAGTTAGATAAGATAAATAAATTTTTTTTTCGGGCTGGCTTTATCATTTAAAGACAATTTTTTAATTTTTCGGGCTGGATTCATGATTTATGCTGGTTTTCATGATTTTATCCGAGACACATACAAAAAAATTCAACTTTCTTCGGGATGGATTTTCGGGCCAAATTCACAGACATGTAAAATTAAACTTAAATATAATATTTAAAGTGATGTAATTTACTTCGTTTGCTCTTTATGAATACCTCTATGAGTAGGTAAAACTACACTGTGGCATGGGAGCTAGGTCACTTTGTCACGCCCTAAAACTTTGCCTTTATTAACCCAGAAGATACTCGACCTAGAATTTAAACAGGAAATAAACAATAAATATGAGATAAACATGCTAAATATGCAGGTTTTTGACCGGAAAATGTCTTCATTTTATTCAGACGGTTGACCTAGAGACAGTAAATAGGAGAATGGTTAGTTTTTAAAGTTTTGGACAATTTGGCGTTGAAAATATTTTAAAAGCTAAAAGAATAGTCTGTGTAGTTTCAAAAGATAATAATCTTGTTGAATCATCATAAAAACGCATATTTTCCTTTAAACATATTTCAAAAGGGTAAAATGAAATTTATGTTTAGAGGAAAATAATAAGAGCAATAAACATGTCTTAAATTCAATTTTTTTTTAGTTTTTACACAAAAAAGTATATTTTTGGAAAACTTATAATAACTGTACTGATGTGCAGTTATATTCCGAGATATCTATAAAAATAAACCACTATGGTCTTGGCCCAAAAAAAATCTCTAGATATTTCTGTTATTTTAGAAGAGCATGCTTAAAAAAATTGTATCAAGAAAAAATAAAGTAATATATATACATATAGAAAAAGAATATAATTTGTAATAGATAGCTAACAAAAAAAATTCATGCACTCATCTTAAAAATTGGTTGATTGAAGATTTCCTTTTTCGATCTTCAGCCCCCTTCAACACCGTTCCACCACTATTTCTTACAATTTGTCGCTTTTTTCTGATCCCACCAACAGCTGATTCACTACCACAACAAAGTAGGGATGTAATTTCAACTCTTCGCTGACAAAACCGAATCCAAAACCAGCTTGCTAGAACAATCCTATTTGTCCTAGCCCTCTCTCTTATTATTCCAAATTGTAAAATCAAAATAAAATTGCTTAGAACTCGTTTTAATTATTTTGAGGCCATTTTTCTGCTGGTAAAGAAAATCTCGCCCACAACACAACACAACAGATATCAAATTTTTTCGTTTCTTTAATTAAAACAATTCAAATTTCAACACACATCTTTTTCAGGTTATTATTATTATTAAACTTGTTTTAATTTGTCTGACATAGCCAATAAACTATAATAAAACTAACAATGTAACTTGTTTTGGAATTAGTTCCCAATCGAAATTATAATACTTCGACATTCAAGGTCGACTTTTTGTAATCAAAAAAAAATTATTTAATTTAATTTTATTCATTTTTTTTTCAAACGAAAACTCAACTTTAACACACTGATTAAGATCTTTTTTTTTTATAAATTAATAGCAAAGCAATTATTTCTTTAACTTCAATTAAACTATATATATAATTTTTTTATCACCAGCGCGACAAGGCTTGCTTTATTTTTCCGCGGACTAAAATAAACACCACTTTTTCTGAGTTTTAAGAACAGAGAAACGAACTTGCTTATAACAATCGGTTTCCGCTTTTAAGAATAAAATCGAACTAATTGATTTTAAAAATTAAAATCATACTGACCATAATTATCAAAAATGCTTTGTTTAAATAATCTAAACGAAGGGGAGCGAAGGAGATGACCATTCAAAAATTTTGTATATTTCTTTCGGTTGTTTTGTTTTTCCCAAACAAAGGAATTTAATCGGTTTTTTAGAATGAGATCGTCAAACAATTACAAAAAAAGAAAGGAGGATCGACAACATACAATTCGTGTTGGTTTTGTTTTCAGTTATTAAAGATTATAGAGAAAACGAAATAACAATAACCACGAAATGCAACAATTTATTAACAGTTTATTCAAACAGATGATGATGAGATTGTGTCTGATAGCATCAACAAAAAATGAAAAATGCAACCACAACTACATGAGTTTTATTTTTTGTTTGATGAAAACAAAGTAGAAGAATGTTTACGAATTTAAGCAATGTTAATTGTGAGACTGATAGTTTGTTAATAGAAATTGTTACTGAATCAACACGACGTGTTGTTTTAGCAACGCGATTAATTAATGGTTTTGATACTGGTTCATTATGTAATGTATTTTTGTTGAACTAAGTTGCTGTTTCATGTAGTTACGGATGTTAAACTGAAGATTACCAAGTAGTGGGTTTATAAGGGAGAGAAGAAATAGAACAGTGTGGCGACTGAAGAAAATGTATCCTTGACTGTTCGTTGACCGTTAAATCTCACTACCAAGGCATACATTTCCTTCAGTCTACCAATACAGAACCTGAACTCGTTCTGGAGTAGGGTGTAGACTCTCTTATAAATACTACTGGTTAGATAATAGCCCAGATTGCGGCATAACAGACAATTTCCTGAACCGATATCAAACAAGCATTCAACAGTGAAATGCTTTTTGTGAAGATTAAGGAAAGAAAAATATGTAGCAATCACCATTATTTACTGATACTAGGTATGCGAATTGATGAGTCGAGTGCCTCTCCCAAGACCACCAGATGTTTAGCATTTTTGCATGTCGCTAAATGATGAAAGAAAGTAAGCATTGTAGATGTTGAGTAACCATGATGAAAAATAAAGATGTTTAGAATTACTGATGTTGTATATCCATTATAAAAGAGTTGTGAATTATAGATGTTTCAAAAAAAAAAATTGTTTTATTTATGTTGACTTAATGACTATTGCATCCAAATTCTTGATTGTAGAACGCCAGAGTTTTGTTGATCAGCTGCATTAATGATATCGTGTAAACTGTCATGTCTCGCTGTAAAAGTTCCCCAATTGAGACATGCTGAGTTCCAGTAGACAACAAGCAGCGCAGAGTTGGTAAGCGTGCGCAAATAAATCAAGTGTTAGATACTAGTGAATGAAATTATATTACTTATTAAAGGTAAGTTCTATTGCAATAAAAGGAAATAAAAATGTTGACCATCATGACCGTCAACCGAAATTCCATACTTGAGAGCCCTGTTCAGTAATTGTATGTGGAACTGATGACAGATATGAGCCTAATAATCTCTTTCTACGCACATCAAATTTCCCAAAAAAACTAAAACTAAAGAAAAAACTAAAACTAATGAAAAAAACTACCTAATACTCTTACTGAACAGTGCCCTCAAGTACCAGAATTCAATTTCAGGTAATGAGAGACAGCATTACTATTGTCAGCTATTTAGTGGCTATTTAGAACAAATAGTAAAAATTTTTGAAATTTAATGACAAATGAATGGGGAGGGTTAGCTAATTCAAAGTAGAGTCAGATAACCGCAGACAGAGTCTTAAGCGGCTCACATCTAACACGAAAACGTTAATATGTTAAGCATAGTGGATGATTTATTAGAACAACCAAGGTGAGAAATTGTAATAAATCAAGATACTAATATAAAGAATAAGAAAAAAAATTAATAATAATTAATAAATTATAATAAATAAATATAAAAAAACTATAACAGAATAACTTAACAGGGATAGATAAAAAAAAAAAAAAAAAAATATCAATAATTAATAAATTAATAAAAATAAGAATACTATTACACAATAAGCTAACAGATTTAAAACTGATGGGGACTGAATTAATGTCATAAACGGATGTCTTTAGAAGGGTAAGTCCCCATGTCCTTACCATCTAAATTCGCACACCTGTACATATCCTCACCAACCTTGCTTTTCATTTTGGCTGGTACTAATTGTGAAGCCATCTTGGCCGATCGTTTATTAGCAGCACCACAGCGATGTTGCCGTACCAAGACTCGCTGTTGTGGCCGGAAAGTTTGCGGTCGAGTTCGCGTTCGCGAAGTATATGGTGGTTGTTGAGGCCTTGTAACTGTTGCTACTAAATGCTGTTGCATGTTAGATCTGAAGTTTGCTAACTGATCCGCATGATAAAGTGCTTGGGCAATTGGAACTTCGAGACTATGTGTTCGTTCTTGGTTACGATCACTCTGAACTAGATCAGCTATAAATGAAGGAGTGATGCCAAAGTCTCTCCAAAAATCTGCACCCAGGTACACCTTCTCCTTCAGACTTGGGACTACATAGAACCTAAAAGATTTTGTAAAACCGTTGAAAGAAATTGGAACGTCGGCGTACCCCAAAATATGGTTACGTGTTCCCTCTACTGTCCGGATGAAAGATGAAAACTTACGATATGAGATTCCGGCATTATTTAATAACTCTAAGGAATTTCTACCTAGAAAACTGATAGCAGCGCTATTATCCAAAAGTCCATATATGATTTTATCAAGGATATCGATGTAAATATGCGGCCTAGAATCATTTAGTTCGGAAATGATAGAAACAACACATGCTTTATTGAAGATCTTTCGCAACTTCAGATAACGTTTAAAACGTTCGTGGCGCTTCAAAGAAATTAGTTTTCGTCGAACCGGAACTTGATCTGAGCTGGATTTTGGTTCATTGTGTATACCTGTTGAAGTACAGTGATTAATTGTCGATGGTTCATTCGTATTTGTCGAAAAGCTCTCCATTGCTTCTGTTGCCAGGTATCGGGCTTGGTATTCATTAGCTTGTATTTCTGTTTGACCAGTTGTTCTCGATTTTGTTGGGAAAGATGACCATAGTGTTTCATATTTCTGGCACAGTACCCGCAAGTCAGCTAGGGTAACTACATTAGCCACCATTGTAGCACCTTTTAATTTATCTGACATGCCTTCCCTTACAATCTCAATCATCTCCTTTTCTGAAAATGGTTGAGCCAGTCGTTTGTTGAGCTTGCTAACCTCTATGATGTAATCAAATATCATCTCATTTTCATTTTGTCTTCTGTTTAGTAGTGCACTCAGTACAGCCTTATCGTCGTTAAGAGTACCAAACGTTCGTAATAAACTTTCTCGGAGTATGGAGTAGGTCACCACCCGATACTCATAAGTAAGGTTTATATAATGTTTATTCGCGACTCCACGAAGATACCGGGGAACGATTGACTTTAAATCATCAAAGGTCACCCGATCCCTCCGTGCAGCCACTTCAACCAAATGGATGAACTCGTGAGCATCTGGTGATGACCCATCCGCTGAGAATAGAGGAAGCCACTCTGTGCAAAATTGACTCAAGTCCTGATAGTCTTCGTACTCTTCCTGCTGCATTACTGGTGCTGGCACTGCCTGTATCCTAGCCACTTGTTGATAAGAAGGTAGAGCAGACAAAGATTTAATCTTATTGAGTGATTCATTCAAACTCCTAGTGGCATAATTACGGCCGTACACAATTTCATTACTGTCACCCAATCGGTTGACACGATCTAGATAATGTTTAACACGGTTTAAAAGGCCCTGTAAAATGTGTGGTTGTACTGAGGGTACAAGATCCCTCGCTTTACTGGACAAAAATAAGGCAGCGTCTACAATCGCTTCGCTTTCTTCAGTCATGTTCGCCGTGTGTGACTGAAACATCCTTGTAGCTGGATTACGCGCAGCGTCACTCAATTGTTGTATCCAGTCCTCGCTGTTGTACTGTATGTCCCGGAGGAAGCACTCGACCCACAACTCGTATTCTTCAAGACCGTAGAACGGATGGTCTATCGGCACCTCTGACATTTTCTTTTGTTGTCAGAGTTTATGAAAAGGAGGACAAAAAATATAAAAAAAAGTTGCAACTCAACAAAACCAACAACAAACGACAATGAACGTGACCCCCTAAAATGTTTTTCCGCACAAAAAATATAAAACCAACAACCGTAAAAAAAATTGTAAAGTGCAATAAAAAATTGTAAATCGACTAGAAATCGTGAACACGCGACCTACAACAGCAGAAAGAAATATACAAATATCCTGAATAATCAACTCCTTCGACCTTCGTTTTACAGAGAAAATTATAAATCTTAAAGATTTTAATTTTATATCTAGAAAAAATATTATTTATTTAATATTGAGCAAGCAAATGTTTGATTTACTTAAAATCTATTTATTTTGTTGCAACTTGTACACCTTGATTTACTTAAAATTTAAGAAATATTTATTTGATTGTTTAATTAATTAGAAAAAATTTATTTATTTATTTTTTTGACGTTAAAATTTATTAAAAATTTTTTATTTATTTAAAATATATATGTATATATTTATTTATTTATTTATAAAATATAAAAATATGTTTATTTGTAAAAATATTTATAAGATATTTATAAAAAATATTTATTTATTTATTTGAAAAAATATTTATTTATTTAGAAAAAAGGGAAAATATTTATTTATTTATGTATTTATAATGTTAGAGATTTTTCCTGGGCAAAGCCCACACCGATTGACTGTATAATCAAAAAATTTTTAAAAGGAATTGTAACGAAGATTCGAAGTGGAAAATCGAACTCGCGATCTCTTCCCAGAAACGACATGTGAGGTCTAGAACAAAAATAGGCCTAAAAATCCTAAAATCTACATTCTAGTACCCTCCCGCGTGATGAAATGAATTCAGCATTGTTTAAAGATTCAGCCTAAATATCTGTTATCTACAAAAATCATATGCTGAGTTCATTCATCCTTAAAACTAAGAAAAATATAAAACTAGAAAAGTTAAGAAAAACAATTAAGACTAATATCGTTTGTTGGGAGTAGACCAGTATAGAGTACCAGTCTCCAGATCCGATTTCAGTACAAGACCGAATTTACTATTGAAACGCGATGTTGGATGGATTTGCTAAGTCCATTGAAATTGTGAAGGGAGGTTGGGTTGAACGTTGGTTCTTCCCAACAAAGTGGAGATCTGGATGCAGTTTCACTTGTATGGAGGAGTGCTTAGCATTGTAGAAGCGATCCTGGCTGTCCGTAGGACTGACAGGCTTCCCTTCTCTTCCGCATAAACACTCAACCAGTAAAGCTGCATTCAGTCTCGGAAGGAAAACTAATTGAAATTTTACTAATATTATTAAAAAAAAAAATCCGCTTGGTGATCGCATGCCAAAAGACAGAGGCGACCCTTAACCAACGAAACATGTTAAGAAGGTTAAGCCTTCTTGGATTCTTTCTTAGAGATACCCATGTTTTATTTAGATCAAAACATTGTAAAAATTTCCTTGTTGCATCATAAAATAAAGATATATCGAAAAACGATAGTACATATATATATAAAAAAATACAAAAGGTATATAAAACAAACACCATAGGTATATAATAATACAATAGATATATCTATAAAAAATTTAATCACATCTCAAACATTAGATGCAACAAAATTATCACAAATTCAAATCGATCCAACAAAAAAAAACCGATATTCCAAAAATATTTGCAAAAACAGGAATATCAAGTATTTAAATTTATACATACAACAGTATTTTCTGTTGTATGTTTTGTTTTTGTTCGGCGCCATTATTTATAATAACTGTACTGATGTGCAGTTATATTCCGAGATATCTATAAAAATAAACCACTATGGTCTTGGCCCAAAAAAAATCTCTAGATATTTCTGTTATTTTAGAAGAGCATGCTTAAAAAAATTGTATCAAGAAAAAATAAAGTAATATATATACATATAGAAAAAGAATATAATTTGTAATAGATAGCTAACAAAAAAAATTCATGCACTCATCTTAAAAATTGGTTGATTGAAGATTTCCTTTTTCGATCTTCAGCCCCCTTCAACACCGTTCCACCACTATTTCTTACAATTTGTCGCTTTTTTCTGATCCCACCAACAGCTGATTCACTACCACAACAAAGTAGGGATGTAATTTCAACTCTTCGCTGACAAAACCGAATCCAAAACCAGCTTGCTAGAACAATCCTATTTGTCCTAGCCCTCTCTCTTATTATTCCAAATTGTAAAATCAAAATAAAATTGCTTAGAACTCGTTTTAATTATTTTGAGGCCATTTTTCTGCTGGTAAAGAAAATCTCGCCCACAACACAACACAACAGATATCAAATTTTTTCGTTTCTTTAATTAAAACAATTCAAATTTCAACACACATCTTTTTCAGGTTATTATTATTATTAAACTTGTTTTAATTTGTCTGACATAGCCAATAAACTATAATAAAACTAACAATGTAACTTGTTTTGGAATTAGTTCCCAATCGAAATTATAATACTTCGACATTCAAGGTCGACTTTTTGTAATCAAAAAAAAATTATTTAATTTAATTTTATTCATTTTTTTTTCAAACGAAAACTCAACTTTAACACACTGATTAAGATCTTTTTTTTTTATAAATTAATAGCAAAGCAATTATTTCTTTAACTTCAATTAAACTATATATATAATTTTTTTATCACCAGCGCGACAAGGCTTGCTTTATTTTTCCGCGGACTAAAATAAACACCACTTTTTCTGAGTTTTAAGAACAGAGAAACGAACTTGCTTATAACAATCGGTTTCCGCTTTTAAGAATAAAATCGAACTAATTGATTTTAAAAATTAAAATCATACTGACCATAATTATCAAAAATGCTTTGTTTAAATAATCTAAACGAAGGGGAGCGAAGGAGATGACCATTCAAAAATTTTGTATATTTCTTTCGGTTGTTTTGTTTTTCCCAAACAAAGGAATTTAATCGGTTTTTTAGAATGAGATCGTCAAACAATTACAAAAAAAGAAAGGAGGATCGACAACATACAATTCGTGTTGGTTTTGTTTTCAGTTATTAAAGATTATAGAGAAAACGAAATAACAATAACCACGAAATGCAACAATTTATTAACAGTTTATTCAAACAGATGATGATGAGATTGTGTCTGATAGCATCAACAAAAAATGAAAAATGCAACCACAACTACATGAGTTTTATTTTTTGTTTGATGAAAACAAAGTAGAAGAATGTTTACGAATTTAAGCAATGTTAATTGTGAGACTGATAGTTTGTTAATAGAAATTGTTACTGAATCAACACGACGTGTTGTTTTAGCAACGCGATTAATTAATGGTTTTGATACTGGTTCATTATGTAATGTATTTTTGTTGAACTAAGTTGCTGTTTCATGTAGTTACGGATGTTAAACTGAAGATTACCAAGTAGTGGGTTTATAAGGGAGAGAAGAAATAGAACAGTGTGGCGACTGAAGAAAATGTATCCTTGACTGTTCGTTGACCGTTAAATCTCACTACCAAGGCATACATTTCCTTCAGTCTACCAATACAGAACCTGAACTCGTTCTGGAGTAGGGTGTAGACTCTCTTATAAATACTACTGGTTAGATAATAGCCCAGATTGCGGCATAACAAACTGTTTTTTCTTTCCTTTTCTGCCAACTAGATAATTTATTTATGTTAATTGATTGGATATTGTTGTATATTTATGATTTGATTGATTATTTGTATCCAAATATATACTCAATTATATTTTTTAAATAAAAAACATATTTATTTAAAATAAATTAAAATATATTATTCCGACAATACTAGTTTCGGCAATACTTTATGAAAGCCATTTTCAAGGAAATATATGTTAAATATTAAATGTATGTATCACATAAAAAACATTTAATATAAAAAATAGTACATTATAGAACAAGGTTGAGAAGTAAGCTATTATTGACCGAGAACTTTTAGATCCTGAGGCGCGTAGCGCCGAGGGATATAATGTTCGAGGTCTATATTAGTCTTCTCAACCGAGGTATATATAGAATTTTTTTAACTACTAACACAATTATAATATTTGATTTGATTAGATTTTGATATTAGTCATTTTCCATATCATTTTTTAAATATCTTAAAATATCAAGTAGCCTGGAAGTTTAGTTTCGTACAAATAAAACGAAATAAAGGAATGCAATTATTATTTGTTTGTGTTTTTTTGTTAATTTCAATTAAAAATAAAGGAGAATTTGTCATTATTAACCTAGGTAATGTTTTGTTATTATTATTGACCTAGCTTGAGAAAAATTACTTCTCATTGGGGCATTCGAGTAAATAATGACGATTTCTCAAGTTAGTAGTTAAAAAAAATAATTGTCACCAAAAAATTAAATATTTTGATATATAATAAAAGTATTTGTTTTTCATAATTTGCAAATCGTCAAATAAAAATTTACCCATGATGTTAATGTCAATTATTGGTTTTTGATGAGTTTTATGAAACAGGTGTATAATAGAACTAATTTAAAATAAAATTGTTATATGTTGAATCAACATAATATGAATCAACTTGTCTATGTAAATTATTACGTTTTTTCTTAATTAAAATAGCTTCTTTGAGTTTACGTTTGAAAGTATTATTTTCACGAGAACAAATTGTATAGTCTTGCCAATCAATTCTATGTTTTGTTTCTACAACATGTTGTGACAATCCACTATGACCACCGTCTAGTTTCTTAGAGTGATATTCATGCTGTTTTATACGTTTGTTTAAATATTGTCGTGTTTCACCAATATAAACACTTGTACAATCTTTACACTTCACCTCATAACAAACAGATGATTGTTGTCCGATAGGAATTTTGTCTTTCAGCTTGCTAAAAACATGTTGCTGAAGAGTGTTGTTAGGTTTCCCAACAACTCTTACATAAAAACAAAAAAATAATTCATAAAGTACGATTCAAACAAATAAGTGTTAATCAGTCATTTTGAATGTTTGACCACACTTCATATCATAGTTCAAAAGTGTGAAATCCGCCATTTTGAATGTTTGATCACGCCCCTCGATTTTGGGTTGGTGTCTTGGATTAATAGTCGAAACCACGCTTATGTTGTTCTTCCTCCTAGTCATAATTTTATCCAATACCCTGCCCAGTTCAATTATCTCCTATTTAAATTTAAATAATTTTATGTTATTAAAATGAGAAAATGTTAAAACAAGAAAAACTTGATATTCACATATTGATAGGCAGTGTACCAGTTATTGCAAATCTTGATTTAATCAAAGTTTCTCTCGATGTGCTAAGTGCAATAAACGTAACTATATCTAAAGAAGACATAATTGATGCCCGTCGGATAGTGAAAAAAGATCAGCATAACACATCAGAAACAGCAGTTTTGGTAAAGTTTACCTCACCAAACATCAAACAACATGTAATGCGTGCCAAAAAGCTACATGGTCCGCTTTTTACTTATCAAATTGTTAATCACACGGATCAAGAGAAAAAGATTTTTCTTTTATCATTTCTTACACCAGCAAATCTGGATTTGTTAAACTATACAAACAAAATTAAACAACATGGTTACAAGTATGTATGGTTTTGTAATTTTACTAACAAAGTCCTTATAAAAAAAGATGATAAATCCAACATCATAATCGTCAATGCAAAAACAAAGGTGGACAGTATCATTAAATCTTCATTCAATAACATTTAATTAATATCATAAAATACTAAACCAGTTCTTTCCTTTTGAATGAACTCTGATTATAATATTCTTGATTGTATAGATATAAAACATTATAAAAACAAAACAAAAGGTAATTTAAATTCAAACTTAAATCATAGAGTAGAATACTAGAGAAGTAACGTTTAACACAAAAATGTGTAAGAGAATTTAAAAATAAAGAAATATACAAAATTTCTATTTGAGATTTTAACAAATGAATAAGATATATATTTGTTTCTCTTTTTGGCCTGTTTTGTATCTTTTTAATACACATATTTAGAAACAAAATAAAAAAAAAAGAATTTTTCTCTTTTCTTCTACTTCAAATTTTATTTATTTTGTTACTTGTAAATAAACAAAAAATGTAAAATACACGTAAAGAAATATGATAGAAAATAAAAAGTTCTTTTACACATACATGTAAATACTCCCTTTAAACATTGAAGGACATATTTTTTTTGTTTACTATTTACAAATTTTATCTTCAATTTCAATCAATTGTTTTTATGATATTTTTTTAGTTTAAAATAATATACATTTAAGTTTATGATTTTTTGGTGTCATAGGATAGTTCGAGTTTTGATTGGAATTGATTTTAATAGTATTTATTGAGGTTACTGTTGGCACTTGGCGAAACATTATTAATAATAAATTTATTTTTAATAAAAGAAATACTTGTTTGTATTCCGCAAATTAATTTTTGTTTCTAACTTTATTTATTTTAAATAAAATTAAAATTAAAAACAGCTCAACCGGTTTCGGTTTTTACACCATTTTCAAGAGCTTCAAACGTAACAATTTTGAAGCTCTTGAAAATGGTGTAAAAACCGAAACCGGTTGAGCTGTTTTTAATTTTAATTTTATTTAAAATAAATAAAGTTAGAAACAAAAATTAATTTGCGGAATACAAACAAGTATTTCTTTTATTAAAAATAAATTTATTATTGATTTTAATAATTGAGATATTATGTTACATTGCAACTACTTTTAAGAAAGAATCTTAATATTCAAATGTTTGAATTAAGACGCTTGGGCATATGTTTAGGATAAATTTTGATAAATGAGAGGTTGGCGGTTTTGTTGGCGTTGATTAGGAAAGTTGTATGGTTTTCATTGTTATTGATAAATGATAATGGAGGGATTTTTTGTTACATTGTAAGTATTTTTATTTAAGAATGTTTATATTAGTATGATTTAGCTAGAACGCTTGGGTTTGTGTTTGGATTAAATATTGATAAATGCAAAGTTTGGTTTATGGCTTCGGCTTATGACATTTGCACATTCGAATTGAATGGAGTATTGGCAGGACAAATACCTGGTTAATTTTGGGGTGATATTAGGATAAGTTGCGTGGGGCAGGTCTCTTGATTGCCTATTTATTTCAATCTTCGATAACATCAGTTTCTGATATTGGATTTTGAGTAAACTTTTTAAATATGCTAATATATTTTAAAGTATGAGTTGATATATATTCCAATCCAACTATCGGTTTTTCAATTCCTACAAAATGTTTTTTTTTATTTTTTCTATTCGTACAATAGGTTTTATCTCTGTAGTGGTACTACAGATTTCTTTAATGAACTATAGCTAAACTTTAACTATACTACTAATTTATTTAGCAGCAACGGCGATTTTCAAAATATACATTTTTGAGACTGCTACTGGCCGATGATTTCAGTTAAATATTTCCGATGATCGCACGTGATACATATGCGGATGAAAGAATCACACATATTACGAAGTGTTTGTAGATTATCTCTTACAATAAATTTGCGTGATCATCTTCAAAATGATCAATTGGCATTAGCGTTCAACGAACAATTGCTCAAAATTTAAAACGGATAAATTCAATTACAAGAAAATACACAATGCATTCGTTTTCCAAACAATTTTTGCAATATGGTGGCTATCAAAGATGCTTTAATTGAAAGTATATTTAGAGGTTTACAAGTTATTTTCACTAATCATGCGCGGCTTCGTGAGCGAGCTATTTGGCCCGCAAAAAGTGTCAACGGCATTAATTTTAAAGTATTGACAAAGCTCGTTGAACCAATTGGCTTTCAAATATCGTATACATTTGGATAGGTTTTGATCGAAAACACTGTATTTTCCTATTTACGACGTTTAGACGAATCGCTTAGGAGTTACAGATTTTCGATGGTAACATATTATCGGATATTGATGACAAAGAGCATACTTAGTTATTTTAATTTCAATTATTTAAAAATCTTAATATAAATCTATCAACAATTATCTATCAATTATTTAAAAATCTTAATATAAATCTATCAACATCCACTATACTTTGCCAATAAAAAGCAGTTTGAAAATTTCAACATATACTACAAGCACCCATGTTCTTACATGAAATTTTAAAAATAAGACCAGCTCTTGACTTGAAAATACAATAGTTATTTACGTACCAAGGTTGTTATAAGGATTTTAACGGCCCGACGGCGATATGACCAGCCCAAGGGCCTCTGGCCCGAGGGATTCATATCGCCTGACGGCCGTTAAAATCTATAACGACAGTGGTGCGTACAACGTTTTATTTTTCATTAAATGTATTAATAATAAATTAGAGTAATTAATAATTATTGAAAAAAAGTTTCATTTTGGTTTCCCTTCAAATAGGTTGCTATGAAAAAATATTTTGATTTCTCTCTAAATGTACATATTTATTTATAAGTACAGTGAAATTCACTTATAACGCCCTCGATTATAACGACATTTCGCCTATAGCGTCATAAAATCAAAGTAATGGTTGAACTTGCCTTTGTTCCTATATAAAAATATTCGCTTAAAACGACTTCGGTTATTACGACATTTCTGATATAGCGACCAATTTTGCAATAAAATTTGTACAGATAGATGCACAGATTGTTCGTTTATTGCGACCGATAAGTTCAAAAATAAAAACGTTTTTTAGATATGAGAAAAAATAGTTGTGATTTATTAATCACAATTGGTGGTTTTTATCCTCTATATCTTTCCATTTTGGTGGTTTGGTTTACATTGTCGCAGTTTTAGCTCAGTTGATAAGGCGCTAGGTAGCCTTGTAACTCAAGGAAGCCGGTTTCGATTCTCGACGGAGATCACTTTCCCTTTACATTATTCAGAATATGTGTTTTCAGGTCTGCTCGTTAATTAATCGTGAATATACCGTATTAATCTCTGAATGTATAGTAAAAGATAACGTTTAACATGTTATCTGGGATATTCAAAGCTATTGATTTATAAATGGTGGGATGCAATGATTAATGTGTTGATTTGATTCATAAAAAACTATAAGCACCATATGGAAAAACAAACATTTCATTTAAAAGGCGTTTGAATTACAAGAAATAAAACAGAAAAATTGGGAAGATTTGCGAAGTGTTGTTGACAGAGTTGCAGCTCAACAGCAACAGCGATTCAAAAATTGTTGCAATATTTATTCAATATTGCACAAGAAAACAGAATTAATTGGATCGCCGCTAAATTCTGAATTCAAATGTATGGAAATCTGAACTTTTTGCTTCCGTAAGAGACATATATTGCGGTTGGGTGCATGGCGGGGTGGGATTTTTGATGCATGAGCAAGTGTTGATGGAAGTGCATGTGACGAATTCCTATCAATCAGCGTAGTCGAAAATACTCGACGGCTACAAATAAAATTTACAACGTCGACAAAACGGGTCTGTTTTATAAAATTACTCCAGAAAAAAAATTTAAATAATAAAAATGTGTAAGTTGAGAGCGAATGAATGGCTTGTGATAGAAAAAAGTAAATCACCCAGCTTATTTAGAAGCATTAAGTCTCTACCGTTGGATAATACAGAAAATACAAAGACCTAGATGTCTTCTAATATTATTGAATGTTTTAAGAAAACGAAACACCGAGTTAAAGAAAAATTAACTGTTGGATAATTGCCCTGCACATCTTCATTTGAAAAATCTAAAATTTATTAAATTAGTGATTATGCCACTAAACACGTCATCTGCTCTGCAGTCGAAGGATAAGGGTGTAATAAAAATTTTTAAAAATCACTATCGACAGAATTTTTAATAAAAATTGTTAGAAATGACAATGGCCAAAGCACAACTCTTTCTAATTGGTAGATGCTATCCAACTAGAAATCGTTTTAGTAAGTAAACGTCGTATTTCAATTGACTTAAACATGCCGAATTCTTGCAAGTTGATGATGATGATGATACAGACGCTGTGAGTTACGATGCTGATGATGATATTCCACTAATGGGATAGGCCAAGTTTTGCTCCTCGATAACAACTCTTTTTGGCCTGTTTTGTATCTATTTAATACAGATATTTATAATAAAAATAAAACAAAATGAATAAAAAGTACATCCGGATTTTATTTTTCTCTTTTCTTCTTTTCTTCTTCTTAAAATTTTATTTATTTTGTAAAGAAACAAAAAAAAGTAAAATACACATAAAGAAGTATGATAGAAAATAAAATAAAAAAAAAATTAATACATGCAAAACGATCCCTTTAAATTTACAATATAAATTTTAAATATTTTTATATTCTGAAACTAAATTTTTTTGTTTTATGAACGAAGGATAAACTTTTTTTGTTTACTATTTACAAATAATGACCTTCAATCAATTATATTTGCAGATTTTCTTTAGTTTTGATATTTTCTTTAGTTTAAAATAATTATCATTATAGATCATTTAGATTTATGAATTTTTTGTTGTCATAGGTTCGAATTTTGATTGGAATTGATTTTAATAAATGAGAGATTGTGTTACATTGCAACTAATTTTAAGAAAGAATCTTTATATTCAGATGTTTGAATTAAGACGGCCTATGTGTAGGATAAATTTTGATAAATGAGACGTTTGGTTTTGTTTTTTATACTACATTTTTTGTTTAAAACACGTTATTTTGTTTTAAACAGTTTTTTGTGTTTAATTTTGCTTTTATGTAATATATTTTATCCACGACTACTAAAGAATATATGCATTCCATGCGTATATCTTTCATTGTAATTGTAGTCATTCCACAACTAGTGAATTTGATTAAATTCTTTAACAGTTCTATAGAAATACATATAAAATATAAAATAAACAATCTTGTTTTTTTTCAATGCTATCTTTGATCAATGTATTTCAATATGGCGATATAAACTTTTACAAGAAAAATGGAAATAAAACGAAATATGTTGAAGTCGTGGATAAAATAGCATCTTGTATGCGCTTAGGATAAAGGCAATTCTTCACTCGGATGATTCCCTGCACTCGCTACGCTCGTTTCGGGAAACTTCATCCTCGTGAAGAACTGCCTTCATTCTAAGCTCATACACACAAAAAAATGGTTTCATGGTTAAATTGATCAAAAAGAACCATATTTTTAGAGAACCATACTATGGTGGATAATGGATATGTTAACTATATTTTATGGTTACCACGAACCATACTATGGTGATAGATAACCAAATTTTATGGTTGTTATTATAGATACAGAACCATACTATGATTATTATTGACCACATTTTATGGTTCTCTAAAACATGATCACTTTAACCATAAAATTTTTTTGTGTGTACAAGAATCTACTATTATACATACTACGATCATTCGTTTTTTTGTGGTTTAAATAAAACGGAGTAGAAAATCACAAAGAAAACAGATGTTCTAAATATTTTTAGGTTATTTAAAGGTTCTCTAAAGATTTCCAAGGTTCTCTAGAGATTTAAAGATTTTAAAAGATTCCATAATTCTCTAGATTATCTGAAAATACTCTGTACGTTCAAATATTCTCAAGATTCTTTGAAAATTCTCAAGATATTCGGACAGATTCTGAAGATTTTGTGACGATTATTAAGAATCTCGTTTAAGATTCTCAAGATTTCTTGAATATTCTCAGAAGCTACTCAAATAGTTGTCGAAGATACCCAAGCGTAGTGTATCCCTCAATCTAATGGCATGTTTGTCTTTATTGGCTTAGAAATTTGAACAATGATAAGATACTCTGTGACCTATGAATGTCGTGATTCCGGAATGACCTGATGCACTTAAATATTTCAACTTGAAAATATTATGGTAAATAGGTAAAAAATTTGGTTTGAAAGTAATATATTTTTATTTCAATTTAACATATATACTTGCATTTAAAAAACTCAAAACTAATTGTCGTCATCGTCGGTTTTATATAGGTATTACAAATGTAGTAAAGCTAATAATAACTAGTTTTTCAGATTTTTCCTTACCAAATCGGTTTTAGGGTTTCGTATCTACCGAACCAAATTTAGAGAAGACGTGCTCAATGCCAGTTTTAGGGTTTCGTATCTATAACAAGCCAAATTTAGAGAAGACGCGCTCAATGCCAGCTGACGTTAAAATTGACGCAAAAATACCAATTACTTTATTTCACTAATTATTCTAAATAAATTAGCACCTAGAGAAAGGGCAGTGATCCGTCATTCAGAGTTACATAATTTTGAACAAAAGTTTTTTTAAAAATTTTTATTACACCCTTATCTGAAGAGCAGATGACGTGTTTAGTGGCATAATTACTAATTTAATAAATTTTAGATTTTTCAAATGAAGATGTGCAGGGCAATTATCCAACAGTTAATTTTTCTTTAACTCGGTGTTTCGTTTTCTTAAAACATTCAATAATATTAGAAGACATCTAGGTCTTTGTATTTTCTGTATTATCCAACGGTAGAGACTTAATGCTTCTAAATAAGCTGGGTGATTTACTTTTTTCTATCACAAGCCATTCATTCGCTCTCAACTTACACATTTTTATTATTTAAATTTTTTTTCTGGAGTAATTTTATAAAACAGACCCGTTTTGTCGACGTTGTAAATTTTATTTGTAGCCGTCGAGTATTTTCGACTACGCTGATTGATAGGAATTCCTCACATGCACTTCCATCAACACTTGCTCATGCATCAAAAATCCCACCCCGCCATGCACCCAACCGCAATATATGTCTCTTACGGAAGCAAAAAGTTCAGATTTCCATACATTTGAATTCAGAATTTAGCGGCGATCCAATTAATTCTGTTTTCTTGTGCAATATTGAATAAATATTGCAACAATTTTTGAATCGCTGTTGCTGTTGAGCTGCAACTCTGTCAACAACACTTCGCAAATCTTCCCAATTTTTCTGTTTTATTTCTTGTAATTCAAACGCCTTTTAAATGAAATGTTTGTTTTTCCATATGGTGCTTATAGTTTTTTATGAATCAAATCAACACATTAATCATTGCATCCCACCATTTATAAATCAATAGCTTTGAATATCCCAGATAACATGTTAAACGTTATCTTTTACTATACATTCAGAGATTAATACGGTATATTCACGATTAATTAACGAGCAGACCTGAAAACACATATTCTGAATAATGTAAAGGGAAAGTGATCTCCGTCGAGAATCGAAACCGGCTTCCTTGAGTTACAAGGCTACCTAGCGCCTTATCAACTGAGCTAAAACTGCGACAATGTAAACCAAACCACCAAAATGGAAAGATATAGAGCAGGCATGTCAAACTCATTTCGGTATTCGGGCCAAATTTTTCGAAAATTGTTTTCCAAATCCTTAAGCGGGCCACACTGGATTTGGTTTTTTTTTAAATTTTAAATTTGTGGGTTGATTGAATATAATCGACCATAAAGAAAACAAAACAAAATATTTATATAGAAATTTATTAATTCTTAGAAATACATTTATTAATTCTTTTAATTCAGGTTTTTTGGGTTGATAGAATGCACCGCTTTTCATTTTTCAATTCCTCAAAATCTGGTATTAGTTTTTGGCTTGATGTAATTTTTAATATTGATGCTAAATGTTCTTCAGTTAATCTGGTTCGCTGCGAAGTTTGATTTATCTTCATTTGTGAAAAAAGTTCTTCACAAATATACGTGCTACCAAACATGGATAATATGCGCATAACAAAATTTCGAATACCTGGGAAACGGGCTGTAGGTAAATACTCATAAAACTCTGGAATACCAATTTCCTTATATTTTTGGTTCAATAACGTGTCGCATCGTAGTTCTATAAACTCCATTTGCAAATTTTCCTCAATATTGTCAATGTCAACAGACATCGGAGAGCAAAAAATATTGAAATGAGACTCACTATTTTGAAAATCTGAAAACCTCTTTTCGAAATCGTCTGCCAACATTTTCCGTTGTTTTTCATATTTTTCAAATTTTAACTCTGGATGTTTAAGCAAAAGAGTCTTATAACTAGAAAAATTGTATAAATTTTCTTTTTTCAATTGTATTTTCCACAAGTGTATCTTTTGTTTGAATGAATTTATTTGGTCATATAACAAGGTTATGAGCATGTTTTTACCCTGAAGATTAAGATTGAGTTGACTGAGATGGCCAGTAATGTCAACCGAAAAAGCCAAATCTTGTATCAAATCAACTTTTTTCAGTTCAGTGCAGTCATAATCTTTAATTTCTAAAAAGAGTACGATTTCGTCCAACAGTTGTAAAAATCTTCTTAAAACCTTATGACTCGAAAGCCAACGGACTTCAGTATAATATGGCAAATCACATTCCACATCTTTTAGCAATGACGTAAATTCCCGATGATTTAAGGCACGTGCTCGAATAAAATTAACGATTTTAGTAACTTTTTTAAATACATGATCAATTTTGATTACTTTTGAACATAAAACTTGCTGGTGGATAATGCAATGGAAGTGTTGAATTGAAAAGATGTATTATGTTGGGTTTTGACATAACCTTTTAGTCTGCCAACGACACCACGTGAAGATCCTTTCATAGAAGGGGTCCCATCAATTGCCAAAGACAACAGCTTCTGCATTGGAAGATCATATTTTTTAATAGCAATCATAAGTACATCGAAAATATCATATCCAGTTGTTGTACCAGTCATTGAAATTACTTCTAAAAGTTCTTCGGCTATTGTCATATTAGTATCACATCCTCGAATAAAAATGGCTAACTGAGTCATATATAATAAATCAGTACTCTCGTCGATTGCAATTGGAAACATTTCAAAATTCAATACAACTGAGCGAAGTTGACCGCTTGAATTAGAAGCAATATCGGTGATTCTATTCGCAACTGTATTTCGCGATAAACTTATGCCTCTAAATTTTTTTATCGTATCTGGGCATAACTCTTCCACTGCTATTACTAAACATTCAATAAAGAATTCGCCTTCCATAAAGGGTTTTGATTTTTTTGATTACTTTGCATGCGATAACGATAACTAGCTTTAACAGCGGCAACATTTTCTGCGATTGGCCTAATGAAAATGTTTTGTTGTTTTCGAAGAGCTGTCTTTAATTCGAATAACTTATTCTCCCGCATTTTTCCAACGATGTTTTTGTATTCTTCATTGTGAATGGTATCGTAATGTCTTTTAATATTGTATTCCTTGCACACCGCAATAGTCTGACAACATACTAACAGGATATCGCGCTCGCTAATGTTAATAATTTATTTATTTAACGATTTATTTAGTAAAATCGTAATAGTTTCTGCTTTTTTTTTATGAAATTTTATAACGGAAAAATAAAATTTCATCAAAATATAGTAGAATCGCAGAAATTTTCGATAGAAGATTTTGCTGAATAGAAACCAATAATAGTTACGACTTGCGAAGAAACAAATCAAAAAGATCCGTTTAAGTGAAATTCACGCCACAAATCCGTTTGAATTCAAAACATGTGACTGAAAATATTTTAATTTTCCGTCGTTAAGATTTTCAGAAATTAAGAAATTTTTGTTTTGAATAATACCCGTGTCCTTTTTAGGTAAATTAAATATTTTTAAATTAAAATTTTAAATAGAGCGACAAAAATGTGAGGTGTCCTAGATTTTTTTTCTACTACAACTCAATTTCTTTTTTTATACGTTTTGACCTTTGCAAAACAATATTACTAAAAATTTAAAAGAAAATTATTAGTGAGGTAAAATTTTACATTTGAATATCATTTTGAAATTTGTTACATTTCAGAAAATGAATTCAATATTAAAAGATTTCCAAAAATTTAAATTGTGTGCCAACATATTAGACATGATTCTCTTAACTGACAAAAACTAAGGTGGTGAATGGAGGCATATGTTTGCCATGTAATGTAGCTTTACCATCATTCGATATGCTTAACTTGAAAACAAAATTTAGTACAAAAGTAAGGGAAAATATGATAAATGGAACTCACATAATAATACAACGAACGTTCTTAAAACTGTATTTATTTTTTGAACTGTCTGTACATATTTTGTTTGTATTTTTAATAAATTCACTTTTTTGAATTTTTTAATTAAAACACGAAACGAGAAAAAGTGTTGCGGGCCACAAAAATTGGTGTAGCGGGCCGCAAGCGGCCCGCGGGCCGCGACTTTGACATGCCTGATATAGAGGATAAAAACCACCAATTGTGATTAATAAATCACAGCTATTTTTTCTCATATCTAAAAAACGTTTTTATTTTTGAACTTATCGGTCGCAATAAACGAACAATCTGTGCATCTATCTGTACAAATTTTATTGCAAAATTGGTCGCTATATCAGAAATGTCGTAATAACCGAAGTCGTTTTAAGCGAATATTTTTATATAGGAACAAAGGCAAGTTCAACCATTACTTTGATTTTATGACGCTATAGGCGAAATGTCGTTATAACTGAGGGCGTTATAAGTGAATTTCACTGTACTTATAAATAAATATGTACATTTAGAGAGAAATCAAAATATTTTTTCATAGCAACCTATTTGAAGGGAAACCAAAATGAAACTTTTTTTCAATAATTATTAATTACTCTAATTTATTATTAATACATTTAATGAAAAATAAAACGTTGTAAGCACCACTGTCGTTATAGATTTTAACGGCCGTCAGGCGATATGAATTCCTCGGGCCAGAGGCCCTTGGGCTGGTCATATCGCCGTCGGGCCGTTAAAATCCTTATAACAACCTTGGTACGTAAATAACTATTGTATTTTCAAGTCAAGAGCTGGTCTTATTTTTAAAATTTCATGTAAGAACATGGGTGCTTGTAGTATATGTTGAAATTTTCAAACTGCTTTTTATTGGCAAAGTATAGTGGATGTTGATAGATTTATATTAAGATTTTTAAATAATTGATAGATAATTGTTGATAGATTTATATTAAGATTTTTAAATAATTGAAATTAAAATAACTAAGTATGCTCTTTGTCATCAATATCCGATAATATGTTACCATCGAAAATCTGTAACTCCTAAGCGATTCGTCTAAACGTCGTAAATAGGAAAATACAGTGTTTTCGATCAAAACCTATCCAAATGTATACGATATTTGAAAGCCAATTGGTTCAACGAGCTTTGTCAATACTTTAAAATTAATGCCGTTGACACCTATACTTTTTGCGGGCCAAATAGCTCGCTCACGAAGCCGCGCATGATTAGTGAAAATAACTTGTAAACCTCTAAATATACTTTCAATTAAAGCATCTTTGATAGCCATATTGCAAAAAAATTGTTTGGAAAACGAATGCATTGTGTATTTTCTTGTAATAGAATTTATCCGTTTTAAATTTTGAGCAATTGTTCGTTGAACGCTAATGCCAATTGATCATTTTGAAGATGATCACGCAAATTTATTGTAAGAGATAATCTACAAACACTTCGTAATATGTGTGATTCTTTCATCCGCATATGTATCACGTGCGATGATCGGCAATATTTAACTGAAATCATCGGCCAGTAGCAGTCTCAAAAATGTATATTTTGAAAATCGCCGTTGCTGCTAAATAAATTAGTAGTATAGTTAAAGTTTAGCTATAGTTCATTAAAGAAATCTGTAGTACCACTACAGAGATAAAACCTATTGTACGCATAGAAAAAATAAGAAAAAACATTTTGTAGGAATTGAAAAACCGATAGTTGGATTGGAATATATATCAACTCATACTTTAAAATATATTAGCATATTTAAAAAGTTTACTCAAAATCCAATATCAGAAACTGATGTTATCGAAGATTGAAATAAATAGGCAATCAAGAGACCTGCCCCACGCAACTTATCCTAATATCACCCCAAAATTAACCAGGTATTTGTCCTGCCAATACTCCATTCAATTCGAATGTGCAAATGTCATAAGCCGAAGCCATAAACCAAACTTTGCATTTATCAATATTTAATCCAAACACAAACCCAAGCGTTCTAGCTAAATCATACTAATATAAACATTCTTAAATAAAAATACTTACAATGTAACAAAAAATCCCTCCATTATCATTTATCAATAACAATGAAAACCATACAACTTTCCTAATCAACGCCAACAAAACCGCCAACCTCTCATTTATCAAAATTTATCCTAAACATATGCCCAAGCGTCTTAATTCAAACATTTGAATATTAAGATTCTTTCTTAAAAGTAGTTGCAATGTAACATAATATCTCAATTATTAAAATCAATTCCAATCAAAACTCGAACTATCCTATGACACCAAAAAATCATAAACTTAAATGTATATTATTTTAAACTAAAAAAATATCAAAAAAACAATTGATTGAAATTGAAGATAAAATTTGTAAATAGTAAACAAAAAAAATATGTCCTTCAATGTTTAAAGGGAGTATTTACATGTATGTCTAAAAGAACTTTTTATTTTCTATCATATTTCTTTACGTGTATTTTACATTTTTTGTTTATTTACAAGTAACAAAATAAATAAAATTTGAAGTAGAAGAAAAGAGAAAAATTCTTTTTTTTTTATTTTGTTTCTAAATATGTGTATTAAAAAGATACAAAACAGGCCAAAAAGAGAAACAAATATATATCTTATTCATTTGTTAAAATCTCAAATAGAAATTTTGTATATTTCTTTATTTTTAAATTCTCTTACACATTTTTGTGTTAAACGTTACTTCTCTAGTATTCTACTCTATGCTTAAATATAATATCGCTACCTTGGAAGAATAGCGACACAACTCAAAAAATAGAAATGTTGAGAAAATGAAAATCAAAAATTTTAATTAAATTGTAATTTAATTAGGAAGCCATGAAAAAGCTAATGCAAAAAATACCTTTACCAATGTATTAAAGGTGCTTTTAGCCATGCTTAACGTAGGTGGTTTTATTTCTAAGTTCAACAAGAATCCTTTATTTTGTAAAAAAAAGAAAAGAAAACTGTTTTTTTTTGACTTATGACTCTTTTGACTAAAACAATTAATATTATTAATTCAAAATTTTTTGATTAAGTAATTCAAAGTAATAAAAATGGAATTTATCTTAAGAAAGAATCACAAATTTTTCTAAAAATCTAGATAATATTTAAGGAATCGCTCCTTTGGTAATTAAACGTAACAGGCCCTTTTTCTACTCCTCGGTGATACCCGCTTTTGAGGTATAGGCCTTTTTTAATTCAACCTCTTGTTTTTTGTTTCGTAAACTTTGTATCAATTGCAGCGGAACAGTTTTAAATTCTCGATCACTGTATGAATTCTTATATAGCAAGTGTTTTAGTTTGTCTCGTTCCAATTTTATAACTTTTACATTTGTAATTTTAAAGACTTCTCCGTCAGTATTTTTATTATTGTAATCAATATTATTGCAATTTTTAAAATCATAAAAGTCGTCGTTCGTGCACTTTGTATGGTTTGCCAGTTTTTTTTGTTGATCTTATCAGGCTCACATGCTGGTCTGGTATATAAATCGGAGCCGATTTTCTGGCTCTTTTAATTTGTTTTTCTATGACAGAGTGGGCGCTATCCCCCTCATTTTGGCTGTGGCCAGGGATTAAGTACTTATGGCTTATAGAATTTATTGACTTAAATTGTAAAATAGCATTTCGATACATTGCAATAACGTTTTTGTTTTTGTTCTGGCCGGCACAATTGTCTGAATAAAAAATAACATTCACAGTTTTATTTGAATTTGTGTCGCTCGTTGCCTTATTTATTTGTTCCAAATATCGCCAAACATATGTACCGATTTTGTTAGACCCTCGTTTTGCTTGGCCCTCGTGCCATTTGTAGCAATCTACATCATTTGATTTCAGTTAAAAAATTGTTAAATTAAAAACATTTACTTTGGATACGTAATAGAACGATGATACATCTCCCCGCGGGCAGGGTAGTATGGCTTGAAGATCGTATACGGCTACTTTATTATCCGATTTCTTATCAGTTTCCTTCTCAATCCGAGATAATTTTTTTTTCATTTAAATGATCGTAATACTTTTCATGCAGAACGGCTTTCTCATTTTCATTGGAATTGTTAAACTGCGAGCAGAGTTCGCATTGGTCTTTCTTAGGCTGAAAGAATGACAAATTAAACTCTTTGGTAAAAATATTATAGTACTTTAAGTAATTGCTATAATCTCGGTTTTCAAAAAATAAACAAACAAAAATCACACAAAAAAAAGTACAACTCAGTACAACTTCAATACCACCAATTTCTACAATGCTAATTTTTTGTAATCGGTGTGGGCAAAATAATAATTCTGTTTCCAAAAGAATACGATTGAAATCATAATTCTGTGCTGGTGCAACCCAAAAGAATACAAATTTCGATAATTCGGTGGAATGGAATTTATTCAGTCGAAAAGAATACACTATTACATTTTTATAAGGAATACTGATCCAAAAAGGACACAATTCTCAAAGGAATTTTTAATAGAAAAATGTATATTTTAAGTTGTGACTATTTTGACCAAAAAAGTTGATGTGCAATGTAAAAAGGATTCGATTCAAGTGTGCTTATGAGTTGTGACGTTGTTGCAGCGAAAAATATGAAAAGTTTCAAATTTTGAATAGTGGCACAAGTGCCACCTACCGTTTTTGCGAGTGGGTTTAAATTGTGACACTTTACCACATAAAAATTTTACGATATTACGATCGTTTTATGCAGAAAAGTCAATATTCATGATTTTTGAGTTGTGCCGCTATTCTTCCAAGGTAGCGATATGTCAATATGCAAAGCCTAAGAGACACATTATCTGATCTAAAATACTTAATTTCGTCATTTGATTTCGTTGTCCATGTTATAGTATTAACGGAAGTTTTTATATTTAAAAACGAAACAGAATTTTATAAAATTAATAATTATACCTCATATTTTTCAACAAGAGAAAATAAAGGTGGTGGAGGTTATTAATTATCTATTATTCCAGATAGTACTATAAATATTGAAAGTCTTCTAGACCAGCAGGATGATGAAACTAATAATTCTCTTTCGTTATGTACGACGAACAAAGATGAAATCATTGAAATTTTTCACAGCTTGAATAAAAGATCTGCCGTTGGTTACGATGGCATATCGTTAAATTTCTGTCTGCATTTTAAGGACATTCTGGCCCAAAAATTAAGTGAACTAATTAACAATGCACTTGAAAAATGCGAATTTCCTAATTGCCTAAAAACGGCTATTTTAATTCCTCTGCATAAAGCTGGTAGTAAACAGTCTTCGGAAAACTATCGTCCAATTTCCTTGCTGAGCACGTTTTCCAAATGTTTCGAAAGTGTAATATTGTCGCCGATTGCAACCCTATTGTATATTACAAAATATTATTCACAAAAATCAGTTTAGTTTTTGTGAAAAATCTAGTACTCTATCTGCAGTGTCAGAGGTGATCTCCGATGTTAGATCTGGTTTAGATAAAAAAATTTTCTCTGCCTGTTTGTTCATCGACCTACAGAAAGCCTTTGACTCTGTGTGCCATAAATATTTAATTAAACGATTGCATGAAATAGGTGTACAAGGGAAAAGTTTGAAATTTTTTGCAAGCTATCTTGCACTCAGACAGCAATCGGTAAAAATAAATTCCATTATAAGCAGCTCTAATACAATTAAATATGGAGTTCCACAGGGATCACTTCTCGGTCCTCTGCTGTTTAACATATATGTTAATAGTCTATTCTCATTACATCTCAATGGTAAGCTTATTATGTTTGCGGACGATATGGCGTTAGTGTATCAAGAGAAAACATGCAGTGATTTAAGATTAAATCTGAATGCAATCAGACTTAAATATAATAAACGACTGGGCAAAGAATAGTCATCTTAAACTGAATGAGCAAAAAACAAACTACTTGATATTTGAAGTGAAAAATAAAAACATGGATGAGTTTCTGTCATTTAATCTATTTATAAATAGTCAAGCAATAAAAAGAGTTTATGTAACAGAGTATTTAGGCCTCGTCATCGACAGTAAACTGGATTGGTCCCATCATATTAATAAGATAAAAAGCAAAATCCGAACTAGTAATTTTATTCTACGCAAAATGAGAGATATTCTACCCCAAAAAATAAAATACATAATTTTTCACTCTCATGTATTAAGCCATATACGGTACTTGCTACCAATTTGGGGAGTCGCAGCAATTACCAGAATAAAAGAACTTCATATTCTAGTGAATAAATGCATACGTAACAAAAAGAAACTGAAATTTGATTGCTCAACGAAACTTCTTTATAACAGTAATATTTTACCTGTAAAAAAGCTAGTAGACCTCGACATTTTGATTTTAATATTCAAAATAAAAAATAATCTTTTGAAAAACAACTTCTTGCTACGTCAAATTAACTCTATTCACGATTATCCTACTCGCCAAGCAAATGACTACTACATTGATTTCGTTCGCACGGTAAGTGGTCAAAACTCTCTTTTATACAGAGGTCTTACACTATATAACTCTCTTCCTGATGGTCTAAAAAATGAACCTAGAATTTCAATATTTAAACCAAAATTAAAGAAATATATTTCTGATAACAATTTATGTACAGAGTAACTTTAAATTTTGATTAACAATTAGATAAGTTTTTAGAATCAATTATTCAATCAATTTTATTTTTAATTTTAGAAGTAATAAGAATCAATATTCAAAAACATATTTTTTTTTTTTTTTTTTTTAATAAAATGTGTTGTGTAATAGGGTTTAGAATATGTGTCACAACAACACATAAATACCTTTTAAGACCTAGGTCTAGACCTGGGTCCCACAACAACTGGCGTTCTGAGGTGTAGATTAACGCTTTTTTTAAACATCTGTGGGTTGAAGCCACCTGAGACTAAGTGTTCCGGCAAACTATTCCATTTGTACGCAGTTCGGACAAAGAAGTCTCTCTGCGATCTGCCAGTATGACAGCGCGGGATCTTTACCGTTTCACTGGTTGCGGCAGCCGATTGCCGAGTGGAACGGGGGTAAGAATAAGTTTGAGGCATGATGCCGCTGATTTCATCTGAGCACTGCTGATGACGATATTTGTAAAAAACAACGAGGTCAGCAACAGTGCGACGATGTTGTAGGGAATCAAGTTGTGATGTCAAAGTTCGATCACCTACAATTCGTATAGCTCGCTTTTGAAAAGAGTCCAAGAGGGCCAAGATGGAAACAGAGGCAGCACCCCAAACTTGACAGCAGTACTCCATACAGGGACGAATATAGGACAAATCAAACATATATATTTTTAGTTATAATTTGGATGTAACTCATTATTTAAATCTTTAAACTAATCAAGATAACTTATATTTAACTTATTTATTTATATAAAAGTGTGGCTATGTGTATGTATGTATGTATATTTTTGTTACTGATATGTACTTAAGTCAATGATTCAAAAATCTAATAATTTATAAATTTATTTGCGTTTAGCACTATGTGCTTTTGCAAATATATGATTTCACTTTTGTTATATTTTAATACCTGCCTAAAAAAATAAGTAATGTAAACCATAAATAATTAAAATTTAATATAAGTAATTATAAAGAAAAAAAAAAAAAAAAAAAGCATAGTTAATTTTTTATAAATAATTAAATTATTTGTTTGTTTACCTATTGCCGCTTAATTTCCCTAAGGTAATTAAGTAAGGTAAGTAATTCAGTATCTTTTTTGCCTTCAGCGGTCGCCATTTTCCCCGCAATTTCGTTGAATGCGTATTTTAATATGTTTATGTACGACGAAAGGTCTGGCAAATTCAACTCTAGCCGAATATTATTGCTATATCAAAACCTTCGTTTGGATTTTGTGATGTTAAAACCGTTACAAAATTTTCCTTAGAATTCATATTTGTCACGCGTATTTTTTTGGCTGATTTTGTATCGCACGCGTTTGTCGCAGACCTCTTTTTGGAATGTCTTGTCTGCATGACTATAGAATTTGTTCTCGTGAAAATAATACTTTCAAACGTAAACTCAAATAAGCTATTTTAATTAAGAAAAACCCTAATAATTTACATAGGCAAGTTGATTCATAATATAACAATTTTATTTTAAATTAGTTTTATTATATACCTGTTTCATAAAACTCATCAAAAACCAATAATTGACATTAACATCATGAGTAAATTTTTATTTGTAGGGTAATAAAATACAAAATCAACCTGGAAAATAACAGTTCTTGTAAAAGAAATACCTTTATGCTTTCGTTAAGACATCACTCTAAGCTTCTATTATGCGGAGCACTAGAAGAAAACATTTGTAATGAAGCGCTTTCTTCGTTGCGGAACAACGAAGAGGCATAGCATGCCGCGTACCTAGATGAGGTATATAAAGCCTTTTCGACTAGCTTACAGCATTGGATTCGAGTTAGAATACCTGCTACTCCAGCACAAATAACTGAACTGTACGCGAATTACATGACTTATACGGAAATGAGAGAGAACAAGTGGAAAAATGAGACTCGGGCGAAATTCATAATTTAAGTCTTGCAAGTTGAAATAGCATTCTTTGTTTTTTTGTTATGACATTCTTTGATAGGAAAACTTGTACTTCTTGTATTCTTGTTGGTTTTTGATGATAGGGTCATCAAACAAAAAATGTACCACCAGAAGAACGGCATACACAATTGCCGAATTAATTAACCGTGCAAATTTACCGTAACTTTGATTTCGTGGTTGCAAAACCTTTTTTATCGGTTAATAAAGTCGACGAAACCGTTGTTAATAAATATATTATAAAACATACCTTATCCGAAATAGAACTTACAAGTGTTCCACGTCACCAAACATTTAATAATTTTTTACTTTATTTAATATATAATTCTTTCATTAGTAATTATCTAATTTACAGTGTTCCACAGCACAAAACAGATAAAATTTTTTGATATTATTATAATTTACTTTATGTTTAACTAATGCTTACAAAAAAAATAAGTTAACAGTTATAATACAAAACATTCAACATATATAATTTTTTTTTTGAATTTTAATCTTGATATGCCATAACGGATATCTTTCTTTAATTTTATTCTTATTTTTTTAAAACATATAATTAATTTTATTAACACAATTCACAAATTCTGCCATCAACTCGATACATATCGTGAGACGTCAAAACTTCAAATCAGCTGATTTGAAGAAAATCACAATTGACCAAGAGACCGCTATCAGAAAAAGTGGCGTATATATCGCTACGTTGGAAGAATACCGGCACAACTCAAAAATTATGAATATTGACTTTTCTGCATAAAATGCATTAAATGATTGACTTTTCTGCATAAAATAATCGTAATATCGTCAAAATTTTTTGTGGTAAAGTGTCACAATTTAACCTCACTCGCTTTTTCAGGGCTTCATAATTGAATTACAATTTAATTAAAATTTTTGATTTTCATTTTCTCAAAATTTCTATTTTGAGTTGTGCCAGTATTCTTCCAACGTAGCGATATATCAAAATAAATCGATTTTTCCCTTAAATTCTCCAGCGTTTTTGGTGAAATTTATTATCGAAAAGAATAGATGTACTAAAAAAACGTGTCTTAGGTAAATTAATATGCTTTCTTATAGAGCATTTGCCTTCGAAAAAGGGATCTACAAGAAAAAAGGAAAAGTCTTCGCTAAATTGACAAGCTTTCTCATAGAACATTTATAAGGTATCCACTAAGGATTTATTATTCTCTAAGATCGTAAACCACAACTAATTTACGAGATTGACTTAAAATTTTATATATGGACACAGCAGAATTATGAATATAAAAAAAAATAATTACATTTCAAAGATATTACACAATAATAAATTCAATAGCGATTAATGATTATATATTGGGCAAAGGACACTACCTTGGAACATATGAATAACCAATAGACGACCGTAGGAAATCCATATGGATTAGCGGAATCACGAATACAAATTAAAAGGGCAATTGCACCTGACAAATACCACTCAACCGTTATATGTTCATTTTTTCTTTTAGTGATTGACGAATCTGAACCAAATATAGGAATTCTATTACACAACTATTTGAGGACAGTAGACTTTGTGACGGCAACTATAGTTAATGATGACCATGGATAGAGTACTGGAAAAAAATCACTATGAAAGTCCCAGCTAATGCAAACCTGATGTATATGAGAAAACCGTGAATCTATAAATCAGGGAACTATCCAACTGCGTCGTCGAGCACCAGACTACTTCGTTACACATTCCAATCATTGATATGAAACTCGATAGTCAACTCAATGTATTCAAGATTACCTGTACATATTTCAATGCAACACTTCACATACATGAACAGACCACTGCACAACCACTAATAATTGACTTGTAAAGCATTCATTTAAACTTTAATTTTTTTATAAATTTTGTTTACTTTGAATGTCCCAAAGTAGATTTCAAATGAAAGCTGTCATTTTACTTTAAAATACTAAACGAAATATAACAAATGTCATAGATGACGAACGCCCAGATATACAAATCACATACTCTAAAAAAAACAGTCGCGCAACCACACGCAATTATTCTTCCTTATATATTTTTTTTCAATGACTACCATTAACTTTGATTCCTTTTTCTTCTTCTTATGATTAAATTGGGGACGGTTATATTGTGATTTATTCCTTAAAGTTTTAATTAATTATTATGATTAAACTATTTAATATAGTTTTGTTATTTAATTTACTTCAATTAATTATAACAGAGCTACCTCATCCAGAATCATCCAGTTATACTACTTGCAGAGGGGGGGGGGGGGGGGGAGAAGGCGCAAATGCAAGAATAACCAAGTTGTATCACCACCCTCCAACAAAAAAAAATTATTCCCAGAACCAATTACGATAATCATTTAAATTGCTTGTAGGTCGATCGAACGAAAACGGATGTTACAACACCCGATACAGCAATTTTACACTTCCGTTGGTACTGGTATTTTCCGTTATAAGATCGCGATATAGACTCCGGTAAAGCCTGCGATATAGACGCGGTAGAGACTAACTAGAATTTCGTTATTCTACTGTTATTTATTACCACTTTTGAGTTGGCTTCGACCAATCAAAAATTTGCATCATAAAGCATTTTTTCTCACACTAACGTTGAGAAAATAGAAAATGCATAGTTTGACTTATCTATATCTTATGAGTTTTTCATTATATCTCGTCGGTCGCATTTTATTTCATTCTAATGTGTTTTTATAGAAATTCGTCTGGGAGTTTTTGGTTACATAGTTTCATTAATATTATATCTTAATTCTAAATAGTGTTATGTCATATTATTATCTTCGATCATTAACCTTTATAACTATTATTTATTCAAACACAAGTTTGAATATTTGATTAAAACAAATACTATATTTTATTTTTATTATTTCATTTTTAATTTTTTTATTTCAATTTTATATTTTATTATTGATGATTCTCGTTCGGCACCGAGATTGAGATTACCTTTATTAAAAAAATATTTTAATTATTACAAAAATAATACCTAAAACAATTCTGTTAATCTTACCAATACATTTCTAATTAAATACATAGATGTATACTTGTTAATTCAAATTATATTTATATATTTGTTTAAAGCTTATGTTGTGTAAGTTATAAGGCAATACTTAACAGTACACACGTACTATTATATTCTACAATAGATAGGTTAAAATTGCTTTGCAGCAATTTTTTACGAAAAAATATTTTAATTCGTTTTGTAGAAAATTTAAGATTGAAGGTTTATGTTTGTCTGGAAATGTGAATGATCTGATTGTTTTAATGAATGTCTCGTAATATGAGCGTGTTCTGCGCTTGGAAATGGTCATTGTTTGAGGAGGTTTAGGAGTGGTTTTTGCTACGATGTTGCGAGAGTCTGTCTGTATTTTAGGGTCGCTACAATAATAAAAAGCTATATAATAATACATGATTACAATAATAATATTAAATAGTAGTTTAATCAATGAGTTAATAATGAAGTAGTTTATTCTCAAGCAAAAGCTTAAAATTTGAGCGAGGCACGAGCGAGAATTTTAATTTGCGAGAGAATAAAATTCATTATTCACGAATCGATTACAATACTTTATTGTACTATACTTTGTAATATACTGTACAATACTTTATTGTAACCGTATACTAGGGGGTATCCCGCGAAGCCCGCGGGATACGCCCTAGTATACAATATATATTCGCAAAAGATGAACATTTCTCTTCTTTCTCGTTAATAATTTTAACAAAAAATAAATCAAAAGAGAAAAACTAAAAATCATCATATGTTATATAATTTATTATTAACAAATTTTCATCTGAGTAATAAATAATTACTCTAGGATCATTTAATTTTAAAGGTATTATTATTTGATTTATATTATAATTATTATCAAAATCAATTTTATCATCCGCAATGAATTCAAAACTATCATAAAATTGTTCTTTTATGATTTTTGGTTTTTCTATTATTTTATCAATCCGTTTATGTAAGTATTTATAAAAAAGATGGATAATAAAAATCTTTGTATATATAAGTAAATTGAAATATAAATAAAATCGTTCATTAATTGCCATATTTTTACAATTATTTTCTGTGAAGATTTCAAATTCTCCATCGCATATGGTGATATTTGCTATTTTTATATTTACCAGGAGGGCCCGGCGTGCTTCGCTACGCTTATAAATAAAGATTTTGCGTAGACATTTTGTTGACGTAGAAGCAATGATTTCAAAAAGTGGTAATGAGAAATTCTGGCATATAATTTTTAATTTTTCTTTTTAAATATATGAATGAAAAATAATCAGAACTCTAGCTGATCAGTTCGGATATATGAAAAATTAGCGATCAAATAAGTTTTCAAGTAAGCTTATTTGATCTCTAACTTATTTGATCGCTAATTTTTCATATACCCGAACTGATCAGCTAGAGTTCTGATTATTTTTCATTCATATGTTTAAAAAGAAAAATTAAAAATTATATCTAGCATTTCTCATTACCACTTTTTAAAATCATTGCTTCTACGTCAACAAAATGTCTACGCAAAAACTTTATTTATAAGCGTAGCGAAGCACGCCGGGCCCTCCTAGTGAGTAATAAAATCAGTAATTAAAATAAAAAGTAATTGAATCAGAAACCCAAAATATTTTCTTATAGCAATTAATCCAAAAAAAAATTTTCTGAATTTAACCCACACACATTAGTAATGAAGTAGTTCTAAATAACTTCATAAAACCAGAAACCTCAATAATTTCTTTATTATAACCAATTTGTTGATACATAATAAGATTTTTTTTTTAATAATAATTACAAGAACTTATTAGTAATATTTTTCTTTCATTTCTATACACTTTTCCTTATTTTATGTTTCTCAAATATTTCTTTTCATTTGCTTTAAATCACTTCTAAAACCAAAAAAGGTCCTAAAATTCTCTTTTGTTTTTTTTAAGGAAACAGCTAACTTATTTATAGTTATTTCTCTACAACTTTACCATATTTAATGTTTCTCAATTTTGTTTTTTTTTCTTTTCAATTAATCACCGAAAGAGAATAAAATATTTTTTTTATATACATATTGTTAACATACCAAAAAAGTCCAAATAAATCCTGTTACCATCGTTGTTCTCCAATTATTTATTTATTTTATTGTTGTTCGTTAGGCAAAATTTCCAATTTTTCCTGTTAGAATCGTTGTTCGTCGTTTTCCTCCAATTGTTTATTATTTTTTTGTTGAAAAATTTTTGTTTGTTTCCTTTATATATATTAATAACGATGCGCCGCTATTATTATGCAATATCCATTTACCAAAACTGAGATTTGGCGATTAAATAACATTAAATGATGATGTAATTAGTTTAAATTCTGCATAAAAAATTAACAGTACATAAATAACATTGAATATTTTGACTAACTTTGATTGCATTAATTGTGATTTTATTTTTTCTGATTTTGATACAAATTTTTTTTCTTGAATGTAATGTCTATTAATTTAATTTTTTCTGTGACGGGAAAAAAGTTTAACATTTTACTTCTGCTGACAGGTGCAAAAATGCTACTTTTCATAAAATACTTTTTTCCCCGGGAAAAAAGTATGTACTTTTTTCCCGGATAGATAAAAATATATATATAAATACATATATACACATAAATGATAAATATTATGAATATTTATGAACATTTATGACTATTTTAATGTTAATGAAAAGTTATACCGTTTTCTTCTTGATGTTAATAACTGGTTTTGACAAATAAAATGAAACTTAATTTTAAGTTTTTATTCAAGAAAAATTCGTATGGTGTGGTGAATATACATATTGTAATATTTGTTTAATAGTATTTTTTCAATAATTATATTAATATTTGTCCAGTCACAGAAAAAAATAGTGTATTATACACGGGAAAAATTGTAGATTTTAGCTCTCGGTTTTTTGTCTCCCTCCGCTTCGCGTCGGGAGACAACACAACCTCGAGCTAAAATCTACTACTTTTTTCCCTTGTATAATAAATAACTATTTTTTTATATTTTTTGTACAACACATAAACGCGTGTGCGACGCCATATTTCATTTAGAAAAAAAATTAAGTTTTTGATAGCGTTTTTTCTGTCACAACTGTTATAATGTGTAATTCACAATTAATTAAAATATATTAAAATGATTAACACAACACAAATGATTAAACACACAAGATTTCTTTTTATTAAGAATTTAATTCACAATTTTTGTATTAATCAATTTAAACTATCTAGTCACAAATTTAGTTGTGTAACCTATAATAACGGTATCACCAATACCGTTATGCCAGAATATGAAATAGAATAAATATAAAAAAACGAAAAGGACTCTAGCCCAAGAAAAATCTCTAAAAGACGTAGCAATTAGCGAAACATAATATATTCTACGTAGCCTGTACAAAATATGATATTGCAGAATATAGAAATTATCAGCAAGAATTTAATAATATAATAATATATAAATGATAACAAAGAAAAACTTATCTTTAAGTGAGTTGTTTGTAGCGCAGTTTTGAATTACCCCGATTAGGTTCCTATTCACGTCATCAGCTCGTAAATTATTAGATGTAACTATTCTCCTTAATGCAGGACGTTAAATACTTATTTACAATGCAAATTAAATGGTCACATTCACAACTTCAGAGATACACAACTCCAATGCCGTAATTCTTAGGATCACCCTATATTTCCTTTTGACTAAGGTACTTCAAAGCTTCACCATAACTCACACATTCCATCCAACAATAATAGATTTCTCCTTCACTGGGTATTACGCCATACACAGATAAAAAGAAGAAATGCAAAGACGTACTGTTCTTTTAAACTAGTTGTTTCACAAACAGTTTATTTCTGTGTTTAAATAATATTAACATTAGCTTTTTGTGATTTTAAAACATACAATATACTATAATTGTTTTTCATAAGAAAAACTATATCAACAAGATCGACTATTAGATAAGATCTAGTATATTTCTTTTTACGGTTATGACCCGTGAATTCACTACAAAACAATGAAAATATACAACTTTTCTTTATTTTAAGTAAGCGCCAAGGCTCAAGAATATTAAAGCACAAACTGCGGTTTTCGTTTTTTAGTTATCGAACATGAACTTAATAAATAAATGGTTTAATTTAAATATAACGCGTAGCGTACCGATTAGTTTTCATAAACCTTTTTTTGATCGAAAATCCAAAATCGAACTAACTTTTCAAATGTAAAACTGTAGTATTCCTAAACTAGGAATATACATATGAAGCCATAGATCTCCAAACCCACTCAATAAAGTTCATATCGAAACCACATATAATCTCATACAACATCCAAAACCCCTATTTCATCTAAAAGATACAACATCCAATCCCATATAACACCCAAAACCCTATTCTCATCCAAACATTGTATTAAATTATCGATATCATGAATATCAACAAATTCTATTCAAAACTTAATTTCACCACAAAACTAACTATTTCACAATACCAAGAAACCATACAATTTCACAATATTACTCAATATACAAAAAGCCTAACTTAAGCAAAATCCATAACTTCAACAAATTAACTTAGCAACAAAGTTTGGATACAAAAGAATTTCCATTCAAAATTGCAAATTAGGCAGTTCCCACAGTTCGTTCAAATATTCGAACATTGCTAGCAACAAAGTTAAACCCATAGATATCTCCACATTACAACAAAAATATTTTACCAAACGAATTTCATCGATAAGCAAATTCCAATGAAATAAACTTATTAAACGACATTATTTTACTTATTTTCATACAAAAATTCATATTCAATAATATTCGAAACGGAAGTTGAAATTCAAACCAAATAAACAAAAATCTAATAAAACTATGAAATTATATTTACTTAGGAAAAAATAGCAAATACTACATTTTTTCTATAGAAAAATTATTAATTAAATTCTAAGTTTTGATTGGCTAATAAAACTTAGCTTTTATTATAAAACCAATGGAAAATCTAACGAAAGAGTCAGTACAATTTTAAAATCGCGAAAGAGATCACGAGGATCTCTCCTTTCGGGGGTCTAACCTCTTAGACCCCGAAATCGGTTAGGCAGTCAGTATTATTTTTTAACAAAACCCGGTCGCCGCGAAAAAGTTCATTTGGTCAAAACCGTAATTTACCAAACTAGTGTAAAGTGATGTGTTGAACTTGTGTTTTATAGAAAAGTTTATTCAAGAAAAATCAGTGATATAAAGAAAAATTAATAATCTAAGAAAAAATCTATTTTACAAAGAAAAAATTCATTCAAATTAATATTTTCTTAAATTCGTAAAAGTCTATTCTAAATAGAGAAAAATTAGTGGTATAAAGAAAAATTAATAATCTAAGAAAAAAATCTATTTTACAAAGAAAAAATTCATTCAAATTAATATTTTCTTAAATTCGTGTTTTATAGAAAAGTCTATTCTATAAAGAAAAATCAAAAAATTAATAATCTAAGAAAAAATCTATTTTACAAAGAAAAAATTCATTCAAATTAATATTTTCTTAAATTCGTGTTTTATAGAAAAGTTTATTCTATAAAGAAAAATCAGTGATTTAAAGAAATATCATTTCTTAAAGAAAAATTATAAAGAAAAAGTCATACATATTAATAATTTCTCAAATTCGTGTTTCTAAGAAAAGTTTATTCTATAAAGAAAAATTAGTGAACTTGAAACAAATTTAGTTCCAAGTTAAATAAAAATCTGAAAAATTCAATGAAAAAATAACAAACCTGAGTTCACCTTTTACAAAATAACAACTCGAGACGAAAGCTACAAGAATTAACACCAGGTAAGTCTTTTTAGACAATAAGGAAACCAAACAAATATAGTAAGGGTTAAAGGGCACCACACTCCACCACCCATTTGACCCATCACAATTGGTGCAGCCGGTATCTCTCGTCATCAGAGGTACCTCTAAACCATTACAATTGACCCAGCCGGTAGTTCTACACTATTACAATTGGCGTAGCCGGTAGCTCTATCAATAAGAGGTGCCGTTACACCATCACAATTGGTGCAGCCGGTATCTCTCGTCATCAGAGGTACCTCTGACCTATTACAATTGGCGCAGCCGGTAGGATGAGGCAAGACAATTAGCCCAGGCGGTCATCTGAGTCATTACAATTGGCGCAGCCGAATATTGAGTCAGGAGACTCATAGGAGGAACCTACATCCTGAAACTTCAAAAAATTTTTTTTTTCAAAAATCAAAAATTCAATTATTTGACGAATTTCGTCAAATTTATTTAAATCACCAGACACATCTAGGAGTGTCCTACGTTGGTTAGACTTCAATAACCCATCATTTTCAACGGCTACAGGTCATCAAGGGACCCCATCAATCATAAAATTATACAGCTAAAATAAAAGCGGAATTTAACAATTTACATTGAATTTATCGATCATCATACATCAGACACATCTAGGAGTGTCCTACATTGGTTACACTGCAATAACCTCATCATTATCAACGTCATCAGGGCCATCAAGGGGACCCCATCAATACAAATTTCAAACAAAAAATTTAAAACAACAAACTCTACAATTCGATCAACTTCCTCAAGAATTAATTTAATTTTAAGGTCAGAAAACTTACACATTTATTTTTTATTTTTTTTAATTAAACTTTTTAAATTAATTGCGAAATTCAAATTGAAAATATACGTATTGCAATTTACTATTGAAAAAATTTTTTTTTCAGTAGAAACATATAAAATACAATTTACTATTAAAAAAATTTTTTTTTTCCACATTGAAAATATATAAAATAAAATTTTTTTTAACTAAATATATTTTACGTATATAAAATTTTTTAAATATAAACATATATATATATTATCACAAATTTATTTTTACACAATTTTAGAAAAATAAATATATGTGTTAATTAATTTTTTTTTACAAAAACGATCTGATATAAAAATCAGAATTTGCAACCAAATTAATATTGATGGTTGTTACAAGAATTAGTTAACGAAAGGCAGAAAATTATTTTTATTTACATTTTTTTTTTCGGTTACCGTTTAACAAAACACAAGGTTATACAGTTTTTCCTTGTCGGTCATTTACGCTTAAAAAACTCACTATAAAATTTTATGTCTAAAAAAGACAACATCGTAAGGGAAACTAGAAACCGGACTTACTCTGACTCTGACCTTATACCAAAAAAGAAATCAAACAGAAACATTAGTAAAGGTTTCGAAAAAATAAATAACACACTAGACTCAATAATTAACAATCTAAAAAACGAACCTACTGCGGGACCATCACATTTCAGAACACAAAAACACACACAAACACACACAATGGTAGAACGCAAAACAAATTATTCCGAAGTACTGGCACTCATGACTAATATTCCCATATTTTCGGGCAATGCAGAAGACAACCCAAGGGCGAAAGCCAGACAATTTATTGACACTTGTGACCGAGCATTAAATCGAATCGAGGAAGAAGACAAGGGTTTCTTCTTCGATATGGTATTAGACAAAATTCTATATCCAGCATGCGATATGATCTACGACCTGGACATAAAAACCTACGAAAATTTAAGGTTCCACATCGAAAATAGATACATCAATCAACAGTATATATGATATTCCAATTATAACCAAAAATTTTTTTCAATCAACAAACAATAAACTTCTAAATTCTAATCGAATCTTATTACCAAATAATTATCAAAATCTAAATAATTTTAACTTTTTCAAAACATAGTAAAATATACGTACAACCTAAAAATCTATTTCATGGTCAATTTTTTATGAATGTAATTATCATAACCCATTTAATATCCAAGAAAAATATCATATTTAAACAAACTTAAACTTGACCAATATTTAATTCTAAGAACTTCTACAAGGTCATGAAAATCAGAACTACAATAACATATATAAAAATACTTTGTTTATGGAACAATCATTCAATGAAATTGGAGAAATAAAAAATACTCGACAACGATAAGAAATGCAAATGAAAAAATTAAAAAATTACACAAAGATACTGAGTAAATGAATTCATCTTTATAGTAAACAAACTTAAATTTTAATTGAAATTTAATTCCTAACGTAAATAAAAATATTTTCTCTAAACATATTTAAGAAACGAAATAAAAACATATGAAATGATCAACATAAATGAAAAAATTATATCTACATAAAAATTTTTATTAAGGAGTACCGAAGACATTAAGAGTAAAATAAAGCTAAATTTTTTTTACACAGATCGAACAACATTTTTTTTCACGACACAAGGAGTATTTAAATTAGTTATACCATAAAACAATTTTAACCAATTTTTGACAAAAAGACAACATATACTTAAAGATTAAATACAAAACAAATCTCACCATGCCACAAATGTTTAAACAACTCATTAAGCCAAGCCATTTAAACAACTCCTGATTACAAAATACTATTTATAAAATTAAAAATCAAACAATACAGAAACGACAATACTTACATACCAATCTAATTCAAAAAATAAACGTACAAAATGTTACAACAAAAAAATACTATTTCATATATGAGTAAATGACATAATAATAAAAATAAGAAAACACAAGGTCGGAATGTTTTAAAGAAAATATAAATGAAAATAGAGAAACTAAACAAACGGTCAATCACCTAAATAAAGGGAAATAATTTTTAGGAAGTAATTAAACAGTTATAATATTTTAGAATTTTTTTTTTGCAAATTGATGAACTTAATTTGATCAAGCTACTTTTACAGTTTTGATGAACCGAACGGTTGAACTAGAGGATGTTATCAGTAACGTGATTGATAACCAAACCAGAAAATCAGAGACGTCTGAAACTGGGGGTTGATCAACACAATTTGATAACATCAATTCGACATTCTCTAGGAGACTCGAAAATCTCCATTAAAGGAAATTTTGTAAACTTAAATAGCTCCTATTTCGACATACAAAATTAACCAAAAAGTTTACAAATCGATTTAATAATGTGATCAAGCTCACGTAAGATATTTTTAACTACATAACTAATTTTGTGGAACCGACAGTTGAAACAGAGAAGGAAAATTTTCATAACAATATGTTAATGCCTAATCAAGTTTTTCCAAAACTGGAGGTTTTGTTAACATAAATAGACAGAAAAAACTATTTCGACATACAGAACTAACTAAAAGTTATACAAATTAGTTTTTTTTTATAAGAATACTTATCAGATTTTTGGGACAGGCATTAGTGTCAATTCACAGCGAAGCGAATACAAAAGACTAAAAAAACATACAAAAATCATCTCTAGCAAATTTAAAAATGTTCCATCTATTCTCAAATAATTTTTTTTTTAAGATTTATAACCAAATTTAAATAAAATATATAAATATTTTTCGTTAAATAATTTCATTATTAATAAAAATAAAATATAAATGAATAAAACAATAGTATACCCCGCACAAAAAAGGGAAGGCAAAAATTGCATTAAATATAAAAATAAAATATATAAATAATTAAAATGATAATAATTTCCCGCATAGACGGACGACATAATTTAAAAAGAAAATAAATAACAGAAAATAATAATAAATATAAATAATAAAAATAAAATATATAAATAATTAAAATGATAATAATTTCCCGCATAGACGGACGACATAATTTAAAAAGAAAATAAATAACAAAAAATAATAATAAATATAAATAATAAAAATAAAATATGTAAATAATTAAAATGATAATAATTTCCCGCATAGACGGACGACATAATTTAAAAAGAAAATAAATAATAAAAATAAAATATATAAATAATTAAAATGATAATAATTTCCCGCATAGACGGACGGCAGAATTTAATAAAAAAAAAAAAAGAGAAAATAAATAACGAAAAATAATAATAATATAAAATTCCATAAATTAATAATAATATTAAAATTCAACAAAATTTTTAAAACATATAAATGGCATAAAAATTGGCATAATCACGGCATACAAATATTAAAATAAAGTTATACCGCACTCCAATACAATTAAAAATACTTTCTCACAATCGTGACAATCAACAGATACTTTTTACAATTACCGTACAATCAACATGAGGCAGACTAGACAGACTAAAACTTAAATAACAGACATAATTTAATTCTACTATTTAAACATTACTAAACTAAAGTCAAAATTGACAATACCTAATCTCAATTTAACCATAAAATTAATAAATTATTACACGTGAAATTACTTTACATTAAATATTATTCTAAATGAATTTCCAGTCTTTCCGAACATACAATTTATAATCAATAAATATTATACGCGAAATAAGCTACATAAAATCAATTTCCTGTCTTGTCTTTTTGAAAAAACATTCTATAATCAATAAATGTTAAAACATTTTTAAACAAAAAAAAAACACTTGATATATTCAGTGTAATATTTAATAAATAAAACATAATCTTAAGACAAAAAATTATTAGCATTCTATATATAATAACTATTTTTTAATTATTAACTATTATAAATAAGTTCTTTATAAACGATATTAAACGTAGATAAAATTTAAATCTTAACGAAAATTATAAAAAAAAACAAACATATGATCATTTAAATACATTTCTTTTTAAATATACTTTTTATTAAAATAACGTAAGACATTTCGTCTCATATTACAATAAGAAAATTATGAATAAAGAACAGAACACAGAAATGATCATTAATATTGAAAATTAGCGATTTAAGATAAAAATATTTATTAAAAGAAAAGCTTGATAAAAGCAAGCTCAAATTACATAATATAATTAAAAAGAAAATTCTTTTTTAAAAAACACAATGCAATTCAATTTTCAAATCAAAGTAAACAAATCAAACGCGAATCAAACACTCATGAATCACTAAAACGTTAACACAGATATTTTTTTTTAAAGCAAAAAATGAAAATTTCATTTTCATTTTTTTTTGTAACGGCGGAGATATATGTAGTATTCCTAAACTAGGAATATACATATGAAGCCATAGATCTCCAAACCCACTCAATAAAGTTCATATCGAAACCACATATAATCTCATACAACATCCAAAACCCCTATTTCATCTAAAAGATACAACATCCAATCCCATATAACACCCAAAACCCTATTCTCATCCAAACATTGTATTAAATTATCGATATCATGAATATCAACAAATTCTATTCAAAACTTAATTTCACCACAAAACTAACTATTTCACAATACCAAGAAACCATACAATTTCACAATATTACTCAATATACAAAAAGCCTAACTTAAGCAAAATCCATAACTTCAACAAATTAACTTAGCAACAAAGTTTGGATACAAAAGAATTTCCATTCAAAATTGCAAATTAGGCAGTTCCCACAGTTCGTTCAAATATTCGAACATTGCTAGCAACAAAGTTAAACCCATAGATATTTCCACATTACAACAAAAATATTTTACCAAACGAATTTCATCGATAAGCAAATTCCAATGAAATAAACTTATTAAACGACATTATTTTACTTATTTTCATACAAAAATTCATATTCAATAATATTCGAAACGGAAGTTGAAATTCAAACCAAATAAACAAAAATCTAATAAAACTATGAAATTATATTTACTTAGGAAAAAATAGCAAATACTACATTTTTTCTATAGAAAAATTATTAATTAAATTCTAAGTTTTGATTGGCTAATAAAACTTAGCTTTTATTATAAAACCAATGGAAAATCTAACGAAAGAGTCAGTACAATTTTAAAATCGCGAAAGAGATCACGAGGATCTCTCCTTTCGGGGGTCTAACCTCTTAGACCCCGAAATCGGTTAGGCAGTCAGTATTATTTTTTAACAAAACCCGGTCGCCGCGAAAAAGTTCATTTGGTCAAAACCGTAATTTACCAAACTAGTGTAAAGTGATGTGTTGAACTTGTGTTTTATAGAAAAGTTTATTCAAGAAAAATCAGTGATATAAAGAAAAATTAATAATCTAAGAAAAAATCTATTTTACAAAGAAAAAATTCATTCAAATTAATATTTTCTTAAATTCGTAAAAGTCTATTCTAAATAGAGAAAAATTAGTGGTATAAAGAAAAATTAATAATCTAAGAAAAAAATCTATTTTACAAAGAAAAAATTCATTCAAATTAATATTTTCTTAAATTCGTGTTTTATAGAAAAGTCTATTCTATAAAGAAAAATCAAAAAATTAATAATCTAAGAAAAAATCTATTTTACAAAGAAAAAATTCATTCAAATTAATATTTTCTTAAATTCGTGTTTTATAGAAAAGTTTATTCTATAAAGAAAAATCAGTGATTTAAAGAAATATCATTTCTTAAAGAAAAATTATAAAGAAAAAGTCATACATATTAATAATTTCTCAAATTCGTGTTTCTAAGAAAAGTTTATTCTATAAAGAAAAATTAGTGAACTTGAAACAAATTTAGTTCCAAGTTAAATAAAAATCTGAAAAATTCAATGAAAAAATAACAAACCTGAGTTCACCTTTTACAAAATAACAACTCGAGACGAAAGCTACAAGAATTAACACCAGGTAAGTCTTTTTAGACAATAAGGAAACCAAACAAATATAGTAAGGGTTAAAGGGCACCACACTCCACCACCCATTTGACCCATCACAATTGGTGCAGCCGGTATCTCTCGTCATCAGAGGTACCTCTAAACCATTACAATTGACCCAGCCGGTAGTTCTACACTATTACAATTGGCGTAGCCGGTAGCTCTATCAATAAGAGGGGCCGTTACACCATCACAATTGGTGCAGCCGGTATCTCTCGTCATCAGAGGTACCTCTAAACCATTACAAAACATATCATTTAAATATCATCTAAACGAAAGGGTATGGGGGAGATGATTATTCAAAAATTTGTATATTTCTTAATGTAGCCGTCTCATTTTCCAAAACAAAGGAATTTCATCGTTTTTAGTACGAAAACCAGTCTAGGATCGTCATTCAATTATAAAAAAAAGAAGGATGTGGTTGACATATATTTTGTGTTTGTTTTGTTTCAGTTAGTAAAATTATGTAAAGAAAATGAAATAACAATAAATCATTAACATTTTAATTTCTAGATGAACAAGATGATAACCATTACCATCACAATTCAAAACATTCTCAATATCTGATTGTATCTGATAGTATAAAAAAAATTAAAAAATGCAATTACAACTATATGAGTTTTACTTTTGTTTGTTTATAACCGAGTTAAAGTAGAAGAATTTGTTTATGAAATTAAGCAATACGAATTGTGAAGGTCGTGCTAATTTATATTGACGTCATGTGTATTTGCGGATGTTGATACCAAGAAATATCAAGTAGTTATATTGTAAGGGAGAAAAATAGAACAATGTGGCGATCGAAGGAAACGTATCTTTGGCTGTTCGTCGATTATCAAATCTCACTACCAAAGCATACATTTTCTCCAATTCACCAGTACCGAACCTGAACTCGTTCTGGAGTGGGGTGTAGACTCTCTTATAAATACTATTGGTTCTGACTCACGTCAGATTGCGGCATAACAAACCTTTCGTTACCACGATGATTCTGAAATTTTTATCTTTTCTTTTATTAATTTATAATAATTTAAAGCGGTGAACTCTCTTATTTTTTTATTCTCTTTCTTTTTTATTTTTATTGAGAGAGTTCACAACAGTTCAATTATCCAAATCAATCATCCAAAGTATCCCTGAAACTCCGACTGGCCCAATTCAAATTCCAAACCTTAATTCAACCTCCCTTGTAAACAATCTTACAGAAAATGTTCTACTATCCGAATCAGCTACTCATGATATCGACAAAACTAGGTCAAATACGCCCGACAATAACCCAGACAAATTACAATGTATATCAGAAATTATTTCAACACCAATTCTATATTCCGAAGTTCTAAAACAAAACATTTCCCGAGACTTGGTGCATACTCCTATAAAAATTTCAAACACAACGCAAATTTCATCAATACCAGTAAAATTAAAAAACACTAAAAATTATACGCACCATAAGCTACAAACTACCACTTTGAAATGCCAAACTAATTCTAATCGTAACGAAAGTAGATTCCAGAAAGAGAAACCAATAATCAGCTCTAAGAAAAATCAATATTTGCCTTCAACGACCACATTGAAATGCCATAATAATTTTATTCTAACAAAAACAGAAACCAGAAATCAGAAAACCCAACCAGTTCTAAGAAAAATCAATACTTGCCTTCAACTATGGTAGTCAAAAAGAAATCGCCAATCAAAAAACCAAATATCAAATTACACAGCCGCCGCAGTATATCTAAAACGAATAACACAAATATTAAATTTCGAAAAACAAAACCGACCAACATTCGATTAAGCCTAAACCAAGCAATTCCTATCACTCTGACACCGAAAATATCAAAACGCTGAACCAATCTGCTACGATAAACCACAACGACCCTATCAACAAAATGACTATAAACAAACGTGACCAAAAGATTTATCAAAACCAGAAATGTTTTCGTACCACCCCACCCAGACGTATTGAAAATCGGATACACTGTCCATTACTACTTTCCAAACTGTGGAAATCATATTCTACTATATCTTAGCCTTTCGTGGACTTATGTCAAGAAAACTACTACCTTACAACTTACACTGCCGATAATAACCAATAAAATACAATCTCATTCTTATTCATCTAATTCAGTTTACTGGCTTGAGAATCTGTTCCAAAAATTTCCTATCTGTTTTTCAAATAATTTACTACTAGCATCTCATAAAATCCTATTCTACATTGCAAAGTTTTCCCTAATAATATGTAACCGGTCATCTGTTACATATTATTAGAGACAAAACGTATTTGTTAGTCAAGTACACAAATCAAATTCGAAGAAACTTTCCTTCAAAATTACTTTCTAACGATAAAATTTCCACATTTTTAAAAACTACAGTTTTTAAAAAAAAATATCAAATTCCGCTTAAACCAACCTAATGCATAGGTGAACCAAATCAACTTATCCTAAACCTAATACTAGCCTTAATTTCTAACTTACTAGCCATTTCCGCATGGAGAGATTAGTTTTTATTGTTTAGAAATTTTTTTTTATTTTTGATCTACGGGTGTGACAACCCCGCGTACTCCAGTCCCTGCTATTGACATACGAGTTAACGTGAGATATCACATACCATTGGCAATAGCAGTGAGATATCACAAGCCAAGGTGACATCTTAGGGGTGGTGGCGGATGAACTGTATTCAGTCAACGGTAGCATCCTCAATCTTAGCTGTGAAATAATCCTTGATGATGAGACGCTATTGCTTCCTTGAGGAAACGAGCGTCCATATAACTATATGTGGGTTTTAATCTTCAAGAAAGACAGTGCGTCACAGGATCAAGGAATATGCAACCGGCTGGATTATTGGCAACTACATTGTTGTTTTGTTTCTGCAAATTTTTGTAAAAATTTGTTATCTTCTTTTATTTTCTCTTCTATCATAAAATATTGGCCTATGTCATATTTTGTCAGTGATAGGATTTTTTGTTTAGTTATCCATTCTTTAACAAAAAATATAAAAAAGTCATATATCAAAACAACATTTTTTAAGCCATATACAGAAAAAATAATAATTAACAATAGTTTTGCTATCAATACTAATTCTACTATCAATAAAATCAATACAAAGAATAATTTTACTATCATTAATCATAAACATTAATCATTTTAAGCAAATCTGCGAGCTAAGCAAAATAAAAACAATGTTTTTTTCAACATTTTTACCGAATATAATAATTAAATAATTTACACGATCATAATTAAGAATATAAAGAATAATCGGCCGTAATTCTAGAAGTAATTAATAATAATTTAATAGAAGGAAGATACAAATTCTCCCAATTATTCATTCATTTATCATAAAAACCTTTTAAAAAAGAATCTGACCTATACATCGAAACATATGAAACAAAAACAAAATGCATTTAATCTAAAAACTATAAACATAAAATAAAATATATAGCAAAGTATATATTAGATTTCAATTTTTATATTTCAAGGCTACAAACTAATTATTTTTACATAAGCACGAAATTAAAGAGTTCAATTTTATTTACACATTCTATAATAGAAAAAAAAGCATTTAAAACTACATAATGAATACATAAGAATAGTATTGTAATTTACATTTTCAAGTTCAACAAATTGTATCGTACATAATATAAATATAGCATCTTCAATTAATTAAGGTCGTTTAAAAAAAACAAATCTCTAATATCATTTTTAAAATTTATATAACTATACAGTAATAAGTCGGTAATCGTTTTTTCATTAAACACCGTATACAATTTTTTATAAAAGATTTAACTTAATTTGTTGTCGATATCAAATTTAAAGAAAATTAAAATTTTATCATAATCATGATCATTTTATTTTTATTACAGTAAGCATACAGAAATCATTTTAAATAACTGAACAGAAATTTTTTTTTTAGATTTTGGATTTAAAAATTTTTTTTCTGATTTCGAAACTAAACAGAATCAATAATATCTAGATAAGCTTAATTGTACCTTTAAATCTGGTTTTAAGACTATAATTATAATTCTGAAAATTAACAAATAAAAAATAAATTTAGATATGTACTCGTATTGACAGTAATTGTTTTTGCTAGAAACGAAGTAAATAAAGGAACAAAAAAAAAATGAAAACAAAAAGAAAGAAATTCGAACTACTATAATAATTATACATATAATATATTGCTCTGTTCAATTCATTATAATACATTGTCATTTTAAATTTTTGATTATTAGACTTAAGATTCACATATTCAAGATTTAATTATAATTTAAGTACAAAAACAAATGAACCCATTTCTCTAATAACCACTGTTACTGCATTTCTGTATCATAAAAACAAACCAAGATAACGTAGCTCAATTTTTCACATAGAATACATAATTTGGTAAAATTTTGTTTTTATCGTTAACTATTCTACCTAACTTCCCTTTAATTCCTTTAACGATAAACACAAAAATTTTTCCCGTGAGAGGGAGGAATGTAGTATCTCCAAATTAACATTACAATTAACATTGCCAAATAATGTTATAACCAATTATTACCAATGTGAATTCAATAAATATTATTTTTGCAAAATCAACGATCTTCAAATCAATTATTGCGAAACACTTTTTTAAATTAAATAAAATTAAAATACAAAATCAACAAATAATAACACAGCCCCACAAAAAAAAATTGTACTTTTTAATTAACCACATGGTCTTTACGTATTTTGAGCTGCCGAATCCGAATCTGGACACAGAATTAGCCCTACACCCTCCAGTTTTTTTCCAGGAGCAAAAAAACACTTTTATTCTACCGTAATGGTAATATTAAAAAGAAAATTTGAATAATCATAGTAACTTTACGTTCACATTACTTTATAACATATAATATGATACAAAAAGCCCTAAAAAGGACAGGAAGTCTGATAAAAAATCTGAAAAAAATATTTCTGTATTAATTCCGAGCATATTCGCAAGAAAACATGTACTGATGACCGTAGCAATCCAAAGAAGTTTCATGGATCTCAAGTTTTAATCACCTACTTTCAGCTTTACCCAGGAACAACGACGTGGACGTAGCAGGCTTATATTCCCATTGGGGTGTTTGATTAGCGTGAGTCCCCTTGCCTCTCACGATTCGGGGTGCTTGATTAACGTGAGTCCCCTTGCGCTCACGATTCTGGGTGCTTGATTAACGTGAGTCCCCTTGCCTCTCACGATTCGGGGTGCTTGATTAGCGTGAGTCTCCTTGCCTCTCACGATTCGGGGTGCTTGATTAGCCTGAGTCTCCCTGCCTCTCACGATTCGGGGTGCTTGATTAGCGTGAGTCCCATTGCCTCTCACGATTCGGGGTGCTTGATTAGCGTGAGTCCCTTTGCCTCTCGCGATTCGGGGTGCTTAATTAGCGTGAGTCCCCTTGCCTCTCACGACTCGGGGTGCTTGATTAACGTTAGTTCCCTTGCCTCTCACGATTCGGGGTGTTTGATTAACGTGAGTCCCCTTGCCTCTCACGATTCGGGGTGCTTGATTAACGTGAGACCCTTGCCTCTCACGATTCGGGGTGCTTGATTAGCTTGAGTACCATTGCTTCTCACGATTCGGGGTGCTTGATTAACGTGAGACCCTTCCCAAGTAGCAAAACTAGTGATTGTCAGTACTTAAAGAAGGATTTAAGAAGACTTTAATAAAGCAACGCGCCTTCTTAAAGAAGGATTTAAGTATGAATTAAGTACAAAAAGGCCCATGTGGGCGGTCCGATAGAACGAATTAAGAAGCGTATTTCTATCTTATTTGCTTCTTAAATAGGTATGTTATATTTCAACTCCTTCTTAACACCGGCTTAACTCTTTCTTAAATCGGTATGTCATTTTTTTGTTATATACTATCAAAGTCAAAGAGTGACGCAGAATTTTCTATCTCTCTTTATCTTTATTGAATTGATTTAAATTAAAGTAATAGACAATGTTGAAATGAAACAAAAAATATGACATGTTATGCTGTTTTTAAATTTAATGAAAGAATTGATAATAAAGAAATATTATATGTAAGGTTTAAAATCAGTTAATTTTTTATTTATTTAGAGCACTAGATATCATTATTATATTATAATTGTTATCGTTTAGTTAAAACACACTTTTTTGATATCTATATGTTTATTACAACCGATCGATTTCGAAAGCTAAGCTTTCATTTTCAAGGATCGTTCTAAACCGAGTTTAGAACGATCCTTGAAAATGAAAGCTTAGCTTTCGAAATCGATCGGTTGTAATAAACATATAGATATCAAAAAAGTGTGTTTTAACTAAACGATAACAATTATAATATTTAAAATCAGTTTTAAGAAAATATTGAACCGATATTTGCAAACCAAACGAGTTTTATGGTGAAATTGGAACTTCTAGCTCCTTTAAAAGTCACGCGCCTCCATAATTTCTCTAATTGATTACAATTGCTGAAAATATGCCAAAATCCAATGCACCCTAAATTATATTTTAAATTATTTGTAGATCAAACCCCGACATACTCATGCTCACATCGTTGTTAGCTATCTAAATATAAGTAAAAATAAAAAATTTGTGCAATATTTAATGTTTATATTTTAACGGAAATTTTTTCAAATTAATTCTTAAAAATTGCTGTGTGAAAATATGGCGGACTTTGTTCTTGCTCAAGTAGAAGGAAAATTCTCAAATTAAATTCAAATATCTTCTTAATTTAGTATGACACAAAACCAAAAAAGTTGAAATTCCTTCTTAATACGGGAGGAAAACCAAAAACGAATATATACTATTTTGGGTATGGTTAGTTTTCAACATGTACACTGTAAAAAAAAGATGGTGTAATCTACAATAAGTAAGTTCAATCAAATTGATTTTGTAGCATGATCTAAAATTAAGAACAACATACGAAGCATTTGTCTAACGCTAAAACGTTTTGTCAATCGTACTAAATTGTATATGAAGCTACAAAACTGATTTGGTTTAACTAATAGTGTAGAATTTACCAACATATTTTTTCAGTGTACATCACTACAAACTTATGGTATGTGAAATACCAATATTCGACGTATTAAAGAAGGCACATCAGACTGATTTAATACTTCTAATATACATACCAAATTAAGAAGCCTTTAAGAATTCTTTACGCGTGCTCATACATTCCGATTTAAGATGTTGATATGCATACTAAATTAAGAAGTCTTTAAGAATACTTTAAGTGAGATCTTACATACCGATTTAAAAGCAAGATGAGAGTACCATTTTAAGAACGATTTAAGAAGCATTAAAGAAATAAAAATTTCACATACCAAAAAACGAATGAATTAAGTTGGAATTAAGAAATGACATCCCAAAGCAACACCAATTTTGCTACTTGGGTTGCCTCTCACGATTCGGGGTGCTTGATTAGCTTGAGTACCATTGCCTCTCACGATTCGGGGTGCTTGATTAGCGTGAGTCCCCTTGCCTCTCACGACTCGGGGTGCTTGATTAGCTTGAGTCCCCTAGCCTCTCACGATTTTATTATTATGTCAGTCACTGTCTCCCTCTACCTTCACTTGACCATACCGTTGTCTTTTGTCTACGAAGCTTCGTTTCAATGGCTTTCTTTTAAGATTATTTCCTGTCACTATTGTGTCTCTTTTTAGGTTCCAGCAGTAGTCGGCCAACATGTTCTCATCCCATCGTCCTTGATAACGGCGCTCCATCTCTTTTAAATTCTGATGAAACCGTTCTCCCTGTTCCTCACTATAGTCTCCTAAATTTTCTGGGAATTCATTAAGGTGCGAATGTAAGAAATGCAATTTAAGATTCATGTTGCAACCTAATTTTTTGAAATCTTTTACTAACTTTATGACAATGTCTTTATAGTTAGCACTTTTATGATTTCCCAAGAAATTTTTCACTACATTTTGAAAACTCATCCACGCAGCCTTATCCGTGGTATTCATTTGTGTCGTGAATGCACTGTCTCTAAACATCTTACGGATTTGCGGTCCATCAAATACACCTTCGTGTAATTTCACGTACCAGTCGTGTGGAAATTTACTTTTTAAGTAAATAAAGCATTTTTCTTCTTTATTTAAGGCCTTTACAAATTGCTTCATAAGACCTAACTTAATGTGCAATGGGGGAAGAAGAATCTTCGAGGGGTCAACTAAAGGTTTATTTATGACGTTCTTTGTTCCTGGATCTAAAGAAATTCTTTTAGGCCATTCTTTCTTGGAATAGTGGTTTTTCCTGTCTCTGCTGTCCCATAAACACAAGTAGCAAGGATACTTTGTTAAACCACTCTGTTGACCAAGTATCATTGAAATAATTTTCAGGTCACCACATATTTGCCACTTATGTTTAGAGTATTGCAATTTCTCTAAGACTATTTTAATACTAATATACTGCTCTTTCATGACCGTTGAATGTGCCACTGGGACTGCTGCAAATTTGTTTGTATTATGTAGTAACACTACTTTTAAACTGTATTTTGATGAGTCAATAAACAGTCTCCATTCTTGATCTTTTTACACATTTTCCTGAATCTCATTCATTAATCCATTTACATCTTTACAATAATGCAGTGTAGATTTTGGATCTTTTTTAAATTAATTCTGAAAATCTTTTTCTCTATCTCGATAAAATGTTACTTTAGTTCCTTCTGCTAGCAAATTATTTTTTTTTAGGTCTGAAGCCAGGAACTCTGCGCCTTCCTTTGATAAACCTAAATTTCTCACAAGATCATTTAATTTTGCTTGTGTGTATTTCTGTGGGACTTTACTGTCTTTTCCTTTTTCATAGACAAACTCAGATTCACTGTCTTCTTGTTCTTCCTCGTATTCTTAGTCTCCTTCATCTTCTCCTTCCCAGCTACTTTGATTTACTGTACATTGCTCATTATCCTTTTTGACGTACGTTTCGGTCATTTCTCCTGTATTGTCAATACGTATACTTGTGTATTGCGGATTTAGCATGCTTGGTACAGTGGGATAAACAATTTTAGATCTGCAAGATTGGTTAATGCCTGTAACGTTTGTCTGACAGAAGTAGCAATCTTGTTTGGATTTGGGCTTACTCCATGTTACTGGAGTCGAAAAGAGTAATTTTGCTTTGCATAACAGGAATCACAAATTATATTTGGCACCCACTCTGTCAACTTGGTACACATTTTGGAACCGAAACAAGCTTCAAATGTGGTTCGAGTTTTGTCGTTGATTTGTTTACGATTCTTTTTTATAACAAACTCACCACAAACATAACAAAATATATCAGGATTGTTTTTGCACTTCTCACCATGCAGTTTTCTTGAAGCAGCAAACTCAACACCAGCCAAGTTACCCACTAATGCTGAGCTACGGTTGCTTGATGACGACGCCTGCGGGCCCGCTTTCCCACCCTGACCAGCCGCCGATACTGGGGTTCCGAGTCCCTACATCGTAACACGTTTTTTTCGTGTGTCTGCCATGACGGCGTGAAAGCCGTGACCCAGGAACTCTGCCGGATCACGGAATCACTCCGTTGTCCACCGTCACCACGTGGAGGTGCCCTGGGCACAGACACACAGAAAACATGTCACGACCAGTCAAGAAATGTTAAACTTAACAGATTAAGACAGTTTCAGTATCTTATTGTTTCTATGTTTTATTGTAAAAGTATGTAACTAATTCAAAGTGTTAAGGGCTTCTGGATCTACATTCACGTATAATCATCTCAATTGCTGCGTTCTCCAGTCACTTAATCATGGGTTTATTTTCCAAGTTTTGAGTATGGACTGTAGTATTCAAAACATGTTTAATTTATTTATTGTTCAAAGGTAGTAAAAGTGTAATGTTAACAAAAATTTTCAAAGAAAGAGGGTAATATTTTCAGTTGGTAGTCTAGAGCCTCGATCCCAAGATGAAATATATTTATGAAATATAAGAATGCTGTACTGTATACATATTATGATCCTAAAATTTACACAAATTAAATTACAACACAAATTAAATTACAAAAAAAAATACATTTTAATAATTTTGTTTGTTCAAACTTAACTTTTTATAAGTGAAATTTTAAAAAAATACCAAATTCCGATGATTGTTGTTCGACATTTATGAAAAAAATGAAATCGACTGTCAAAATAATAAGATTCTTTATAGCTGTCAGCTGATGATTTGATTTTTGATGTGATATTATTTTTTATAGCAAATCGAATTTGTTTTTATTTAATTTTTCATAATTTTTATCACAGACATAATCTTAAAATTAAAAATTTATTTTTTGAAAATATTTCTGGAAATTGTTCGTGGGTTAATTAAATATTTTAAAAAAAAATTGATTTTAAAAATGTTTGATAGTATGGAACAATTCAGAAAGGAAGAGAATCTTCAGAATATTTATCAAAACTGAAAGGATTGAATGAATCTTTACTGAAATGGATCACAAACCATATTAATGAAAATCCGTTATGTATATTAACTCCGATATTTAAAGATTACGATAGTCATTTAAAAAACATAAAAGAAAATAATAAAGAAGAATCGACAACTACAACGAATTCCAGTTTGTCATCAAGCGGTTCTGCTCCTGCTTTTAATTGGGGAAGCAAACTGAGTAAAAGTGGGTCCGCACCAACCAGCTCAACTGAATTTTCTTTTGGTACAACTAAGCCAACAGACTCTTCTATACTCAACAAAACTGATGACAAGAACAAAAATAAAATGGTTGATATATTTAAGTCAACAACATCAAAGGAAGCTGGTGAATTTGTTTTTACTCCACAAAAAGCGTTTACATTTGCGAATGTTCAACCATTTTATTAATTTTTGTTTATTGATAAGATGATGGCAAACAGGCCGAAGCCTAATTCTTGCCCAGTTTAATAGAAGATTTACAGATCAAATATATTAGATTAAAAGATTCAGAGATTTTCTGTAATCCAAATTAATATTAGTATTTCAATTTTTCATTCAAATAAATTTTTTTTTTAAATTATAATAAAATTTTTCAAAACAAATAACAATCAGTAAATATCATTCGAGGATATTTACTCTACGAGATGGACTAAAGTTGAACCACGGCAACATATAGGCTGGACATTGAGATTTGAAGATTTTAAAAAGAAGTAGCAGAAGGCGGGTTTAAATATGATTAACGAAGGAGGTGCCAAGAAGGTTGATGGCAAAGCTAGAGACATGATGGTGGATTTTTAGGTTATAGACAAAATGAACTCCCCAGTTGAATGATTTTGTAAGACAAGATATCCCTTCCAGAGTACATCTCGAATAGATTTCGATTCCATAGTTAAAGATAGACATTACTAATGCGTGAACGAGTAACTTCTTGATATGCATGGGAAGGAAATGATAAGACTGTAAAGTTTCCTCATTGTTTCAGTAGCACGGCTTTTTATGAGGCTTTTTATGAAGGTACGACCTTTTATGAGGATACGGCCTTTTATGAGGTACGTTAAACAAATTTAAAACATATTTTACACTTCGTTAGGCGCCTGTTCCTTACGAGCCCGAAAACTTTTATTCGGTCATTTCTCTCGATTCGGCCGTTTTTTCGTTCGACAAGCTGCGAAAAATGCCGATTGCCCGCGATCTTGTAAATTTGCTACCACAATTTTTTTTTAACTATGGGTGGAGGAAATTTGTTTTAATAAACGATGGTCAGCTTATTCGACGAAAAAGTATCCGAGTCCGACAATTGGTATCCGAGTCCGACAATTGACATTTTGGTATGTTTGGGTTGTCGAGCTCCACAATAGCAGACTAATTTTTTTCGTACAAGGTTACCCTCGTGTTCTAAAACAAATTTTCAACCTCCATAGTAAACAAAAATTTGCAAGATCGTGAGCAATTGACATCTTTCGGAGCGGAGGACAGGCGCCTCACGAAGTATAAAATTTGTGGTAATCATCAAATGAAATCGGTGTCGGTCCATAGACTACACATATGCAGTTTTTGGACGTTTTTATGAACGAACACAAAATATCAAATTAAGACAGAACGTATGTGTGACAATGTATGACAATTCCACACAACATTTCGATATACAAATAAAACATTAATAGTATTTATTTATTTATTTATTATTTTTAAACAGTAATGTTTTTGAATAGCAATAAAATAAATTTAACTTGACATTTTTTGTATATAATGTATTCGTATGTAAAGTACTTTTTTCCACACCACCACTGGGGTAAAGCACAAGGCGCGTTTTTTTTACATGGTGTATCCCCTAGAGGCCTAATCCATATATACTTTTATAACAATACAATACATTATATACATCTTAATACAAAATAAATTGCAACTAATTAAAATAAAATGAATTACAATTCAAAGACTTATTATATTCTACTGTCCTGCCATCCCACCTGTCCTTCTCTGCCGAAATAGTTGGCAAATCCCTCTCGAACCAACTTCGCTGCATTTGTGGAGTTTCTATTGATTGGCTCCAATGGTACGAAAGTGCCTGTTGTTCCTTTAACAAATCGTATTAAACGTATTAAAAATAAAAATGTTTGTGAATTTAAAAAGTTACCTGGATCTATGTGGTCTATATTTTGAAGATAACTGGTTTTTTTTCGCATCCAGTTGTGAAGGCATACGCAACAATTCACAATATCTTCTACCAAAGATACTTTGGCATTTATTGTGGTCCGCAAAATCCTAAATTTGGAGCTAAGGATGCGAAAGCAGTTTTCGATAACTTGGCGAGCTCTACTAAGGCGGTAGTTAAAATACTTTTGGTTCACATTATAAATGCATTTATATGGCTTAAGCGTATTTTCTAATAATGCGAAAGCAACATCGGCAACAAAAACGTAAGGAACGTTCTTAAAGTTCTGGGTGACGTAGATGGGCTCTGGAATTCTAAAATAAAAACAGAAAAAATTAACTGTGAATGAAAATATAATATAGTAATTTTTTGGAAATATATATTTGGTTAATACTCACGGCAGTAAATTCTCATAAAACTTCTTGCCAAAATTGCTCCCTCGAAATACGCCACCATCACTTCGGCGTCCTGCTGCTCCAATATCAAAATACATAAAACTATAATCGTGATCGCAAATGGCCATCAGCACGATTAAGTGTTTTTGTAATTAAAAAATTCGGAGCCGGATTTGTCTGGTGCCTAATGTAAAAATAAAGTGATTATTTGAATCTTTAAATTTTCTTTTGTCTTACTTGTATAGTAATGTGTTTGCCATCTACTGCACCAATGCAATCGGGGATATTCCATCTGCTTTCAAATCCTTCGGCGACCATTTTAAAGTATTCCGCCGACAATTTCGGAAACACTTTGTTTTTCAAAACGGATGTAATCGCCCGAGTCGTTTTCTTCACGTTGTTGTTGAATAGCAATAAAATAAATTTAACTTGACATTTTTTGTATATAATGTATTCGTATGTAAAGTACTTTTTTCCACACCACCACTGGGGTAAAGCACAAGGCGCGTTTTTTTTACATGGTGTATCCCCTAGAGGCCTAATTCATATATACTTTTATTACAATACAATACATTATATACATCTTAATACAAAATAAATTACAACTAATTAAAATAAAATAAATTACAATTCAAAGACTTATTATATTCTACTGTCCTGCCATCCCACCTGTCCTTCACCGCCGAAATAAATGGCAAATCCCTCTCGAACCAACTTCGCTGCATTTGTGGAGTTTCTATTGATTGGCTTCAATGGTACGAAAGTGCCTGTTGTTCCTTTAACAAATCGTATTAAACGTATTAAAAATAAAAATGTTTGTGAATTTAAAAAGTTACCTGGATCTATGTGGTCTATATTTTGAAGATAACTGGTTTTTTTTCGCAGCCAGTTGTGAAGGCATACGCAACAATTCATAATATCTTCTACCAAAGATACTTTGGCATTTATTGTGGTCCGCAAAATCCTAAATTTGGAGCTAAGGATGCGAAAGCAGTTTTCGATAACTTGGCGAGCTCTACTAAGGCGGTAGTTAAAATACTTTTGGTTCACATTATAAATGCATTTATATGGCTTAAGCATATTTTCTAATAATGCGAAAGCAACATCGGCAACAAAAACGTAAGGAACGTTCTTAAAGTTCTGGGTGACGTAGCTGGGCTCTGGAATTCTAAAATAAAAACAGAAAAAATTAACTGTGAATGAAAATATAATATAGTAATTTTTTGGAAATATATTTGGTTGATACTCACGGCAGTAAATTCTCATAAAACTTCTTGCCAAAATTGCTCACTCGAAATACGCCACCATCACTTCGGCGTCCTGCTGCTCCAATATCACAATACATAAAATTATAATCGTGATCGCAAATGGCCATCAGCACGATTGAGTATGTTTTTTTGTAATTAAAAAACTCGGAGCCGGATTTGTCTGGTGCCTAATTTAAAAATAAAGTGATTATTTGAATCTTTAAATTTTCTTTTGTCTTACTTGTATAGTAATGTGTTTGCCATCTACTGCACCAATGCAATGGGGGATATTCCATCTGCTTTCAAATCCTTCGGCGACCGTTTTAAAGTATTCCGCCGACAATTTCGGAAACACTTTGTTTTTCAAAACGGATGTAATCGCCCGAGTCGTTTTCTTCACGTTGTTGTTGAATAGCAATAAAATAAATTTAACTTGACATTTTTTGTATATAATGTATTCGTATGTAAAGTACTTTTTTCCACACCACCACTGGGGTAAAGCACAAGGCGCGTTATTTTACATCGTGTATCCCCTAGAGGCCTAATCCATATATACTTTTATTACAATACAATACATTATATAAATCTTAATACTAAATAAATTATACAACTAATTAAAATAAAATAAATTACAATTCAAAGACTTATTATATTCTACTGTCCTGCCATCCCACCTGTCCTTCTCCGCCGAAATAGTTGGCAAATCCCTCTCGAACCAACTTCGCTGCATTTGTGGAGTTTCTATTGATTGGCTCCAATGGTACAAAAGTGCCTGTTGTTCCTTTAACAAATCGTATTCAACGTATTAAAAATAAAAATGTTTGTGAATTTAAAAAGTTACCTGGATCTATGTGGTCTATATTTTGAAGATAACTGGTTTTTTTCGCAGCCAGTTGTGAAGGCATACGCAACAATTCACAAAATCTTCTACCAAAGACACTTTGGCATTTATTGTGGTCCGCAAAATCCTAAATTTGGAGCTAAGGATGCGAAAGCAGTTTTCAATAACTTGGCGAGCTCTACTAAGGCGGTAGTTAAAATACTTTTGGTTCACATTATAAATGCATTTATATGGCTTAAGCATATTTTCTAATAATGCGAAAGCAACATCGGCAACAAAAACGTAAGGAACGTTCTTAAAGTTCTGGGTGACGTAGCTGGGCTCTGGAATTCTAAAATAAAAACAGAAAAAATTAACTGTGAATGAAAATATAATATAGTAATTTTTTGGAAATATATATTTGGTTAATACTCATGGCAGTAAATTCTCATAAAACTTCTTGCCAAAATTGCTCACTCGAAATACGTCACCATCACTTCGGTGTCCTGCTGCTCCAATATTACAATACATAAAATTATAATCGTGATCGCAAATGGCCATCAGCACGATTGAGTATGTTTTTTTGTAATTAAAAAACTCAGAGCCGGATTTGTCTGGTGCCTAATTTAAAAATAAAGTGATTATTTGAATCTTTAAATTTTCTTTTGTCTTGTATAGTAATGTGTTTGCCATCTACTGCATCAATGCAATGGGGGAAATTCCATCTGCTTTCAAATCCTTCGGCGACCTTTGTTTGAAACACTTTGTTTTTCAAAACGGATGTAATCGCCCGAGTCGTTTTCTTCACGTTGTTGTGGATGCTCGCTGGAAAGCATTTATATGCCAGTGCAAGACTACTCTGTGACTCACCTGTTACTAGATATCTATCAAATGGAATTGGTATATTTATAATAATAATGTATTTTGATAAAAAAACTTATTAAAAAGTGTAATACATACCTAAGCGTTACAACCAATCTTCGTTGGGGACTTAAAGGCTCTCGAACCACAGCTTGTTTTTGTATCAATAGGCCCACCATTGATAACAGCTCTTCAAATTCGTTTATATTAATCCTCGTATATTTATAAAATAATTGAGGATCTGAACGTAGTTCTTGAAAAATGGAGCAGAATGCACCCGACCGTTCTCGTTCGAGATAGCATGGTCCCACCCAACATTTCCTTTTTCTTCTAACCTGGATTTCTCCCTCGTCACTGCTGCTGCTAGCATACTTTTTGATGATAGGCATCAAATTTGAAATTGGATTTAAAAGCAGCAAATCTTCAAATCCACTTTCATAACCATCTGCAATGTTTTGTTTTAAAATTTTAATCAGTAATTTTGATTAAGCCAGACAGCTCAGCCTACTCTGAAAGCGGATCTTTCAAAATTTGCAGAACTAAATAGTGTTCATATATGTCTAATAACTGAAACCTGGTAAAACCACCGTGATTCAATTTATCTTTCAAATTTTCATTGCTATTGATAAATACTGCACCCAACGAGGAGTAAGACAAGTGTTATGGACCCCGGACCGTTGAATACTTTTTAATTTTAAAACCCTTAAAACACTTTAATATTTTTAATTTATCATATTTTATTTTATTTTAATTTCAACAAAAACAACTACTTTTTACTTGCTAAGTCCACGGTCTAAATCGGAGTCATTTCATTAATATTTTTTCCATTTGGAAAATCTTAATTACTAAAACAATAATTGGTAATTAATTGGGGAGGGGAGTGTTAGTTTAGTTAAATACATATTTTTTATTTAGTTTATAATAATTGGGGAAAACAAAAATAAAAAGGCGTGATATAATCAATTTACATATATTATTATTGGTCAGAACATTTATCATTACTTATAAATGCTCTGACCTACATTCATTAATCGTTTTTCCATACCACTTATTTTAAAGTCAACAAACTGATTTGAAACATATTTTCTGCAAACATAATTAAAAATTATTATTTGCAAAAGTATTATGAAACAAATCAATTATTTTGTTCAAAATAATTGTCATAAAATCAAAATGCTTGTATCGCATTTTGACGAGTTTGGATTTGGAAATAAGGTTTTTTTGATGGACTTGGAGGAACTTGGAACCTAACACTCGCCCCATTTTTATAAATAAAATTTGTGTCGTAAGAAACAAATTTTTGTAAAATTATTTTCAAAGTAATTTTTTTTAGAATTTAGATTGTATGCACATGTAATTTAATTTTGAGTGCATAAATCAAAAACAAAAACAACATAGTTCTTTCGATTGTTTTTGTTTGTGTTTCTTCTTTTATTTTGTATGTAATTTAATATTTAAGTAAATGGACTTATTTAGTCATTTTAAACCTAGTTTTTGTTGTATTATAAAAATATAGGTAATCATTCATTAATTTTTCTTTATGCGTACAATGTACGATAAAGTGTAAATTGATTTATTTGATTGTTTTGATGTGGTTAAAAAATTTGTTAATATCTAGACGAAATTTTTTTTTTTTTAAATTTGTTATATTAAGTTAAAGTTATTATTTATAATATAGTATACATATATTTATTATTTAAACTTTTGAGATCGCTGGGGATGTGACCCAGAATCTTTTTATATAAATTTACTTTGAAATCGCTGGGGATTTAACCCAGAATCTTTTATTTTCTTTACTTTGAGATCGTTGGGGATGTAACCCAGAATCTTTTTATTTAATTTGTGAGATCGCTGGTGATTTAACCCAGAATCTTTTAAATTATTAAACAAGAGTCATTAGGATTATTTGTTATTGCATAGTGTCTGCCCTCATCCGTCCCCATTACGAATGGTTCGACATCAGCGGGAATCGGTTTTGGTTTTTCATTTTAAAAACAAATTAAAGATTCTAGAGCTTTCATCATTTGCATGATTGACCTTTACGTGAGGTCGCTCTAACGGTCACTATGTCATTACTGAATAATAAGGATAATGTTGTTATTTTTATATAATGTTTAGTGGATTGGAATCAAACTGAAATAATTAAAAAATTTAGAAAAACATGAAAACAAAAAGAAAAATGAGACAATAGATTTTTCTTTAAAAAAAAATTTTTTTTCGTTATTTTATTATACACTTTAATCAAAAAATTATATGTACTGTAAATTATGAACATTTTAATCTAAATTAAAACCATATTGAGTTCCCCAAGTAAAATTAAATATAAAGTAATTAAATGTACGCTAGGTAATTAATTAATAAATTAATTTGTAAATTTTAGATGTGCTTGTATTTAAAAAAAAAACTTTACTAAAATTATTATTTTCTTTATTATTTTATCATAAAAACTTGACTAAAATTATTATTTTCTTAATTATTTTATCATACGATATTGTTGTTGTGAATTTTGTTTTAAAAATATTAATTTGCGTACTTAATTAATCTTATTATGTATGAAATTAGGAAATCTACACAAAAATATAATGTTTAAATTCTGACGAAACCCGGACTCTGAACAATCGCACATTTTCTCTAATTATTTCCTCATCTATTCTATGAATTTGAGGGTCCTTTTGTCCTTTTTTTCAAGAGTTTGTCCATAATTTTTAGTTCTACGTCTTTATCGTAGCATTACACGTTATCTAACCCGATTTTTAATTTCTTATAAGTTAATATTGCTGTTAGTGTAATTAATGTTAGAATTAATGCTATTACTTCTACTATCATTGATAAACTGTAAAAAGTGCTGAGTTCTAATCTCCTCTCGTAATTTAATGCGGCCTTGCTCGGTATCTGAGATATGTTGTCTCAGTTCCGATTCTTGGTCGTTCGATATTAATGTTTCAAAATTGTGGTTGTCCGATCCCGATGTAGTTAGCAGTAGTTACAGTTACCACATTACTTGATATTGGGTCGTTTATTGTATGTAGATATTCGGTTGTAGATATAAATTTAGTCTTTTATAGTCGTAGCCTAAACCACATATTTAAAAGTAAGTCTTGTGATGATAGGACGCAATTTTCGTCAAAAGTAATAATACTCTTTCCTTGTAACTTTAACGTCGTCTGGTCGTGATTGCAGTTTAACACAAAATTGTTTTCTTGATTCATTAAATAAATCCATGAATTCTTGAGTAATAATTTCACGAATTTGTTGTAGTTACTTTGAATCTGTTTATGTCTACATAATACTCTGTCACTAAATGGATTAAAATAAAAGTTTACTAAACAGTTTTTGTAGTTTAAAAATGTAGGACTTTCTAAACGACATATGTAGGTAGGTCAACTCCTGTAGATTAAAAATGACATTTTTACATTCTTGTACTTAGGTTGAAGTCAGTAAAATAAATTGTGGTAAAAAACTCTCGTTTTCTACTTCTGAGCATACACCGGGTTGACTCGAGTCCGTTGCCGAGTTCCAGCTCAGATATTTTCGGGACAAAACTAATAAGAACAAAATAAAAAGCCAAACGAAGACAGCCAACCAAGTGATTCCAGCGCGAAATCTATACTATTGCTATTACGTGGGAAACATCTTCTCTGCTCCAACTCACACTATCTAATTTAGCCCGACATCACAGTAGCGACAAATTAAATTTGATCGTCACTATGACAATAAATCATAATAATTATATCGATATGTATATAATCATATAGATAGATAATTATAATAAAAATAATACACCACAAGGAAGTGTAAACTAATAATTAATGTGTACCTGAGGTCTAATTCTAAGCTGCAAATTTGTTTGTATGTAAATTGGTAGCCCTTTCTGATGAATATTTTCCCGAACAGCAATCCGGATGCTTGGCTGTAGCACCAGAATAGGTTAATACAATGTTGAAATTTTGAAGTTAGAAATATATTGATTTTACAGCATCAACTGATGATTAATTTATTAAAACAACAATCCGGGTGCATGAGTTTGGCACCAGTATCGGTTGTACAATATTGAAATCTTGAAGTTAGAATTATATTGATCTTTACAGCATCGACTGTTGATTAATTTTCAAAAACAACAAACCGGGTGCATGGGCTTGGCACCAGAATTGGTTATACAATTGTTGAAATTTTGAGGTTATGAATATATTGATTTTTTACTGCATCAACTGATGATTAATTTTCAAAACAACAATCCGGGTGCATGGGTGTGGCACCAGAATTGGTTATACAAGGTTGAAATTTTGAGGTTGTAAACATATTGATTTTTACAGCATCAAGTGATCATTAATTTATTAATTTATTAAAATAACCTGGCTGGCAGCCTATGGGAACGAGTAAGTAACCCTGCTACTTCAGCACAAATAACCAATATAGTACGCGAGAAACATGATAAATACGGATATGAAAAAGAAAATTGCAAGTGAACTAAACTAGACTCTGGCGACCCCCGTATACGAAAGAACCACGATCACCACGTCCAACCCCTTTATTTTAAAACACTCACACGCCCTCGCACTTCATCCTCTCACTCACACACCTACACACACACACACACACATGCACACGTCCATACCCTTATGCATATTCTAATCACCCCACTCATCAACTACTACCTTCATACATTCACACGCTCGTAATTACATAACAAGAAAATTATAAAAATTCTTCAAAAATAATATTGACAACAACTTCACTTGGTAAAGTAGTATCCGAATCATCGAGTTACCAGAACATTATCCGTCGTGATGTCATAATTGGATTAACTGTTTGTGAAATACCAAAATAAAATGAAGATATGCCGTGCGTTTTTCGACCGCAACATCTGCTTCTGCAAATCGATTCGTCACTGCCAATTCACGAAATTGAGTTTTTCACTCATCAAACCCTTTGGGTGATTGAATGTTAATATATCCTCCCTCCATTATTATTTATAATTTAGTTTTAAGTGCTTATCAATAGATTTTTGGTTATAATAAAAAAATATTTATAGAAAATTTTTGTTTATATGTCTACAACTAAGCAGGCCACAAACACACTCGATCACACGTATCCACAATCACCCTCCCATATACACAAGCTCACACCCCTACATTCATATCCAAAGTCCATCACACGTAAAAAAAATAAAATAAATGTTAAATACGACTCACCTCATGGATGGTTGATCTCCCTCCCTCCTTCAGAATTTCCGATTAGCCCGTCATCCAAATTAGGCTATCCTAGCTGGTTCAAATTTCCTTTACTTTATTCTTTATTCCTTTACCTTATTCTTTCTTTATTCTTTACTCTCTATTTAAATTAATGGTACTGATTGACATGCGATACCCCATTAGCATTCCTCCCCTGGTAATTTAATCCCCTCCATGAGCCAATCGACGACGACGAAATTAACAAGCAGAAATCAAACATGCAATTTTACTTTGGCAGGTGTTTCTGTCTCCAGGCAATGACTATCCACCACAAACATATAAAACACTTCCTTTCTTATCTTCCTTAATTGGCATTTATTTCCTTGGCGTATTCAAAAGTTACATAGCCATTACATTAGATCCAAACTAAGTTTAATATACATAAATATGTGTACAGCCATTAATTTATATCTAAAATTCATTTTATTTGTACTACAGTACGAAAGTATTATTTTTATAGCCTTTTAATTTAAGATCCAAATACTAATTTTAATTTACACTAAAATACGAATTTTAATATTTTGACAATCTTTAAGTTAGATCAAAAACTAATTTAATTGCACAAAACTACGACTTTAATATTTTTACAGTCATTAATTTAGATCAAATAACGATTTTAATTTACACTAAACTACGAATTTACTATTTTTACAGTCATTAATTTAGATCAAATGTCTAATTTGAGATACACTAAAATACGAAATCAATATTTTTACAGTTTTTCCTTTAGATCCAAAACCTAATTTACTTCGCACTACAATGCGAAATTAATATTGTTATAACCATTAATTTCAGATCCAAAAACTAATTCAATTACACTAGACTACGAATTTACTATTTTTGACAGTCAATAATTTAGATCAAATAACCAATTTAATTTACACTAAACTACGAATTTAATATTTTTACAGCCATTGATTTAGATCAAACAACTAATGTAATCTACACTAAAATACGAGGCTAATATTTTTATGGCCTTGAATTAGATCAATCATAGTTTGTATGACAATGTGCATCTTCACACTACGGTAACTTTTATCTGGTAACTACCTCGTTTTACCCCCTTTACCTACATAACCGGTTTTTTTGCGGATTCATTTTTCAACCAAAATTTTCGTAGCTTCAAAAAATTTCAACACACCAACACAAAGAAAAATTAAATAAAAATATTCTCAAGGCCATTTTGTTGTATTTTTTTAGTTTAATTTTGTTTTTGAGCTGTGCACATTTAAAAATATTAAAAAAAAAAAAAATTTAATCGCCATTGTGGAAACAAATCGCACTACTCGTGGGAATAAAAATGAATCTAAATAATGAATATTTACCTAATGCATATTTGTCTAATGCATCATTTCTTGATAGTGATGATGATGACGAAGCTTCAGTTATCGTTATGGCCTCAACAGCTGCAACTTGTCTTCTATTATCAGCTGCTATAGAGGAGGAAGAAGCACAACAACAAGAAAATAAAAGATTGTGGATTAAAGAGTATAGGAAATCGAGAAAACGATGTGGCAACACCCAAAGTTGAATGATGGAACTTAAGCCAGATTCCAAGGACTTCAAAAATTTTATACGTATGGACGAAGAGTCCTTCAATTTTATTCTGTCTGCAATTAGGCCAGATATTGAGAAACAAGATACTCGTATGAGGGCTGCAATAAATCCAGAGGAAAAACTTTCAGTTACGTTAAGATTTTTAGCTACTGGAGAAAATTTTACGGAATTAGACTACAATTCCAAATTGTCGCAATCGTTCCTATCAACAGCAATTATCGATGTATGTGAGGCTATATACAAACGCCTAAAATCGCAATATCTAAAGGTGAATATTTAAAACACAAGTTCTATAAAAGGTACTAATAAATAATAATTTCAGTTTCCGACTACCAAGGAAGAGTGGATTAAAATTGCGGATGACTTCAGTATTAAATGGCAGTATCCACACTGTTTGGGGGCGCTCGACGGGAAACATATTGCTTTTCGGCCAAAGAAAAAGGAGGCTCCACTTTTTTATAATTATAAGGGATTTCACAGCGTAGTATTGCTTGGCATTGCAGACGCTTACGGGAAGTTTATTTTCGCCGATGTTGGGAGCAATGGTCGTATTAGCGATGCTGGCGTTTTGCCACGATCCGATTTGATGTATATCCTGCAACAACCCGATAAATTTTTACCATCAAAACAATTATTCGGAAATTCAAGAATGCTGCCTTACATGTTTATTGCTGATAATGCCTTTCCGTTATCGGAAAACATGATGGTGCCTTATTCCTTCACAACAACCGACGAAGCTAAAAAAACATTTAATCGACGATTAAGCCGGACTCGCCAGAATATTGAAAGAGCTTTTGGAATTCTAAGTAACCGTTTCCAAATGTTCCAAAAACCAATCAAATTGCATCAAGAAAAGGTTACTAAGATTGTACAATGTTGTTGCGTGCTACATAATTTTTTAATATCGAGAAGCTCTTGGTACCGAGAAGAAAACCAATCGCAATTTTCTAACATATCATCAGAACATCAAAGTACCAGCCAAGCCACGCTAGACAACCGTTCGCAATCTAAATCGGGGCAAAATGTTCGAACACAACTAACCGATTACTTTATTAATGAAGGTTTAATATAAATTTGTAAATTGTAGAGATTGTGAATTTGTTTTAAAATAAAATGCAAGTTTTATGTATTTGTACATGTATACATATTTATTTATAAATTATTATCGTCGATGTCGAAAACACCATCCATCGCCCTCTCCAAAACATTTCTTGTGGAATTGGTTTTTTTTAGCAAAATGTTTTGCAGGATAATAGGTTTATTGGATTGTTGAATGGGGATGGGGTCGGAATGTGAAACAGCTGGAATAAATGAGGTAATTTTAAATGAATTTCGGGAAAAAGTAGAAGATGGCAAATGGGATTTGGATAGATAAGGTTCAGGTGAAGGTATATGTAATGACGGAGTTGTATGACTGGATGAGGTAGATATGGACGATTCGAAATGTTAATTAAAATTAATAGGACTGGGAATTGTAGATGTTAAGTTCGGTGAAGTTATGGGGGAATGGTTTGCTAAATTTATTGATTTGCTGGATGAGGTGGAAAGGGACGATTCGGGATGGGAATTAAAATGAATGGGACTGGGAATGGAAAAAGGTGTAGAACATAAATTAGGAGTTATGGGGGAAGGGTAATGTGAAATTGCGGAGAAATAGGAGGTGCTTCATTTCATCTGTTTTCTCTCCTCTAAAATAGTTTGGTTCACCAAGGTGATTATCTTGAAGCTTAGTTCTTCAAACGTTTCTTCTAATTGAATGCGTTTCAAAAGGCCGCATAAGTATTTGCATAATTCTTCCTCATTGCCCGCTGGCTGTTTTGCCGGTTTGTTTCCGACGAACTTTTTCATAAAATGCAGGGCCTCCATGCCACAGGCTTCGAGTTGCTTTGATTTTTTTTTTCGTTTCTGATTCGAAACTAATAATAAAATAAAATAAGTTATATTAATATAATAAATAATTCTAATTCTAATCAATAAACTTACGGTTTGTGACGGGCATCCACGATCTTTGTGTTGTGAGGTGCTTCCACTGTCGGTTTCACTAATTTCGGTTTGGGCGCTGGTTCCACTGTGATCCCAATTATCTTCTTCTATTCCTAACTGAAAGTGTAAATAAAATTGAATTAATAATAATATTGGAGTTAGTTTTGAATAGCATATAAACAGATTTTACAGTAAGCATTTTCACTAGTGTTCATAATTTCAATTAATACTTTTTTAATTTTCTCTAATTATCATTTAAAATATTTTCTATATACTAGAGGTTTATGAATAAATCGCATGATTTTACAAAACCATATCACTAAATCGTTTTGTAGCATACATCAAAAGGATATTAACATTAGAATGAAAATATATATTCAACTTACCTCACGTAAATCTACATTAGATTTGCTTGGCTCAGCATCATTAGTGTATAATAGAAACGATAACTCGTTATAACACCAAAGTTTTGGTTCATACAAATCGTCAGCTCCTGCGCCGCTTTTTTTTTAACTCAATATATTTTTTTTTTCTTCCACAACTGTGTTTTTAAAGATTTTAGTTTTTTTTGTATTTTGTCGACGGTTATGTTCGATTTGACACTTTTTAGTTTATCACACATTTCAGATAATTTTTGACTTCGGAAACTTTTATTCACAAAATTTACATCCAAAGGATTATACAAACATTTATTTTTTTCAAATTCGCTTATCAATAGTAGCGTTTGTGACCGCGTCCATCCTTCACTATTTCGTCCATTACTATTATTTGCAATATTACTATTTTCCATTTGCTCTTCCATTTTAAAGTTTTAATAAAACTAAGTTCAATTATAACCACTTTATAATTGTAAAACTTTAATTTATTTTTTATTTCTCGAAATTCTTTTTCACCACAATTAAAATTTTTATTTTGCGCACTCAGCTCAAAAACAAAATCAGACTAAAAAATACATCAAAAAATGTCCTTGAAAATTTTTAATATTTTGTTTTACTTGTGTTGGTAGAAAATTATAAAAGTTACCGGGTACAAATAAAATGTGTGTGGACGTGGAGGGTGTAAAAAAAAAGTTACGGATACAATAGTTACCTAAGTGTGAAGAAACAGAATTATATATTCTTCAAGCTTAATCCTACTCAACCTATACCATATATATATCATTTATTTTATTTATTTATTTTTATTTATTGACATCACAAAAACCAACAAACAGATGAAATCCAATTACATGTTGGTGTTTTTAAATTATAATTATAATAGCATATATAAAAAAAATAAAAGAAAACACTTAAAAGAAGAAAAGAAAAGAAAAAATAGAACAAAGTAATATTGCTGAAGGTATCGATTTATTTTCAGTTTAAATAATGGCAAAGAAACTGGAAACAAATCTAAGTGAGTAAATGTGGTATTGTGCAAAGTTTGCATTCTCACTAGTGGGTGAGTGCATTCTAAAATTATTTTTGTATGTAGCTAATTGAAAAAGTGGATTATTTCTAAAGTTGTAGGGTGACTCATTTCTAAAAATTAGTTTTTCTGTTAACTCAGATTCGATTTTTGTATTTATTATTTTAAAGATGGATATTTCATCGGCAATTAATCGTCTGTCTTCCAATGATTTGATCCCATATCGATTTAGTCTGTCACTATAGGGTTCCTTTGGTTGATTTGTTTTATAGTTTAGAAATCTGGTGAATTTTTTTTGCACTCGTTCAATTGTGTTAATGTGTACTTGATATTTTGGGTTCCATACTGTTGACACATATTCAAGATGAGACCTGACCAATCCGTTAAATATGGATATGAATGATTTTAGGTTTACAAAGTTAGAACAAACTCTCATCACAAAACCAAGAATCTTGTAGGATTTGTTAGCAATGTGCTGAATCTGAATATTGAATTTAAATTGTTGTCGATAATCAGACCAAGATCACGCACAGATTCTATTCACAGATTCAATTTGGATTTCGAAAAGGTAAGAGTACCCGAGATAGCCTTGCAATAATAACAACGGATATTAATGTTATTCTTGTTATTAATATTATTCTTAGACATATCAGGTGCATATGACAATGTCAAAATTGACATACTGTGCAAAAAACTATTGACTATGGGTGTTCCATTGAAGATGGTAAAAATGTTGTGGCAGTTGCTAAAACAGAAAAAAATGTATTTTTACGTAAAAAACGAAGCAAAAATGGTTCGAACTGGGTATCAAGGCTTACCACAAGGATCTGTATTAAGCCCTTTTCTGTACAACATATATACTTCGGGTATTGATACTGTGCTACAAAACGGGTGTCAAATCTTACAATACGCAGATGACGTAGCCATTTACTGTTCCTCCAAACACATAAATCAAGCAGAAAACATAGTTCAGAGATCTCTAGTAAATCTTGAACTATTTTTCAATAGCTTGGGACTAAATCTCAATAGCAATAAGACCCAATGTATTGTGTTCTCAAGAAAACATTCCAGTTTTCAATCAAATTTAAAACTATCCGGGGTGAAGTTAAAACAAACTGAAGTTATAAAATACCTGGGAATAACATTCCAACGAAAACTGAACTGGACTGCTCATGTGACAGAAGTTGTCTCTAAATGCAAGAAGCGTATTAACTTTCTAAGGTGTATTTGTGGTGTCAAATGGGGAGCACACCCAGAAACACTTCTCATTTTGTACAAGTGCTTCATAAGACCAGTTTTGGAGTACGGATGTGTTAGTTTTTCAGTAATGCCCAAAACTCTGCTAATTAAATTAGAACGAGTGCAATGGTCAGCCCTACGAATATGCTTAGGTCTGATGCCATCCACCCACACAGCTACGTTAGAAGTTCTCAGTGGCGTTCCACCAATAGATATTCGATTCAATCTATTAAACTATCGATTCCTCATTGGATATCTATTTCAAGAAAATCAACACTTGATAACAAAACTGAGCAATCTTCATACAATCACAAATACTATGAAAGTACTTCCAATAGTCACCGAAGTCATAGAAACAATTGGTAATGTTCAGCACGAAAACGTTTATGAATTTGACTTCGAGTCTTTGTACTACATTCCCAAAATAAGCGAATTGGTAAGGACAGATATAATGAACAAAGCTCAAACTAATTCGTTAATTGCCCAAAAATCCTTTCTTCGTAGCACAAAGGACTATGAACCAAATCAGGTACTGTACACTGACGGATCCAAAAACACAAACTCTTATGGGATAGGTATCTATCAACCTAAAGATAACGAGTTAATGTTTAGACTTAGAGAGCCCAATAATATATATACCACCGAACTTACTGCCATTTATATTGCGGGTAAGAGCATTGAAGCGCAGGACCCAGGAAAATACATGATTGTTACTGACAGTCTAAGTTGCATCACAGCTCTTCAAAACTATAGAGCTCCACATAAATCCAATAATCGGCTTATCGAATGTAGAGATATATTTTACCGACTGGAACAAAAAGGTTTTGACATAACATTGATGTAGATACCATCGCATATGGGCATTGATGGAAACGAAAAAGCAGACTTACTTGCAAAGAACGCTACTCAATCTGAATATCTCGATTTGCCGACAAGTTCTTCTAATTACAGGTACCTAGCAAAGGTCTTCGGGTTATCGAAATGGCAACAAAAATGGGACAAAGATGAAATGGGATGGTTTACATACTCAATCCAACCAAAAGTATCCTGGGAGCCATGGACTAAAAATATTCAAGAAAATCGAGAGTTTTTGGTCACTTTTGGAAGAATCACAGCCAACCACTACGCCCTCAATTCACACTTGGAAAGAGTGAATATAATTCAAGATGCCAAATGCAGCTGTACGTTGAGCTACGAAACAGTAGACCATATTTTATGGCAGTGTGTACTTTTACACGAGGAAAGAGCTAAATTTTACAAAGACTCCAAACACAAACATCTCTTTGGTTGCTGTATCAGAGATATAATTGCTTGTCAACAATTTGCATTTTGCAAGGAAATCTTTATGTTCCTTAAAAAATGTAATATTAATATTTAACGTAAACAGATACTTTAAGCCACATACTACCACTTGTATACATTGTAGATTAATTTAAAAGAAAATCAGTAGCTGCTCTCTGCTTCCTGATTGTTTTGCTTGGGTTTACATAAATAAAAAAGTAACAATACATACTGTACATTAATTTTGTAATCAAATAAATATAGAACGGATCTGTAATGGTTTTACCAGCGATCCTAATAATAAAACAAAAAAAAAAAAAAAAAAAAAAAAAAAAGTAACGATGGTAATCTGACGAGCTTGCTCCCGGATATATATATATGGACAGTTAATATAAAAATTTTTGTTTTGTAATCGTAAACATACCCAAAGCTCTTCAGCGTATACTTCCCAAGAGTTTAATCTGTAAGAATCAAATTTCTTGTTAATGGCAATCAAACATCCACCTCCATCTTTTTTATTTGGAAAGAAGCTTAGGTCCCTGTCACGTCTATATACAATGTAATTATTTGTAAAAAGTTCAGCGGTATGCACTGTATCGTTTAGAAATGTTTCATTTAAGCACACTATATCGTGTTTTGTAATCATAATATTATGTAAAAAAATTTGTGTTTTAGTTCTTAAGCCATTAACGTTCTGAAAATATATTGATAATTTCATTATTAATTAAATATGTATTTACTGGTATAAAATATTTATACAAGAAAGAAAAAGATAGTTGAAAAAAAACTAAAATGCATAAAAGAGATACCGTTTCATCACATTGTTATCCAGAACAGCTGGTTTTATATATTTTACTGATTTAACGATGTTCTAATATTTTGAATGTGGCGTTCTGACTTAATTCTTACAATCTTTTCGTTATCATCCTTACGAATTAAGACGTTCCCGTTCTGCACCCACACATATTTGCAGAAACTGTCTTTTTTTAATTGTTTTGCTTTTTGTAGTAATATTTGTTTATATGTAGAAAGATGATCAGTAATAATAATAGTAGATTCTTGGATGAGCTTAGAATAAAGGCAATTCTTCACGAGGATGAAGTTTCCCGGAACGAGCGTAGCGAGTGGAGGGAATCATCCGTGTGAAGAATTGCCTTCATCCTAAGTGAATACAAGATGCTGTTTTATCCACGACTTTAAAAATATTTGAAATAATATAAAATTTTCATTTAAAACTTTATATCGCCATATTGAAATTAATTTATCATAGAAAACAAGAAAAACAAAAAGTTTGTTGTTTATTTTAGATTTATATGTATTGTTCTTGCTTAAACTTGTTTATATTACTATACCAACAAATCAAGTTTTTAATTTGTTAGAGGAATTTTTTATAAATAAAGTGGAATGAAATAAATAAAAGAGAATTTTTTATATAAATTGGAATGAATACAATTACAATGAAAGATATACGCATGGAAAGTATATATTCTTTAGTAGTCGTGGATAAATATATTTTTATCATTTTGTTTCGTAGACAGACCAAAATCAGCTGCTATTAAATTACGACCAAGTTCAGTTTTTTTAGTTTTATAACCATCGAAGATTTTTTGTTTGCACTCTAGATTGCTACACTGGATTATAATATCTAACTAGATGGTTTCTCTACGTTGCGTGTTCGATTCAATGTTGTAGTATTGTTCACATACATTTAGTACATTTAGTTTCGTGAGAATATCACTAACTACATCTTTAAGATTTTCGTTTTCATTTTCTTTTGCTGGAATGCCATGTAATACAATGTTTTTTTATTAATTTATTTGTTTTATCTGAAGTTTTTTACAGTCGAATTTTAAGATTTTTCAAAATTAAACAATTATTTTTATTTTCAAAAATCACCTATATTTCGATTGTTAATGACAATCATCATTTAGTTTCGTGAGAATATCACTAACTACATCTTTAAGATTTTCGTTTTCATTTTCTTTTGCTGGAATGCCATGTAATACAATGTTTCTTTATTAATTTATTTGTTTTATCTGAAGTTTTTTATAGTCAAATTTTAAGATTTCTCAAAGTTAAACAATTATTTTTATTTTCAAAAATCACTTATATTTCGATTGTTAATGACAATCATCATCAGGGTAAAGTTTACTAGAAAAACAGAACATATTATAATACACAATAATATAAAAAAAATTTGAAAATCAAAAAACTTACAAAATATCAAAAATTATAGTAGTTTAATCAATGAGTGAATAATGAAGTAGTTTATTCTCAAGCAAAAGTTTAAAATTCAAGCGAGGCACGAGCGAGAATTTTAATTTGCGAGAGAATAAAATTCATTATTCACGAATCGATTACAATACTTTATTCTCTGACAAAGTTATAAAAATTGTATTATAAAAAATAAAAACATTTTCTTCAATTAAAACAATAAACCTTTATTGTTTTAATTGATAAATCAAATTTCTTAATAAAAAAACCCTGATGATAAAAAACGCCCTTCTCATACAATCAACCAAGTTCAACTAAACGAAATAAGAGAATTACTCAAAATTTGATTTTTGAACAAAACTTATCAAAGCAAATGTGATCATAATTTGAAAATAATTTTAATGAAATCAAAACAATTTGACCAATTGGAATCATACCAATTGAATAATGATAATTTTTTTATAGGAAAATTTTCATTAGGCAATAGGTTAAGTTCATTAGGCTATAGGTTAAAAAACAATACAATAATACATACTATTATTATCGAAAAAACATACAAATAAAGCTGATATAATTAAATGGAAGAGAATAAAATTATTTTAAACAATCAAAAAACCTTTTCAAATCAAAAACTTATGTACAATTAATTCAAAAAACAATGAAAAGGAAAAAACAGAAAAAATGATTACTAGAAAAAAATTTTTCAATAGAAAATGAATAAAAGAAAAAGCTAATATATGTTTTTTAGTTTGCGAGTTGTTTAGCAAAATGTTTTTTCAAAACTGGAAAATAGACATCGCTGACCTTCCTCAAATCAGTTCTTATATTAATGCTTGTCTTGTGTTTCAGAATTTCTGTAGATTCTATAAATTCTATTTTTTCTTTATTATGTTCGGTAAATAAAATTTCTATATCTTCAAAATTAAAATGATCATTATCACCCTCTTTAAACTTTTCAAGCCCATGTGTTACTAATGCAGTCTGACCATGATTTGTATATGTCTTCCTATCAGTATATTTTAAATGTTTTAAATTTAAAGTTTTTCGTTTATTTTGCTTTTTAATATTTGGGTTTTGACAATGTTCTATTATCATATTCTGATAGTCAGTAAGATGTTGTTTGGATCTTGTTCTCAATTTCTTGCTAGTTTGACCAATATAGCATCCATTACAAGGTGGTTTACATTTAATTTTATATACTAGGTTAGATTTATCCCATATATTAATTGGATCCTTAAGTTTTGTGTAAATTTTTTGTAATTTATTTATAGGTTTAAAAGATATTTGAATGTTGAACTGTTTGGCTATTGGAATATAATCTAATACAATGTTTAGATTACGGGAGTTAACATCAATCATATCCAGTTTAAGAACAAAATTTAGAGCATCCTTCTCGATTTTTTCAAGCTGTCGATTAACACTTGCAATATCGTTTTTTAGCTTACTATTTTCAATTTCCAGTTGATTGATACTGTAGTGCAAAATGTTCTAGCAACACTACTGTATAATATTATGTAGGGCAAATGTTCGTTTGTACTACCAAATGATGATGAATAGTGCCGATGTCTTTGAAACACTGTTATAGTTATGGAAAATGTAGTGTAATGAGTAACTTAATGAACACTATTTTTGTTAAAATACAGTGAAACGGCTTTGGAACACTACTGAATATTTATCTCTTTAGCACTGACAGTATATTGACGGTGTAGTGCCTTTAATGGAGTGACGCTCTTTTAAAGAGTTTAGATTGATACACAGATAATGTTTATTCACTTATTCGTATTTATTAAACTAGTACGCTGACTTATTGAATTTAACGTATAGAACTAGTTAATCTTACTCAATAATTACAGATTTTATTTTTTATTGTATAGTTTATTGTTCATTGTAAGTACTGTAGTTTAGATTGATACACAGGTAATATTAATTCACTTATTCGTATTTACTAAACTAGTACGCTGGCTTATAGAATTTAACTTATAGAACTAACTAAAATGACTGTTTTAATTGATTTTATTAATTGTTACAAAACTACCGTGTTAATCATTTGTGTAAAGCTGACTGTGCTTAAGTTACTTAATTGCTAAAGACGACTCCGCTAATTTTGTGAACACTGACTGCCCGATTATTGATCAAAATTTTACTTATATAATTAAAAAGTGATTACTCGTTTGGATTATTTATTGTTAGTCAATTGATATTGAAACAGTTGACACACTGACTTTGTTTTTAATTGAATTTTATTTAATGCCAATGTCGCGAATTGATTTTATTTAAATTAAATTAAACGATATTAACAAAATATTTGGAAATAACCCAGATAAAGGTAATTTATGAAATATTTGTTTTTAATTTTAAAAGAGTTTTAGGTCAATTGTTTTTATATTCATTGGTAGGAATTTGGAAGATATTGCGAATCTAGTTTGGGAGTTGTTGTAGGAAAACTATCTAATTGGTTTTACTACAATACGACCTTTGTGGACATCAACAGTTTTACAAACTGCTAGTAATTTATCAAATTTGCTATGCAAGATTTTAATAGAGGCAGCAAATTTATCTTGATTGTTCTGGATCGTTTTCATTTCATTATTAAATTCTTGTAAAGCGTCTGATCAAAAATTTATTGTAGGATATGGTATATATTATTATAGTTCTTCGAAAATAGTTGTTGTAGTGGACTGTATAGTATCTGTAAACTGTATATTAAAACTTTCCACCATATAAAAACACAAATTGTAGTTAATAGTTTTCTTTGTATATTTCTTTTATTTTTTATTTTTGTTATCACACACAGTTTTTTAAATTAATTAAATTTACATCAAAAATGAAAAATAAAAATACAACAAACTAAAATTTTTTATTTAAAAATACATTGGAAAATAACATAATATAATTTCCTAAGAGAAAACAAGAGCTAAACTTATCTCAAGCTTTAATCACACAACAATGGTAAAAGCAAAAAATTTTCTATTTCTTTATGCTTCATTTCTTTTTATATCTTCGTTTCTTTTTTTTAGAACAGCAGTGTTGTCTTTTTTATATTCAACGCTTTTTTATTTTGTTTATTCCCTTTTCAATTAAATCTGAGTTCAACAGCGCCTATTAGCTGTGGCAGATCATCACCACGATCACTATCGCGGTCAAAATTTACTATGGACGAATTAATATCACCTGTACTATATCGGAAGAGTTCGCAACGCCATTGTAGTCCCTCAGTTTCGATTAAACTAATTATTTCAGCTGAAAATCCACCACATGTTTGGTGATATCCTTTGTGACACTTTGCACATTTTGCCCCTTTATTTGTTCTAGATGATTTTTTCTCACATTTATCACAACTCATGTTGAACATAAAATACAAAACAGTTTTTTATAGAAAGTTAATATATTATATAGTTCAAATTTTTGGATTTAATAATCAGCTACTAATCCCAGCAAGATCGTAGTTTATCGCAAGAATATCGGTCGATTACTCGTCGTGCGACTAATCGCAATAAATCCCCTTAATTCGCATAGATTTTCGCACGAATAACTTTGACTCCACGCACTAAAGACTATGAAAATTATCTTTACTTTATCTTTCGCTTAACTTTAGTAAATAGGTCGTTAATGTGTAATAAGTTAAACGCTAGTATTATTAGTGGATGTCCTAAATGTTATCAAAAGGTTTTCTAAACGCCGCGTTTAGGATAAACTCATCTATATCGCCAGGAATGTCGTGAGAGTACACGATGACAACTCATCAGTATATCGCATATAACTCTCAATTGTTGTCGCAAGAATAACTCAAACTAAACTCACGAACAACTCATAAAATTAAATGAGTTTATTTAAGTCTTCCTTTGAGAAAATCTGACAATTATTAATAGTATATCGCTCGTATAGCCTAGAACGAAACTTTCGTAGTACTGGAGGATGATCTGTACATGACCGTATAGTAATTCTGGCGACAACATTTGAGAGTCATATGCGATATACCATGCGTGTGGTCAAAGTTATTCGCGCGACAACCAACATTTGCGAATTTTACACGATATTGCGATTAGTCGCTCTCTGAGTAACACTGAGTCATATTAATTTTTGCAATTTAAAATAAAAAACGTTTTATTTAGCTTAGTTTCAATTCATGAGTTTAATTTTTTCTTACATACGAGTAAATGGTAAACGAAAAATTCATATGAGTTTAATTTTTTCTTACAATACACATAAATGATAAGAAAATTGTTTTCTTACATAAATGGTAAACGATAAAATGTCCTAAACATTTGCTTTGTCTTTTTCTTGACGGCGATTGCTTCGGTCTTGCGTATGTCGAATCCAAGCCTTAGCTGAACTTTTTAAAGGTTTTTTTATCGTTTTTATGAGCACGTTATTTAAATCGGTTAAATTGACAAAACTAGTTTTATCCACGGTGCCCCTCTACGAAATTTCCAGAAAACCTATGTCACTAGCGATTTCTTGCAAAAGTTTTCTTAAAGCTGATTTTTCTTCAGAAAGGTGGTAAAACGATGATTGTTTTATCTGTTATAATTAAAAGAAGGATATTAAAAATTGTTTAACCATACGACCTGTCGAGTAAGTTCACGGTTCTTACTTACAATGTCGAAAATATATTGTAAGTAAGTAGAACGGTTACAAAATGTAAATAAAGCAAATAAGAATAATAAGGGCCAATTTTAACATTGATAACTAAGAGAATTGAACGAGTTAAGATTTTTGATGAACTGTAAGTTCTGGCACTATGGATATCCACTAGCGATATCCAATTATTTATGTTATAATTTGTATATGGATATAAATATAATACTTACCAATTTATTTGCGAAAGCCTGTTGCTTGCATTGATTATTTAAATCAATTAAATCATCGAGGCTCGATATTGGCATAGAGATGTCGTTTTTATCGTCACTGTATGTATTTCCGATACTATTGTAATAAACTTCGTCCAGAATGGGTTAATTTAATTTAATCATAAATAACCAATACGTTCCGCCTAAATGTTTTCTACATTCAAAGATTAATTAAAAGTTAACTCCCTTTAACTAATACAAGTTGCATAAATTAATGTAAATTAAATTTGTTTACATTAATGAAATTAAAAGGAGGAGTGGCCTATTTTTTCTAGAAACAACTACAGTGAGTACCAGAATATTCTGCTTATCTGTTTTTGAATATAAATAAGCGAACAAAAATATCAGATAGGCAGTTTTACTTTTGCAATTAAAAGTGTTTATAAGTATTCGCAAGTTTAAGGAATAATCGGTGGTACTTGAGCCTGGGTACTAATAGTGAAAGAATCTGAACTTAGTGGAATAGTAAATACAGATTTTACGATGCCGAATATTATTGATTCAAATTGTGGAAAAGCGGTGAAGTTTATCGTACATAAATTGGAGACCCTGGAATTTATTGTAAGGAAAAACGGAAGCTGCTGTAATTTGATGACAAATAAAGTTTGAGATTCTGTTAACTAAAGATCTGTCTTTTACTGTCGTGTTTGTTCAATAATCTAAAAGAACCAACGAAGAGTCGTTACAGTGGTGTCAGAAGTGGGATTATTGAAACAATGGTCAAGACAGTAAATATTAGTGATCTCAGCCAGACCCAGCTGAAGGATGAGTTGAAGAAAAGGAATGCTCCAATCCATGGAACGAAGGCAGAACTTGCATTCCGGCTGCGTAAAGTTTTAGAAGAAGCACGCCAAAACACAGAGGTCATAGAAGTAGAGCCAGAGGAAGTTACGGTCCAGAATGCCCCAGCAGTTGATCCGATGATGGTGTTGATGAAAGAAATGATGGCACAGCAGCAACAACAATTTGCTGATATGATGACCAAACAAGGAAACAACCAACAACAACAACTTGCTGATATGATGGCCCGACAAGAAAAACTGGCAGCAAAACAAAAAGTAGAGCAACAACAACAATTTGCTGATATGATCGCCAAACAAGGAAACAATCTGATGGCCCGACAAGAGAAACTGGCAGCAGAACAAAAAGCCCGACAAGAGAAACTGGCAGCGGAACAAAAATTAGATCAACAAAAACTACGTGAAGTAATCGAGTCACGTATATCCAGTGCGGAGGTCAAAATCAACCACATAGAAAGGGAGCTGCGGAAAGTTACCGAAGAACATGAAGAGAAATTACGCAAACTTTCAAGTGAATTACGTCAAGAAATAGCACAAGGGAAATCCGGTAACATGATCAATCCATCAACTACTTCAGCTCAAGCTAGAGTGAAAACACCCGCATTTGATGGATCTACATCGTACCAGATATTTAAGATGCAATTTGAGATAGCAACAACGGGGGTTGATCACCAGCAAAAAGCAAACGCGCTTATATTAGCATTGAAGGGACCTGCTGCTGAAATTTTGCAGACACTATCAGCGACAGAGCGTGATTTCAGCAAGATAATGGAGGCCTTAGAAGTAAGATATGGGGAAAGTCATATGCAAGCTCTCCATCGCATGCAGCTCAAGACACGAAAACAGGGGGTCAGCGAAACTTTGCAAGAATTAGAGGCTGACATTGTGAGACTGGTTAATCTGTCATATCCGAACTATAACGCTGAACATCGAGACGAGCTGGCAGCTGATACATTTATCAATGCTCTTCGAGATATACAAATGAGAAATCAGCTGTATCTAAGCGGAAAGAAATTACCTGCGGAAGTCTTAGCATTGGCCCTGCAAATGGAAGCTGGAAAAAGAGCGTATGGCTCAGATAGAGTACGTCAGATGGAAGTTGCTGAGGAACCACTGAAAGCAGCGCTTGATGAAGTGATCATGCGTGTCAAAAGTTTAGAAGATAAGCCTGAACGAAATCAACGAAGAAGATCTAGCAGAGTGAGATGCTGGAATTGTGGACAGTTAGGGCACATTAGACGGGAATGCAAAACACTAATAGCTGCAAAAGAAGGAGTAGTTCCAGTCTGGTTGATGAATCTTTCAAACAAGCAAGTGGATGTCGAAAAGGCAGGAGATTTCCGCGTTGAACACCGTAAGAAAAGGATACAAAGGAAATGCAAAACACTAAAAGCAGCAAAAGAAGGAGTAGTTCCGGTCCAGTTGATGAACCTCCCAAATAAGCAAGGGGATGTCAAAAAGAAAGGAGATTGCCGCGTTGAACATCGGAAGGGAAGGATCCATTGTAACGCTGACGATCTTTCAAGAAAACCCTGTATGGAGGAGCGCAAGTCATGTAGCAGGACTGAGAGAAATGAAGCAATGAAAGTGAAACAAATTAAGTTCCAAACTCCTGACGATTGGTGTACCGAGGCATTTAAAAGAGAGCAGCAATAGGATCCAGCTATGGCACCAATTTTGAAATGGAAAACTGAGGGGAGGCGACCGGAGTGGAAAGAGGTAGCACCTTTAAGTACGGAGGTGAAATGCTACTGGGCGCAATGGGACTCACTATTTATGGACAACGGGATACTAAAAAGGAAATGGGAGTCCGCTGATGGAAAGAAAGTGTTAGAACAACTGGTGTTGCCATCAAGTCGAGTAGAAGAGGTACTGGGAAAGCTGCATGGAAGTATTTCTGGAGGACACCTGGGAGTCAATAAAACCCTAGCTAAAGTAAGGGAGAGGTTTTATTGGGTAAGGTATCGAACCGACGTAGAGCAATGGTGTCGGCGATGTGATACTTGTGCGGCGAGCAAAGCACCAAAGACTAGAACTCGAGGAGAGATGTAGCAGTACCAAAGTGGGCGCCCCAATGGAGAGAATTGCTATAGACATCGCGGGGCCATTTCCGGAAACTACAAAAGGTAACAAATACATCATGGTGGTCATTGATTACTTTACAAAATGGCCGGAAGCTTATGCAATACCGAACCAGGAAGCAGCTACGGTCGCTGAAACATTAGTCAATGAATGGATTTGCAGATATGGAACACCGCTCGAGTTGCATACGGACCAGGGAAGGAATTTCGAATCTCAATTGATGGAAGAGCTGTGCAGAACACTCGGCATTAGAAAAACACGAACTACACCTATGAATCCACAATCGGATGGCATGGTAGAACGATTTAACCGAACCATGGAAGAACATCTGTCGAAGGTAGTGGAAGCCAACCAAAGAAATTGGGATAAGGATCTTCCGTTATTCTTGATGGCCTATCGTAGCGCAGTGCACGATACGACATGTGAAACGCCAGCGAATATCATGTTCGGGAGAGAACTACATCTTCCTAGTGACATCGAGTTCGGCATCCCTGGAGGTCTGGTATCTACGAAAACAGATTATGTGGGACAACTATGGGAGAAGATGAATAAAATCCATCAACAGGTTCGAGACCACATTAAGATTGCCAGTGACAAAATGAAAACCAGGGGGTCGATTCTGATCGGTTTTGTCAATTTTTTGTCGGATATGTGACAAAAGTGTGACAAAAGAAAAATTTGTCTTCTCTTGATTCACACAATAAAAAAATTTAACGAAAAACGTTTGTCTGAAATAATAACACACAATTTAAATGTTTTGACGTTTGATTTGACATTTAATGACGTTTAGTTGTTTACTAACATTTTTACGGAAAAAAGTAACAATTTATTTAAAAAAATATATAAAAAATAAGGTGTGCGAATTTAATCTTTTTGTGTATCTAATTACAGTTAATATAAATAAATATATATATATATATATATATTTATATATACATATACTTATATATACATATATAAAGTGAAACCCATATTGCTTGAGTTTAAGTGAGGTTAGAATATAAAAACTACATAAAAAAACAATAAAAATTTATTTACGTGTAAGTTTTTCTTTTTTAAACGTGTTTAATATTGCTTTGTTTAATTACTCTGTGTTTTATTGTTTATAGTATAATGGATTCATTGAATACGCATGTTGCTTATGAGCATTGGTGTGGTCAAGCTATTTTATATAAGCAACTACGAGATAGGGCAAATATTTTCCATATAAGCACCGCAAAGTAAGTCTATTCTAAAACAAGAAAATATTTATAATATAATTAACTCCTAAATATTTTATAGCTTCCAAAAACATTTTCGAATGAACCAACATTTGGCGTTAACGTTAATTGATGAGCTATCAGATATGCCAAATGTCGATGATAATGATCCTCGCGCGATACCATTTTATCTAAAGGTAATAAATCGTCTCTAAGTAAATTAAATTAATGATAGTAAAAATTTCGTTTCCATTTTTAGTGTTTAATTGCATTAAACTTTTATGCAACTGGTTGTTACCAGCACAATATAAAGGCATTGTTAAATGTAAGCCAACCATCGGTATGTCGAGCAATAGATGAAGTAACAGAGTTACTGCAAGATAAACTCGAGAAATATGTATTATTCCCAGTTACTGAAGAAGAAAGGAATACAATTGCAACAGGGTAAATTATTATTTAAAATTTATTAATTGTATTAAAATGTTGATCCTATGTTTAAATAAAGAACTTATATTTTAAAGTTACAGTTGTATAACAGTATATTATATCTGTATATGTATATCTAATTTTTTATAGATTTCTCAGAGAAGGTATGCCGGGCGTAATAGGAATAATAGATGGCACACAAATAGCGATGTCTGCCGTGAAATGTAATTGGGAATCTGTGTTCATGTGCCGAAAAAGGTTTTATTCCCTTAATACGCAAATTGTAATACTTATTAAATTATAATACTATTTTAAATTGTATATATATATATATATATATATATATATATATATATATATATATATATATATATATATATATATATATATATATATCTATATATTTTTCTAATTCAGATTTGCGATCACAAAGGAAGAATAATAAATGTGAATGCAAGGTATCCGGGTTCTTGCCACGACAGTTATGTTTGGGGATGTAGCATTATATTCGCTATGTTAAGAAATGAATTCGTATCGGCAGAGGAACAAAAATACTGGATTATTGGTAAGATTTAATAAGAATAACTTTTATAACTATGGTAATTATTATTATTACTCTTTAGGTGATCGTGGATACCCGCTTCAACCTTGGTTGCTGACCTGTAGGGAAAATGCCGAAAGTCAAGCAGAAGTGAAATTTAATCAGGTGCACAAAAAATTAAGAAGCAAAGTCGAACGAACCATTGGCATTTTAAAGAACCGATTTAGGTTAGTATTATTAAACACTTGCGTATTCAAATAATTTTTAATTATATTTTCACTAGATGCATCCTCGGAGAAAGGAAATTAAAATATGATCCTCTTAAAGCAAGCAAAATTATTAATGCTTGTGTAGTGCTACACAATTTCTTAATTGACAATAAATTCACCGATGAATTTAGCAGAAACGATGTATTGCCTAACTATCCAAGATTGATAGCAACCCAAACTATTCCTATGAGAGGAAATCGTTATTTAGAACAAGGTAAAATAGTTAAACAAAAGGTAATACAACTTCTACAAAATTAAATATTTTACCGGTTTTACTACCAAAGAAGATAAAGTTAATCTAAACATCACGCATATACACTTTCAATTAAAATTTGTATATAAAATTGTATAAAATTTAAGTTTTAATAAGTATTAAATTTTTTATAAAATTAATGTTGTCCGAAATTTTACAATTCATTTTTAAATAAATAAAAACACGAACTTTGTCTTTTCGACATAAACAGTTTCATTTTTATTCTCAATTGTGTTCTTACATTATCGTAAGGATATCACAAAGGATGGATTAGAAAAGAAGTCGCAATAAAATGTAAAAAAATTGTTTATTCAATAAAGACAAGATTTAATATACGAAAGCTTTTATTGTTTTTTATTTTAGATTTCCTTTACCATAGCAAACCAAAGTTTTGTGGTCTAAAGAAGGTTTTACAGACTAATCAAAGTTATTGTGTAAACGGTCGAAGAAGCACAATAACAACATCACTAACAGTGTGGCTTAATTTGTTGCAGGAGCAGTTTTGTATCTATCCAGAGTCCAACAGCATGAAAGAAATTACATTACATATCCATGTAATGTAATTTCTTTCATGCTGTTGGACTCAGTCCAAATTTAATGATTTTGAGCCTCCCCTGTCACAAATTATAACAAGCTGTAAACGCCTCCCATAGAGAGCTTTTTATCGTTTGCTATTTGTTTCTATCGTATTCGATCGTTTCAAACTAACAACCGTTGGAAGTAAACAAATTGTTTGATTTTATTTATGTTAATCACCGTTGAGGTTGTAAGATCAACCTTAATACTCATTTATATATCAAGTCACATAATACAAGGTAGACGACTACTTTAAGAAGCTAATAACAAGGAAAACAAACGCTTGAGTTGAATTAGTTTACCAATATCATTGATTTTATGTCATGTCATAATATAAAACAAAATATTTTAAATATAATAATATGTAATTCAAATAAAAAATTCATTAGTTAATAAAAAAAATATACACAGTTAGTAAAAATTATACATTCATTGGTTAATAAAAAAAATACATACAGCTAATAAAAATTCATTTGTAAATAAAAATTAAATATATACATTATACACACTTTATAAAAATTAAAAAGGAATAGAATATTTAGTTATTTCTATTTATTTGGTATTGTTGACAAAGCTGCTTTCCAATTTGGATAATTGCGTCAATTTGTCGTAGTTTTTCTATTAAATGAATAAAATAACTATAGTAACTTTGAAAGCTAAATTAAAAGTAATAATCGAATAAACTTAGATTATCATACATACCACGTTCTATTTTAAAATTATTCTCTATTTCCAACTTTCTTAATTCCAGCTCTTTTGTTTTCAATTCATTCGCCTGTTCCAGCTCTTTTTTAGGTAGATTTCATATAAAAATCTACCTATTGCAATGGGCTTCATCTCGGAATTTCGGAAAAATTTTTGTGCCAAACGACTATATATGAAAAGCGGAGACGAAAAAACAAAAAAAAAAAAAAAATTATATATATATATATATATATATATATATATATATATATATATATATATATATATATATATATATATATATATATATATATATATATATATATATATATATATAAACGATATGAGATATAACGAAAACGACCGGCACTCTCACGGTCGCATTTGTTGAGTTAGATCAAAAAAAATTTTCTGTACTTGTGTGTTATATTAATATCTTGGACAAGTTCGTGAATCAGCAAAATCCGACACGTGGTTAAGAAACTAGAGGCTTTTTTCTGAAAAAAATTGATTTTTTAAAACCGTTATAACGGCCGTTTGGATACTAATATTTCAAAAAATTTAACAAATTTAGAATCTTTGGAATCTTTTTTATCAATTTGTTTTAAAAACAGACCTCTGCAGTTAGAGGTTCCTGAGTGAGTGGCTCCAACAAAAAAGTTTGCAAAAAAAAATTTTTTTTTGAAACAACCGGCACTCTCACGGTCGCATTTATAAGGCCAGATCAAAAAACCTTTTTTAAAAATGTGCGTTTTATTAATATCTTGGACAAGTTCGTAAATCAGCCCCATCCAACACATGGTTAAGAAACTAGAAGCTTTATACTAGAAAAAAAATGTGTTTTTTAGATCCGTTATAACGGCCGTTTGGATTCTAATATTTTTAAAAACTTCATAAATTTAAAATCTTTGAAACCTTTTTAATCAGTTTCTTTAAAAAAAAAGACCTCTGCAGTTGGAGGCTTCTGAGTGAGCGGCTCCAACAAAAAAGCTTGTAAAACACAAAATGCGTTTAAATCAACCGGCGCTCTCACGGTTGCATTTGTGGAGCCAGATCAAAAAACCTTTCTTAAAAATGTGTGTTTTATTAATATCTTGGACAAGTTCGTAAATCAGAAAAATCTGACACATGGTTAAGGAACTATAGGCTTTACACTAGAAAAAAAAGTGGTTTTTTTAATCCGTTATAACGGCCGTTTGGATACTAATATTTTTAAAATCTTCATAAATTTAGAATTTGTGGAAACATTTTAATCCGTTTCTAATAAATATAAACCTCTGCAGTTAGAGGTTTTTGACTTGTTGGCTTCAACAAAAAAGTTTGCAACAATCCCCAACTACAATTTCCAAAAACCTTATAACAGTCAATGTCAACCTTATAACAGTCAAAAAAATAAAAGATTTGAATAGAAGAAATTAATTTTTTTTTCTCAGAAATAAACTATTTTGATATTTTGCAGTAATTGCACGACATATGATATAGAGTAGGTTTGTATCATAAATTGTCACACACATGTTCTGTGGTAGATTTGATATCTGTTTGTTGCAAAATTGGATAGATATAATTTTGCTTGTAGGTAGCTAATTTTCTTTTTAAAATTTGTTCGATATCTGTTTGAAATTAGTTTGTTTTGTTTAAACTAATCTGATACATCAGATTCTACTGGTACACAAAACTGTCTGATCTCGAAATCTACCTATTTCTAGCGGATATACGTGCCGCTTGGACTTTTTTTCAATGCATTCGCCTCTTTTGCTATTTCCATGTTTTGTTGCATAATTTTTCTCTGCATTTCAATTTCATTTGCAGTTTTCTTTTGAATACGTAGCGAATGTACACTGTTTTGGGCCAAGGACGTTGAGTACATCAGTCTCGCACGATTCCTTGGCCTTTCCGGTGTTAGTTCAATTGATGATTGAGATGCTGGCACATATGGCTCTCTTCTTCTCCTCCTTGTTGCTCTCTGTTCGGGCTGTCTTCTAGTTGTATGTCGCGCGGGTATAGAAGGTTCAGCGGGAATGGAAGGAATCGGATCAGCGGGAATGGAAGGAATCGGATCAGCGGGAATGGGGGGAATTTGTAGATCGTGAATGGAAGGAATTGGGGTATTCGTTTGGAAGGAGTTCATGGGGAATGCAGGAGTTATTGGGGAATAGGAAGGGTGAAGAGGGGTTTCATCATCTGAAGAAACTATGTGGCCTCGAGAAGGAAGAGCTTCCAGCCCCAGACACATACTCGCACAAGGGCTATGAAATTGGTCATAATATAGTGGATTTTCAAAAACATCCACATCCGAGCTTGATGACCCTGGCCCGCTTTGGATGACCCCTGGATCTAAATTTGCACGCAAAACTGAACTACGTGAAGGCCCTGGCTTGGGAGAACTGGGCAATAGACTGGCATGCAAATCTGAATCTCTTGAAGGCCCTGGCCTGGGTGAGCTGGGAACAAAATTGAGATCTGATCCGGAGGTCTGGATCCGGAGGTCGGATTGAGGTGTGGTGTTTTTTGTAAGGCGACGTCTCTCTCCGCCTTCCTTAGTCCCTTGTCCTTCCAAAGCTTTAAATTTACACACCGCTATAACGTCCAACTCTAACGCATTAAAATTAATGTCTGTTGGTGGTCCACCACCAGTTAATTTAGTGTCCAAATTAAATTGTGACATTTTTTTCTTAATTTTTAGTTTATAATCGGTCCATGCCTATAATTGAAAAAAAAACCAATTAAATTTAATTTTAAATTTTTCCAATATGTAACTTACTCTCTTCCATCCGTCTGGATTTTTTTGCTGTTTCGAATTGCCCAGCAAATTGCATTCTTTTGCAATATACTCCCACATGTCTTTTCTTTTTTGCACGCAATTCGCAACTTGAAAACGTCCTTCCAATAAATCGTGGTGTATAAGGCATAAATTGACTAGTTTCTCTAGCTGAGTATTAGTCATTCGATGATACTATAAAAAGACCAAAACATATATTATTTTTTATTCCCTCAAATTTGATAAGAAATAGTTTATTCTCAAGGTGAGTCAATACAATACAAAACATGAACATAGTCTTAGAAGTCATGTGGTACGACATGCGGATGCAACAAAAGAACATATTTGTAATACTTGTGGAAAACATTCCCCAAACCGAGGAGCGGTTCGAAGTCATCAACAATATGTTCATATGATTGAAAGAACACACTAAATACTAATGCAGCATATGTGATAAAGCTTTTAAAAAACTGGTAGGTTTAAGGGAACATATGACAATGCATACGGGTAAAGTGTTGTAATAAAGAAATAAAGTAATAAATAGAAGTCATAGCGCATTATAGTACAATCAAATTCCTCAAGGCGGAGTTCTCTCACCGTCATTGTTCAATCTCTACCTAAGCAGTTTGCCTACTCCACCAGAAGGAATAACTATCACATCATATGCAGACGACTGCACAGTGCTTGCAACGGGAAATAACCTGCAGCAACTCACAAATACACTGAATACCTACCTTAATACTCTAAATGATTGGTTTAAAACCAGAAAACTAAAACTTTCCACTGAAAAGTCCACCTCTACACTTTTCACCACATGGACGAAGGAGGTAAATTCAACACTAAGCATCTGCATAGACAACATACTTATTCCTACAGTAAAAAATCCGAGACTGCTGGGTGTAATATTCGACCCACTGCTTAAATTTAATGCTCATGCACAACTAATAAACTCAAGTCTGAAAAACAGGAATAACGCATTGAAAGCACTAGCGGGTAGTTCATGGGGCAAAGATAAAAACACGATCATAACAACATACAAAGCAATAGAAAGACCTGTTTTAAATTATGCTGCACCCATATGGACCCCCCAAGTTGCCAACACTCACTGGAATAAGTTACAAACAACACAAAATGCTGCCTTGCGAACCGCAACCGTAGGTCACCTGATGGCCCACCGTGATCACCTACACGAGGAAAGTAACATATTGCCGGTCCGTGAACATAATGAAATGCTAACCAAACAATATCTGTTGGCCTGTTACAAAGAGCAACATCCTTGCAATGACATCTTAACTACAATAGAACCATCTAGAGACATAAGGAAGACAGCGAGATGCTTTCTGCAAGATATTAGTGAGAGCCAGGTTTCTGGTATCATCGACGAATCCACATATAGAACTGGCTTAAAAACACTCCACACCAAAACGGTCGAAAACGTAATAAAGAACTATATTCCAAATCGTGTTCTAAATAGAAAGCCACCAAAAGTCGCTGCCGAAGAAGTCCAATTGCCCCGTAGCACTAGATCCATCCTTGCTCAACTTAGATCCGATTGGTCACGCATCCTAAACAACTACATGAGTAGAATTGATCCTGAAATTATTGACAAGTGTTCCGCATGTGAGGGCACGCCACACGATGTAAACCACCTATTTAATTGTCCTGAAAATGAAACAAACTTGACGAAGGAAGATTTGTGGTACCGCCCAAGGGCAGTAGCAGAGTTCCTGAACCTGGACATGGAGCCGGAGGATTAGCACCAAAACTGTCGCTACAACAACAACAACAACAATCAAATTCCTCAAATTATCATGTAATATCTGTACCTCAGAGGTAAAATATCGTAACTGATATTCGGAAAATTTTACAGAGAAGCACTTATAAATTATTACATAGCAAACTGTGTTACAATGAATTTTCCTCTAACATACATTTTAATATACAATTAGTTTCCACTACCTAGCTGTGTAAATCGGACACTTTGCTACTCAAAAATGCAATTAAAAAGATTCCGAAAAAAAGAATTAAAAATTTTCCGAATATCAGTTACGATAGTTTACCTCTGAGGCACAGATATATAAAAAGCTAATAAATAAAAAAGTTTTGTTCAGTTTAACGATTACGAGTTTTGCATCCAAACGGAAAGTGATTCATACTGTTTAGCTAGTTCATTTTAAAATTATGTGACAATGTGGGTATTTGTGATCTAATTAACTTGGGACATATAGACGATATGAAATATAATGAAAACGACCGGCACTCTTCCGGACGCATTTTTTGAACAAGATCAAAAAATTTTCTATACAAACCCTGGACCAATACCAAAAACATGGCACTGCTGTATGTAAACAATTTCTTAGGGCAAACACAACATCCGTCTAGTACAATGGTTGTAAAGAATAGTGAGCAGCGATGGTCTTAACCAAAAAAAGCCATGTACAAGAACAATCCTAGCCGCACTTGATCCTGATCGCACTTGATCAGAATTACTGATTCACGAGGTGAAAGCATTGCGGATTAAATAGACGGTTTCAATTTTGGAGTCCTTATTGAACCACAACCAACTAGGGCAGCAAATAACTCGTACTCTTGCCCAGATGTACCCCTTTTCAGCATGTCACTAAACCCAATTGCAGAATTCAGAACAGAAGTTGCACATGATGGTCTGAACTAAAAACAACCCAAAGATAAAACACTAAGCATTATAGTCACAATTGCCATCGTTACTCACAAATGAGACGGTCACAAATACCCACATTGATTATAATAATAAAACAAATAATTCCTTTAAACACTTACTGTTTTCTTATAAAAATAATGAAATTTATAAAAATCTAATATCTAAATAGTATTATAATAAAAAAGTAAATATATAATTGTAATTCTTACCATATTTTTAGAACTTTATATATGATAATAATAACAATAAAACAAAATAACAAAACGTTTTTTCGGTACACAATTACAGTTTTAAGTTAAAACAAAACTTTCTTTAAATTAATTTTTTTAAAATTAAACAAAATATTATATAGTTTTAATAATCAAATAGTTTTAATCAATATAGTTTTAAGTTAAAACAAAACTTTCTTTAAATTAATTTTTTTTAAACACAAAATAAAACGATTTAACGATACACAAAATGGTAAAATTGACAAAATTGATAAAATGTTTATTGACAAAATGACAATTGACAATGACAAAATTCAACACAAAATGGAAAAACTTTTTGTCACATCATATTTTGGTACTGACAAAAATTTGAGTAAAATTGGAGAGAAATCCAAATTTAACGAAAACTTAACGAAAGTGCTGCCAGATTGAAAAAATACTTTTTGGAGAATTTGACAAAATTCTGACATAGTAGTGAGATAAAATTGACAAAACCGATCAGAATCGACCCCCAGGTACGACATAAATGCAAATAGTGGCGGTTTTCAAGAAGGAGAATTGGTATGGCTATACAACCCCAAGAGAAATAAGGGAAGATCACCCAAGCTGCAGCCAGATTGGGAAGGTCCATATAAAATAATCAAACGAATTAATGATGTTATCTACCTAGTGATGTAAAAGTGTTTAATACAATTGTATAATACCCGGTATTATACGTAAAATACCGTATTGTCCAAAACGTTGTAAAATACAAGGTATTTTACTACAAAAAATATTTTTTATTCTGATGGCGTGCGAAATAGTAAATCGCCCTTTTACTAAAATTGCGCGTGGATTATTAGAAGAATTTATAGCTGTGAAAATATGTCTACTACTACATCACTATAAGATATAAACCACGTCGAGCAAATGCATTATTTGTACGCCTTGCTAGTGTGCGTTTCTAAATAATGGGGCCTATTCAGTAAAATATTCTATCGAAAGTTTCTGCTATTCTTCTATTTTTTTATGAAATTTTATTTTTCCATTATAAAATTTCATACAAAAATAGAAGAATAGCAGAAACTTTCGGTAGAAGATTTTACTGAATAGAACCCAATTTTTAAATTGCTGTTGCACCAAAATTGTTCTAATATCAACACACCACAAATATCAACAATCGATTATATAGTTGCTGAAAAGCAACCGTTACAGTGAATTTTGTAATAGAGCAAATCAAAATTTTGAAACATGGATTTGTCACTCAATTTAATATCTTTAGTAGCACCAGATAACATGTAGAACGTTTCTTTTATGTACGTTCAAATTTATCAACCACGCACAAAAATCTCAAAATACCCATTATGAAACCGATAGCAGTTGTATTTATTGTATAACTGGATGGAATAGAGTTTGTGGCTCTTCAGAATGTAGGATCTTTTAATTTGCATTGTTCTGCATCTTTCACTGTAACAGAAACATCATTTTCGATATGCAGCCTAAATCATACCAAAAGCAATTATCTCGTTTATGTCAAACTTGATTAAGACCTCTAACAGTTTATTCATGGGAACTGGAAGGATCCAATCTGAATAAAAAAATAAATACAGTAGCAGGCAGCGACTGAAGGTGAAATAAATTGAAACTAAGCATCAGGATAGTTTTACTGCTCAGACCATCCACATGAATTAGAGTCAGATGATTATATAGGTCTTATTAGCATTCGTTTAAGGAATATATATATCGATAAAAATAACGATAAAATATCCAAATTCAGATATTTAGAAAAAAATGAAATAGATGTAATTCAAAATGATGAAAGTCATTTTTTGTTATTATATCATATCATTCACATGTTATCTCGCCTAATACACTTTTGTACAGAATATACGGTATTTTATTTTGTATAATACAATGTATAATACGCTGTGTTATACAAAAAAAATAAAATACGGTATTTTAACATCTCTATATCTACCGCATCCAAAAGGGACCCCGTACCAAGATGAAAGTGATACATCTGCAAAGGTTGGCACCGTACCAAGGTAACAGTACCATTGCAATAGCTGATATTGTTCGGGACGAACAAAACTAAATGAAGGGCAGTGTAATAAACTTCGTCCAGAATGGGTTAATTTAATTTAATCATAAATAACCAATACGTTCCGCCTGAATGTTTTCTACATTCAAAGATTAATTAAAAGTTAACTTCCTTTAACTAATACAAGTTGCATAAATTAATGTAAATTAAATTTGTTTACATTAATGAAATTAAAAGGAGGAGTGGCCTATTTTTTCTAGAAACAACTACAGTGAGTACCAGAATATTCTGCTTATCTGTTTTTGAATATAAATAAGCGAACAAAAATATCAGATAGGCAGTTTTACTTTTGCAATTAAAAGTGTTTATAAGTATTCGCAAGTTTAAGGAATAATCGGTGGTACTTGAGCCTGGGTACTAATAGTGAAAGAATCTGAACTTAGTGGAATAGTAAATATAGATTTTACGATTCCGAATATTATTGATTCAAATTGTGGAAAAGCGGTGAAGTTTATCGTACATAAATTGGAGACCCTGGAATTTATTGTAAGGAAAAACGGAAGCTGCTGTAATTTGATGACAAATAAAGTTTGAGATTCTGTTAACTAAAGATCTGTCTTTTACTGTCGTGTTTGTTCAATAATCTAAAAGAACCAACGAAGAGTCGTTACACTATTTATCTTCTTCATATAAAGAGACAACATGGCTTTGATGTCTTTATTGTCCTCTTTTAATACTTCAAGTTCTAAAAATATTTCAAACAATCATATACTCGTATTTATAATAATATTAAAATGTTGAGCTGACCTTTTAAAACTTGTTTGCAGTAGTTACATTGATTAGTTTGTTCCTTAGATTTAGAGAGTGGCCTCAAATAACTATTTGGAGAAAGATGTGCATTGCTTTCCGCTTGTTCAGGTATGGATGAAGCAGGCGGATTCATCTGCGTCGATGTTATGGGTACTCTCATTCCTGGCAATATTTTACGGAATATATTAGTACTAATTTCGGACTCTGATTCACATTGCGTCTCTATAAATTCCTGGCTGTTTACAATTTCGCTTTCGGTAATATAAATAATTTCGAAATACATATTGTTTTCGATTATAATAATATATTTAATGTAAAATTTAAAAAATTACCTAAAATCTTGTTGAAATCTTGTGTTTGAATTCTCTGCTGTTTCAAACATAATTAGTCTGGTTACGACTTTCTTAAGCACGTATCTTGTAATAAAAAATATACCAACCTATATCTTTGTAGATAATTCTACATGGTAACACAGCCCAGTCAACACCCGTCACTGGTTTAGTTTTAATTGCCTTGATCAATTCTGCACCTTTCAAATGTTGTGGCCAAAACAAAATATTATTATTAACCCAATTGCTTGGAACAGCCGAAGATAATTTTTTTCCAGCTTCTACCGTTTCGACCACTACATACATTTTGTGTACTGTAAAATATAAAATAAAGCAATCTTAAACTATTTGTGCAATTATATATACTAGGACGGCCCGGCGTGCTTCGCTACTTATAAATAAAGTTTTTGCGTAGACATTTTGTATTGTTTATTTTGACGGAGGAGCAATGATTTCAAAAAGTGGTAATGAGAAATGCTAGCAAACAATTTTTAATTTTTCTTTTTAAATATATGAATGAAAAATAATCAGTCAGTTCGGATATATGAAAAATTAGCGATCAAATAAGTTTTCAAGTAAGCTTATTTGATTTCTAACTATTTATTTTTCTAAAGTTGCATCACAAAAATAATAATGAATGTTCCCCAATACAAGAACTTGGAATTTTTTTAATATGTTTGTTTGAAAGTCAAACATAATAGAATATATTTTTTTTCTTTAATTTTCTTTTTCTTTTATTATATTTTTCTTTTTGCACTGTGCAGGTTCTTTATCTGAGTACCCTGGAAAACTCACTTACAATTTTTTTATTATTACTAATTTTTGTATTTACTTTTTAAAAATGCAACTGCAACTTTTTTTCTTTAAAGTCAAACATGGAATCGATATGTTTAGAAGTTAAACACCAATTCAACTTGTTTTTAAAGAAAAACTGAACACGGAATGATTAAAAAAAAAATATCGCCATTGTGGCATTTATAATAATTTTTTTATTGTATTATCATTAGTTATTTATTCTTCTTTTTAGCGCTGTTCATAGTATTTCGTGAGCCATGGAGAACTCATTACAGTTTTAATTTAACTATTAAAATTAATTTGACTATTTTCAATTAAAAACAATTAAATTTTTGATTTAAATGTTCACCATTTAAAATATAAACATAGAATGTTTTTTCAATTACAGCCATGATGGCATTTATAATAAATTTTTGTTGTTTCGTGTTTGTTTCGTTTGTGTCCGAAATTATAAAACTACCAACATTAGTTCGATTTTCGTTTTTTTCGGATGAGTGCGTTTAATATTTTTTAGTTTTATTTACATTTAGATGTTCAAGAAATTAATCGTTACTTTGAATTTGAATTTTACTGAGAGGAAGAAAAATGAATTTACGGAAAATGTTCCGAAATGGTTTTAATAAATTATTGAAAAGCTTGAACTGTGTGCTATTATTTAATTGAAGACAATCAGACGTTACACATCTTAATATTAAAAATAAACGTAGGACTAAAAGGGAGGATGGTTGAACCATACTTCGTTATTCCTGTTGGTATTTCATTGCATTAAAAAAAAGTTATTACAAATATCAGAGGGTAACCCAATTTCCACACAATCATATTCCTGTTGTTACATTAATACGTACATAAAACGCACAGAAATCATGAACACCCTTTTCTTTAAGCATAAAGAACTAAATATTATAATATTTCGTTTTGATTTATAATAGTTCGTTTCATCACAATAAAATGAGATGAAAGAGAAAGTTAAACGTTGATAATTCTTTGTTTCATTTGATCTTATTTAAACCGGGAAAATAAACAAATTCCAAAGAATGCAAATGTATGATCAGGAAAAAAAACTATTGTAACCTTGAGGTTTTGGATGGATGAAAACAAAACATATCAGGTTGTGCCAATAATTATTAATAGAAATGTTTAATGTAAAAATGCAAATTAGTCATACTATAAATAAGAAAATGGAAAAGTGTGATGGCTGACTAGGAATGTAGTTTTTACTGTTAGTAAGCCATAGCTGTTAACTACAAAAATCTAATTTCCTGTCAATCCACCGGCAAAGAACTTAAATTTGTTCTGGAGTTGATACAGACTTTCTTCAATATGCTACATGTTAAATATCACGTAGTTTGGGGGAATTACAGAATGTAATTATTAGTATTGCCACTGCAATATGTCACACAATAATTGATAAATTTTTGATACGATAAATGTAATGATGCGGGACAGATACTGCAATATCACACAATAATTGGCAATGATTTGATAATACGATGAATGTTGGTACGAAGAATGCAATTAATTAATGTTGCCACTGTAATATGTCACACAATAATCAATAAATTGTTGATACGATGAATGTAATGATTCGATACAGCCACTGCAATATCACACAATAATTGGCAATGATTGGATAATACGATGAGTGTTCATACGAAAAATGTAATTAACCAATATTTCCACTGCAATAGTCACACAATAATTAATAAATTGTTGATACGATGAATGTAATGATTCGATACAGCCACTGCAATATCACACAATAATTGGCAATGATTTGATAATGCGATAAATGTCAATACGCAGAATGTAGGTTTGCATCAGTACAGCTATTGTAAAACACCGAAATAAATTGATAATGCGATGAATATGAATGTGCATCTGCAAGATATTAATAATTTCCACACAAATTCAACAAACCAGTATGGAACGACTTACTAAATTTATCAAACGAAGAATACCTCCATCACTAGTAGTCTAAGAGCCAGTGATCGGCAGACCTTCAGTATGTTAGCAAACTTAATATTGATGTTAGGTATAGTTTTTCACCTGCCGTAGGTGATATGGGTATTCACTATCCCTGCCAATTGTTCCTTTGGGCGTGTCCGCAAGTCAAAAAACGTAAAAATTGACTTCAAAAACGTGATTTCAGCATGTCTGATTAAAAAATCCAATGGCAGACACTTACTCCGGTTCCTAGTATTTTTTTTAAATTTCAAAGTTTTAAAATTTCATGAAAATTTACTTTATTTCAGCAAAGCTGAAATTTGTATATGTTATTTACATTATTATTATACATATATATTTTAAGAATACACAGGGCGGCACACAGGCACACACAGGGCGGTTCCAACATGCGGGCACACGCTATAAGGCTTTCTTTGTCTGAATGGGAATGAAAGCGAATCAGTAGTCATACATTGTGAATAATTTTTATCAATGTCATAATTTAATAGTCTGTTAAGTGATAAAAATATAATTTCTTCTAAAGAAATAAACAAAACTGTTTAATTTTCTTAGCATGTGCTAGCGCACATCGGCGTGCTCTTGATTTGGTTCAATAATAATATCATTGGATTAACAGTACAGCTGGTATTGCTACAAAAAAAATACCTTGGCATAACGATCTCTAGTATCAACGTTATATAATTTTGCGGTTAAAAGAATCACAATGGAAATCACATCACATAAGAAAGTAAGAAATCACATGGAAATCACATCACATAACACAGTTATCACATGGTTCCATGTGATTCGCAGTTGATCTCGCGAATAGCGAATACACACTGAAATGATTCGCCAAGATTTGCAGGTGCTGGTACATCCTTCCTTAAAGCCCCTCCTTCTGGTCCCATTATCAGTGCAGTAATGGTCCTGAAAGCTTGAGTCAGTGATCTGGCTGCGTATTCGGTAGCATCTTTTAACTCCTCCATGTTTCTTATGCGGTTATTTCAGTCCACGTAATGGGTTATTCGGTTTAATAAACCTTTTAGTATGTTCGGTGGCACTGGAGCCACTAAACCTCTTACTTCACGAGCCAAAAACAGAGCTGCTGTCAGAATCAGTTCACTTTCTTCCTTTGTATCAGCTGCGTGTGTTTGTACTATTGGTGCTGTTGCACTTCTCGCAGCATCACTTAATTGTTGTATCCAGCCTTCGCTGTTGTACTGGATATCCCGGATGAAGCACTCGACGCACAACTCGCACAACTCAAGACCGTAGAACGGATGGTCTAAAGGTACCTCTGACATTTTCTTTTGTTGTCAGAGTTTATGAAAAGAAGGACAAAAAATATAAAAAATTGCAATTCAACTAAAACCAACAACAGACGATGATGATTATGATCCCAAAAATGTTTTTTCCGCGCAAAAATGTATAAACAACAACCGTAAAAAATTGTAAAACGCAATAAAAATTGTGAAACGTAATAAACTGACCAGAAATCAAATATAAAACGCGACTAACAACAATCGAAAGAAATATAAAAATGCTTGAACAACCAACACCTTCGTTTTACAAAAAAAAAATATAAATCCTAAAGATTTTAATTTATATCTAGGAAAATGTTATTTATTTATTTAAGCAAGCAAATGGTATTGATTTACTTAAAATTCTATTTATTTATGCGCAATCTCAAAAATTGATTTACTTAATATTATTTTAGAATTATTTATTTGTTTGTTTGTTTATTTAACAAAATTATTTATTTATTTATTTGATGTCAATATTTATTTATAGGGTTTTATTTATTTGTAATATATATTTATTTATTTATAAAATAGAATTTATATTTATTTGTAAAAGTATATGTTTATTTATTCAAAAAAAAAAGGAGAATTATTTATTTATTTATGTATTTATAATTGTAGAGATTTTTCCCGGGCAAAGGCCACACCGATTGACTGTATAATCAAAATTTTAAAAGGAATTGCAAAGAAGATACGAAGTGGAAAATTGAATTCGCCATCTATTCCCAGTAACGACATGTGAGGTCTAGAACAAAAATAGGTCTAAAATCCTAAAATCTACATTCTAGTACCGTCCCACATCATAAAATAAATTCATCATTTTTTAAAGATTCAGTCTAAATATCTGTTATCTACAAAAATCATATGCTGAGATCATTCATCCTTAAAACTAAGAAAATAACAAACTAGCAAAGTTAAGAAAAAAAAATTAAGACTAATATCGTTTGTTGGGAGTAGACCAGTATAGAGTACCAGTCTACAGATCCGATTTCAGTACAAGACCGAATTTACTATTGAAACGCGATGTTGGATGGATTTGCTAAGTCCATTAAAATTGTGAAGGGAGGTTGGATTGAACGTTGGTTCTTCCCAACAGGGTGGAGATCTGGATGCAGCTTCACTTGCATGGAGGAGTGCTTAGCATTGTAGAAGCGATCCTAGCTGTCCGTAGGACTGACAGGCATCCCTTCTCTTTTGCGTGAACACTCGTCCAGTGAAGCTGCATTCAGTCTCGGAAGGAAAACTGAATTGAAATTTTACCATCATAAAAAAAATTAAATCCACTTTGTGATCGCATGTCAAAAGACAGAGGCGACCTATAACCAACGATACATGTTAAAGGGGTGAAGCCCCCATGGATCCTTTTTTAGAGGTACCAATAGGAGGTGGGATCTTGGCAGCAACCTTCTGATTCTTAATCCGAATCAGAGTCAGACTGGGCTGCTGCCCATATTCTCTCAGCTTCATCCCTAGCTTGTGCCGCCGCTCTCCTTTTAACTCTCTTCCTCTCGTCATTCTTTTTCCTCTTGGCCAGCATCCTTCTACGCTCTCCAGTCATCAGGGGTTCAGCAGGCTCAGTAATAACTGCTCCTGGTGAATCTCTGACAACTATCTCCATGGATGCTGCCAAGAGCTCTCTTCTTGCGGGCGTTTGATCCCTTTCAAGGGAAGGATCGAGTCCCTCCCACGGTCCTGGAACATATGGTTCCCCTCGCGCGCGTGGAAGCCCATCCACCCCCTGAAGTGGACCTGCCGCCCTCTCGTCTTCCGGCGGGAAGAAGGGTTGATCCGGCAACGACGGCCTCGTCCTCCTATAAAGTGGTGTCCGTAAATGTTGTGGCACCTCCCTTATGTGGTGGACACCACGTTTGTTTGCATACATTATGATATTTATTGTATTTAAAAAAAGAATCAGAATTCAAAAATTTATTCCTATTGATATACTCAAATCCACCCAAACCGGAATTCACCCAAAAAAAATATTTTGCTTGAAAGAATATTCACCAATTTCAACAAGAAAATATAATAATTCAAAAAATTCAATATTTTCAGAAATATTAAAAAAACATTAAATTAATTAACGTTTTACTGTTTTAAAACCGGTTGTCCCTGTTTCGACGCCAAAATTTATAACGTTGATACTAGACAACGTTATGCAAAGATATTTTTTTTGTAACAATACCAGCGGTACTGTTAATCTAATGATATTATTATTGAACCAAATCAAGAGTACACCGATGTGTGCTAGCACCAGGAAAAGTCTCTAAAAATAACTTAACCTAGCAGGCCATTTATGTCTGATTTCAGAAATTCAAACAGGTTTATAGAATCAAAAATATCAAAAAAAATTAATAATAAAAAAAAATGACTTCCCTAATTTCCTTTGAGTGTTGTCTTGACGTTATTCAAGGTTGACCCCATGTAACTGGATTATGAATATAAACTCAGTTGATAACTGTTCAGTATCAAATCTGTCTTTATCTTGGTAGTAGATTTTCTGACGTGATATATTAAATCCTTAACTTGCAGATCGCTTAAACAAGAGTAACGCTTCTACCAAATTCCTTTCTTTCTCATATATATGTGTACACATATACCATTAGCATATATTGATAATAAAAAAAACCTTAGGCAAAACTTCTTTAGTTTAATTTTTTTATTAGAAAATACGATTTCCCACAACTACAATTTTATGTTCTTGGTCTCACCAGCACAGCTTAAAAAAAAACCTGCATATAACTTTCTGATCTTAATTTTTCTTCCATTTTTTTTTTCTTTTTGATTTTTTTCTTTTTATGGTTTAGGAATACAATGCAACTTTCACAAATTAATATTTTTATTCTATTTTTATGGTTAAATACTAGCTTTAACAGAATAAACATACATATAGTATTTTTTTCTTTATTGATTTTTTTTTCTTTGATTTATCTTAACTATTTTTTTTTGAGAATAAAAACAAACACAAATTTCACCAATTTAAAAATTTACTTTTTTTCCTTTTAGCACTGTTCTCGAAAATTCGAGTATCATTTATTTTAGATTACTTTTCTTTTTATCCCGAATGAATTCAATTAATTTAATTTAAAAACACTAGTTACCATATCTCAATATAGAAAAAAATCACCAACTAACTAATTGTAATTTTAATTATGGTTTGATATCAAAACCCGGACTAATAAGAAAAATTTTAAATTTTGTTTTCATCGACATGAAACGCGTAATAACCAAAATATTTAATTGATTCTTATGATTTTTAGATTAAAATCCAACTGAACGCCAAAAGGAAAAAACATTCTATAAATAACTTAAACGAATGGGTGTGAGGGAGATGATTGCTCAAAGCATTCGTACCCTTCTTTCTGTTATTTCTTTTTTCCAAAACAAAGGAACTCTATCGTTTCAATGCGAAAAACTCGTTTAGGATCGACATGCTGTTTCAACATTTTTCCATCATCAATCATAAATAGAAACAATCAACCATACATAATTTGGGTTTGTTTCAGTTATTAAAATCATAAACAAAAAATGCCCATAACTTATGAAATGACAATAAATCGTTAACATTTTAGATGAACAAGGTTAAATTAATTTCCATATCAGATCGTATCAGAGTATATTAGCGATAATTTAGATTTTTCTTATGTTTGTTTTCAACAGAGTAAATCTAAAGGAAAATGATAATGAACGTGAAACAGTACGATCGTGTTGTTGAAGAAGCGCGATTAATAGGTTATTAATTGTATGGATAATGAACAATGTAATGCATTGTCGATAATATTATGTTTGTTGTTATGTGTATTTGCGGATGTTGATATTAAGAATACCAAGTAGTTATATTATAAGGGAGAAAAATAGAACAGTGTGGCGATCGGAGGAAACATATCTTTGACTGTTTGTTGATTATTAAATCTCACTACCAAAACATACATTTTCTCCAATCCACCAGTACAGAACCTGAACTCGTTCTGGAGTGGGGTGTAGACTCTCTTACAAATACTACTGGTCCTAACTCACGTCAGATTGCGGCATAACAATTATCGAGAAAAATGCAAAAAACCGTTTTTTTTTGTTTTTAATTTATAACTATCGCAAAAGTTTTTATATTTTCATGAAAATCGGTGAAACTGTTCTTTTTTGTGTTTCAAACAGTCCCAAATTTTTTCAAAGCAAAATATTTAATTTTCGATGTTTTATGAAGAAAATTAAAAAAAAGACCTAATTTTCAATCGAAAAGTTTGGTTAGGATCTTTTCGATTTTTGAACTTTACCAGTGCTTATTTTTTTCGTTGAAATCCCAACTTTAATAAAGAATTAAAATATAATATTGTTTATGTTCAAAAATTTCGTTAAAAAACCGAAAAAACTATAACTATCAAATCTTGAATTTCTTTTTCTTTGTTGTAAATAAACGCTTGCATTCATAAAAAGCGTTAATTCGCATACGATACTATGTTATACTCGAAGGATGGATGGTTGGCTTAAAATTTTGAAAAAGTTTGAATTTTCTGGATGAATTTTTTTGGATGCCAAATGTATTGTTGATCTTGAAATCTTGGTATTTTGAATTTCTTGTTTTTTTTATTTTTCTGAATGAACTGAACTTCTGAATTTACTGTTAATGCTAGGTGATTTTTAATTTCTTGATGTGCCGGCTCTTCATTAATTTTTTGCGTTCAAATAAAATTAGTTTTTAGTTTTAGTGACACACACTTTGTTTTGACAAATTGACTATCTCAATAAATTTTTGTTGTGTTTTGAATATTTTCTTGGGTGAACGGTGAAATTGATTTTTTTTGTTTAAATTTTAGTGTTTCCGGAATGCATTCACTTTAATTATTATTTGATTAATAATTAAATGTTACAGATTATTAAATTTTATTTGAACAGTTTTGTTTGTGCATTAACTATTATATTTTTCGGTAGAACAATTTTTTGATTTTAATTTATTTGTAAAATAAAATATTCTGAGTTTAAATAACTTCTTCACTTTTAACAATTTCACTTATTTCTTAAACCAGTCAGTCGTGACTGTTTACCGGCTGCGCGAATGTTATGGACCTCGTGACCGTCAAAATATATTTCTTATATTTCTGCCAATAAAACACTTTACCACTTGAACTTGGGAATCTTCTTTATTTCAATATTAGCAAAAGTAACTGCTTTGTTTCTTATTTTCACGACGGTCGAAATCGGAGTCAACTTATATTATTTTTTAGTTTTCTTAAAGTTAAATTAAATTAAAACAATTGGAGGGAAGTGTTAGTAAATAAATATATGGATTTATTTAATTTTTAATAAGGGGAATCAATAATGGAAGGCGTGATAATCAAATTATTTATTATTTTATTATTTGTCAGAACATTTGTCATTACTTATAAATGCTCTGACCTACATTCAATAATCGTTTTTCATAACACTTATTTTAAAGTCAACAAACTGATTTGACACATATTTACATTTTTGCAAACATAATTAAAATTATTATTTGCAAAAGTGTTATGAAGCAAATCAATTATTTTGTTCAAAATAATTGTTATGAAATCAAAATGCTTGTGTCGCATTTTGACGAGTTTGGATATGTTAGGAAATAAGGTTTTTGGATAATTTAAAATTGGAAAATGGAACTGGAGGAACTTGGAACCTAACACTTGAGTCTACAGCCATTATCCTTATATTGTGGTCACATGCCTAAAATACATTTTTATTATTAAATAGTAATTTTAAATTTTAATAAAACCCCAAATGTATAACAAACTTACAATCATTGTGTGTAAACTATGCTTTCCCTTCCTCTATTAAAATAGAGGTTTCATTCTCTGCTGGTCTCAATATATTTATATTTGTTGCATTCACACAGCCAATTATACCAGGAAAGCCAGCAATATTGTAGAAGTAATCAGCTGCAGTTTATTTATCACGTACTGTTTGGCGAAATGATATCCATTTGGGGCATATTTTTTGTTCTATCGCTAAAAGTACGTCACTCATAGCAGTTCATACTGATGTTTGCGACAAACCAATATGAAAGTCATTACCAACGCTTTGTTGATAGCTGCCTTGCGCACAAAACCGTACAGTGGCCGCTAATTTTAAAATATTGGGACAATTTGTTGATCTAGCTCTAATCGATAATTCATCATTTATTTCATTGATAATATATTTCACTGCATTTTTGGAGAGTTTGAATAATTTATTGAACCTGGAATATGAATTGATAAACATAAACATTTCACATACAAAAATAAGTTCAACTCACTCTGTATTAGGTAGCTCGAAAATATTAGATTTGTCACGAAGTGACGGTTATAATAGATGCTGTTGCGGCCGTTTGTGTAGCGATGTAGTGGAATGTATTAATTGAAGGTTAATTCCGCACCACGGTTTCACCTCTATTTATTTCAGTGGTGAAAATTGTTGATGTATGACGATGATAATGATGTACCCAAAATATACGAAGATGAATCAGCAATTAATGTTGAATGGCTATATATATTCGTAATGAATCTGGAACCCCTTTAAAACTCAGATATGAAAGTCAACCAGTGATGAATAATGCAATGATATCGAATCCAGTTGGTTATTTTCAAATTGTGTTATTGAGTAGACCAGACTCGAAGCCACTTGTTAGAATTGAACTTTTATCAACAGAAATATTTAAATTACTTAATAACAGGTTTTCACCTGACATCTACTGTGACAAAAAACGTAAACCGGAATACGTATCGCCACCAAATAGATCTTGTGTCGAGAATCTCTTAGCCGAATGGTCTAATCTATCATTATCATTATAGTTTATTCAAAATTCAATATATATTTAATAATAATAAAAAAATGAAACATACAAAAATATTTAATAAAAGTACTTATCTAGGGTATGATGATTGTCATCCTTTATGATTCGGGTGTTCACCTCCTTTGATTAAATCTTTCAAATTCCCTTCAATTATCAATTTCCATCCAATATTAATTATAATCAATCTTCGATCGAACATTAACTTCAATCAATTTGTTTTCCACAGAAAATACTTTATGCTGCATATAAAAATAATACTGCTGAGATAATAATACTACAGCACAAAAACACGCTGGAAGTGTGGAAGAGACAGTAATTATTGCTTTTTTCACTTAATCCTAACAAATTGTAATTAATTTCTTTTCAGTATAGATAATCGACAATTTTACTTCACTTGTTGACTGATTTTCTAAACTAAACTTACTTAGGGATGTATTGTGGATTTACCGCTCAAAACCCTCTTGTTAACTCACTTGTTTTTAATAATAACTAAAATAATAACTAGGTAACTTAAATAATTGGTTTGAAAAAATGAATTGACTGATCTCGACCGATTTGATTAATTGGTCTTTTCACGACTAACTTAATTTATTTCTGTAAAACGACTGCAAAAATGACTGTACTGATTTTTTAGCACAAAACTGTTTTTAAATTGATTTGTTTATTCCGACTGCCTCATTTATTGATCAAAATATTATTTATGCTTCACAATGATATAAATTTGTTATAACGTCCTGGATACGCGATATATAAACACATTCATAAAAACCGGGGCGTTATGAGAGGGCATTATGAATTCATAACGCCCGCTATTAAGACGCTAAAAAACAAAATAAAATTATTTTTACTGTAGTTTTGTCAACAAAATGTAAATAATTCTTATTTAAGTAGCTAGTTTTTCAATTTAAGCTAGTTAGAACGGGCACAGTGGTGCCGTTATGTTCCGGGATTTATAATAATTCAGAAACAACAGATGCGTTCCTGGACCCAAGAAAAATCTCTAAAGAGAGGTTATCTAATTAATCATGCTAAATATATTTTCAATTGTAAATTTAAATTCATAAAAAGATAATATATATATATATATATATATATATATATATATATATATATATATATATATATATATATATATATATATATATATATATATATATATATATATATATATATATACATATGTATATATATATATATATATATATATATATATATATATATATATATATATATATATATATATATATATATATATATTAAGCTTGCCAGATTTTTTTTGGAGGCATTCCGGGCCGGAAAATCCGGGCGGTTTTTTTATAAATCCGGGCAAAATCCGGGCGACAAGTGTCAAAATTTCCATTTGAAAAGCCGGGCGAAATACAAAATTTTTAAAAATCGCACAGAAAAGAAGAAAACAAAAAGACTATGTTTTTTCATAAATAACCTTTGAAAACTCTTTATTGCTTTGAAATGTTGAAATATATTTTGTTAATAATATTTTTAATTCTGTTTATTACAGAAAGAGTTCTATGCTTAAATTTTCAACATTGTATTCAATCAATCTCCATCGAAGTCGATGACTGTCCACTCTCTTGAGTACCAAACAAACTATCAGCTTTCATTTTGTATTTTTCACTTTCAGCAACTTTTTGGGGAAAACCAGCATCTTCTTTTATTTTTGTATAAAACTCTGGACATGTCTCCTTCCAGTTGAATTTTACCATCAATTGTGCCCGAACGTTTTCCAGTGTCAATTTGCCTTTTTCTTTTGTCCAAATGTCATTGATGTGAGAAAATACGCGCTCAGTTGTCGTATTGGCCGCTGGGATAACTAAACCAAACTCCACGATTTGCAGCAAACGATTGAACGAACAAGAGCACAATATATAAATTATAAAACGTTGAAATGATGTCAATTGTTTATATATTTTCATATGGAACATTGAAAATAACACGATTTAACATGTGAAACATATTTGAATAAGAAAGATACAGATTATCGAAATTTTGGCTATAAAACGAATTAATATTATATATATTTTTTTTTTCAATGAACAAATGTTGGAAAAATCCGGGCGATTTCCGGTTTTTGTTTAGAAATCCGGGCGTCCGAACCGGGCGATTTTTCAGCCAAGTTTTACCAAAAAAAGCCGGGCGAGTCCGGCTTTAGCCGGGCGATCTGGCAAGCTTAATATATATATATATATGTATATATATATATATATATATATATATATATATATATATATATATATATATATATATATATATATATATATATATATATATATATATATATATATATATATTTATATATATATATATATATATATATATATATATATATATATATATATATATATATATATATATATATATATATATATATATATATATATATCAGTGGCGTTTCCTGAATATTTCTTTAAGGTGTTCGTTTTTGTTGAATGTAGTTATGTAGTTATAATATGTATGTATTTATAGTATGTATATTGTATATAGTTATAATGTTTCGTGCCTTCGTCATGGCCTCTAAATGCGAGTTTACACAATGAACAAACAATATTTATTAACATCTTTAACAAATTTCTGTTGCGTCTGATCAGTTCATTGTAATTTTGTCTTGATATATGACTTTGCTCATCTAAAATTAAATCTAATCTTATAGTCCACAATGTTTTAAATGTCTACATATTCGTAATCTAAGTTCTACTTTTTTCATGCTTTTGTATCCCAATGCTTAAATGAAATTCGAAAACCCGTCAAAATTCCAAACAGACTTTTCTGACTGTTTTGTAAAACAATACATAAGGCCAGTAAAACAGTTTATTCAAAAGTAAGCTGCCTGTCAACCATTCAGGTGACTTATAACTGGAAATTATTAAACGCCGAGTGAATGTTTGTCGCTTTGAAGTGCATTTGGTTTCCATATTTGGTAATTCCGGTACAGGCTTTCCATTTCGTAATATCCATTTCTTTTCATCTATAGTTCGCCCAGCAAAAGATATTGCCTTCAAATCGTTAATGATGCAAAACGTCTCTTCCATGTCTGTGTATTAAAATAATTTTTAAATCCTCTTACAAATTTAAGAGAATTACCACCATGCAATTTAAATTATTGATATATGGCTAAACAACACAATTTATTACTGTTCTGAGGTAGTAGTTTCGCATTGTTGAAAAATTATATTACGTTGATCGTTTTCAAAATAAAATAAAAAGTCTTAAAAAGAAAATAGAACCGACTTCAGAAAAAAAACACAAGAAAGTGAAAAATAACTCAATTGTGGCTTAGAGACAAAAATTTAGTTATATCTATAATCTAACAACAAGACAACTGCCACCAACAAGAAAATAACTTGCAGTCTCCGGATGACAACTATAACGAAACTATTAGCACCCATCCACCAACAGAACGGGAAGTTAGAGATGCCATACAGAAACTCAAGAACAACAAATCTGCTGGTACAGATAATATATCAGCAGAATTACTCAAAGCAGATGTAAACACAACAGCAGAAGCTCTAACACCACTATTAGCTGATGTATGGAACGAAGGTAAAATACCAACCAAATGGAAAGAAGGTTTAACCATAACAATCCCAAAGAAAGGTGATCTAAGAGAATGCAAAAATTGGAGAGGTATATCTCTGCTCAACACAATAATGAAAATACTAGCAATGATCATTCTCGAAAGAATATCTCCATCAATTAACATGAAACTAAGAAATGAACAAGCCGGCTTTAGACCAGGAAGAAGCTGTACCGATCATATCAACACAATCCGTATCATCATTGAGCAATCAAATGAATGGAATTCACCATTGTATCTCCTCTTCGTGGACTTCAAACGCGCCTTCGACTCAATCAACAGGAGCGCGATATGGCAGACACTTTGTGAAATGGGCATCCCGAAGAAAATAGTGGATCTATTCAAAGAAATGTACCGGGATGCTGCAAACAGAATACAATACAAAGGACAGCAAAGTGATGAATACTACAACCACCGAGGAGTGAGACAAGGCTGTGTACTATCCCCGCTACTATTCCTAATAGTACTAGATAGTATCATGAGAAAGCTCGATGATGCAAGTCCAAATGGAATCCAATGGAATACAACAAGACGGCTCAATGATCTAGACTACGCAGATGACATCTGTCTACTTACACACACACATACGGACATGCAGCAGAAAATACAGAAGCTATCAACCCTTGCACATGAAGTCGGTCTCAACATTAATATCAGAAAAACAAAGGCTATGAGATTGAACACCAAAACGATAACACCAATCACCATCAACAATACACAAGTGGACGAAGTTGACAAATTTGTGTACCTTGGTTGTACTGTAGCAAAAACAGGCGGGACTGAAGAAGATATCAGTCAGCGTATCAACAAAGCCAGAAATACGTTCAATATGCTTCACCAGATCTGGAATGCATCCGTCCTGTCAAGAAAGACAAAGCTACGAATGTTCAATGCATGTGTCAAGTCAGTACTGCTGTATGGGTGTGAAACGTGGAAACAAACAAGAAAGATCACAAATAAACTACAGGTGTTTGTGAACAAATGCCTGAGAAGACTGATCAAATGCTTCTGGCCAAACACCATCAGTAACCAGGAGCTTCTACGGCAGACAGAGCAGCTAGACATTGAGACCGAGATAAAACAAAGAAAATGGAGATGGATAGGACATACACTGAGAAAATCAGTCGAAGATATAACAAGGATGTCCCTAGAGTGGAATCCACAAGGAAAAAGGAGAGTTGGAAGACCACCCATGACGTGGAAGAAAACGGTGCTAGCTGAAGCAAAACAAATCGGCAAGACATGGGGTGAACTGAAAGCGATTGCCCCGAACAGAGTCAGATGGTCCAGTCTAGTAGACGCCCTATGCTCCTAAATGGAGATAAAGGAAAAAAAAAAAAAAAAAAAAAAAAAAAAATAATCTAACAACAACGAAAAAATTAAGCCTTTAAACAAAATTATTATATTATAGAAGTTATTTGTTATTATAATTATTACAATTATTATAGTTGCTATTATATTATAAAAGTTATTGTAAAAATTATTATAACAAATAACTTCTATAATATAATAATTTTGTTTAAAGGCTTAATTTTTTTGGCTGTAGTTAGATATAACAAAATTTTTATCTCTAAGCCACAATTGAGTTATTTTTCACTTTTTGTGTTTTTTTTTTCTGAAATCGGTTCTATTTTTTTTTTAAAAAGATTTTTTATTTTTTAATTTTTAGTGTATAAAAGCAAATATCTGTTAGCAAGCATGTCAGAAAGCGTTTTTGATGCAATAACTTAAAATCCCGGAAAGTATTCATCGATGAAAATCTAGTAATCATGGTCTTCCGATTTTTATAAAAAAACGGAATATTTTCTATCAAGAAAAATTATTTAGGACTACCTTGGCATCTATAGCAATATAACGCAGGTCAAACCAACCAAATAAAATAAGCTTTTTCGAAGGAATCGGCAAAAATACATAAAAAATATAGTTTTTTCCACGTCATGGAAAAAAATATGGGACAACCTCTGAATGTGAACACAATGAGCCGTTTTCGAGAAATCGGGGAATATACATAAAAATATACAGTTTTTCTCGATTTTCTGAAAAACGACATTTTTCACGATATAGAAAAAAATATGGGACCACCTCGAAACTTACCTCAATAGAATAAAATTTAAATCATTCAAATCGAACAAACCGTTTTTGAGAAATCGGTGAACATACATAAAAAAAAGCTCAAAATAAACATAAACCTCCTTCTCTTTTGAAGTCGGTTAAAAAAAAATTTTAAATGTGTCCTTTAGGTTCAAAAACGATCAATTCCACTTTTTAAAATTTTTGAGTTATGTATTAATTGATTTCGTTTCTTTCCATTAAACTGAACATATCAGTAAAATAAAAATTTAAAAATGTTTATCTATTTCTGAGAAAATTGGGTGACAAATTCCAGTTACGTTTCAAAAGCAATCTATTACGTCATAGCTTTTGAAACAAAACAAAGCTATTCCATTTCAATTGTTTTGCAATCAAAAACAATCTTTTCCAATAAGAATCATGTCTTTAAAAAACATAACATGCCTATTCCAAAACATGCGTTTGGCACCGAAATCCTTTATTTCAAAATATTCGTATTCAAATCAGTCGATCGTCATCAGTCGATCGTGATATTTGTTTTAAAGTGGTAGATTTTTTATTGCAGCTTGCATCAGTTTTTATATCCATTATCCAGTAAGTAAATGCTAATCAGTTTGTCAGCGAACAGCAGCGGTGTGTGATTGAATCCGATTGAATTCAATCTGGCAAAGTTCAAGCGGTGGGATATCCGCAAGAAATAGGTAGATTTCGTTGTCAGACAGATTTTTGTAGAATCGGATTAATCAGATTAGTTTACGTAAACACACTAATTACAAACAGAATTATCAAACAAACTTTACAAATAAAATTAATTATGAGCAAACGTACAACTATGCAACTTAGGAACGTTTTCTTCTTTCAGCTTCTTTCAGAACGTCAGCTTCTTAAAATCAACAAAGACATATCATATTATTCATTGTTTCAGGAAAAAACCAATTTTTGTGTTCATTCATTTGCAATAATTAAAAATTTTTCATTTTTACCGTCATTTGAGATTTTTCGACCATTTCCAAGTTATTACGTGAAGAAAAACTGATGAAAACTTTTGGTGGTGTTGGTTTTTGTTGGAACCGATTACTTTGGAGCCCTTCACTGCAGATGTTTAGCATTTTCAAAAAAGAATAGAAGTATACTCAAATATTTAATATCCAGCAATTTTGTTTCAAAATTTTGTCCCAAACAGGCGTTATAATGCTTTGATTTATACAGCTTTAAAGCTCGAGCCCCTTAACTGGTAACCGGATTTGGCCAGTTGTAAGGCCAGTAAGAGATTATTTGCCCCAACATTTCCAGAAAATGTTTTTGGTGTAGGTTAAAAAATACGACAGTGAAAGTACCGCAAAATTTCGTTGTACCTGTACATTGTTGATTGCAGATAGCTAAAAAGCTTTTTATTTCAGTTATCTGGTTTTTTGAAAAATGATAGAAATTTACGTCCTAAACAGCCGTAATAACTCTTTGATTTGAACAGTGTTAAGGTTCTAGCCTCTTAACCGATACCCGTTTAGGGCAGTTGTCAGTTGTCGAAGCTATCCAAGAGATTGCTTGCCACAACATTTCCAGAAAATATTTTTGGGTCAAACAAGGTCCAAAAATGCCACCATGAGAGTGCCGCTAAATGCCTTCCGTTTATCATATATAGTCATATATAGTTTTTCATTATTATTTATTTTAAAAAAAATATAACATCTATAATATAGATATATCAAAAATCAATATTTTGTTTTATTGCATTATCTAAAATCAACCAACGTTGTAAAATATTCTTGGTTTCGAATTTAGAAAAGTCGGCGGTTTGGCAGAAAACCAAATTATCAATCAATACGATAGTATTTCAAAATGTAAGTTTGAAAAAATACATTTTCCAATAGTAATAAGTTTCAAAACGAACTTATTCCATTGTGTAAGTTTTAAAACGTCTCTATTCCAAAATGTTTTCTTAAATACCAGCTTAACTTGACTACCTACTTTATTTTCAAAACAAATTAATGGAAAATCCCTAAAGAAACCAATTAAACAATAAAATCACCGAGTTTGTAAATTATTTCAAAATAAAAAGTTTTTTTCATTTATCTTGAAAACTCGTAAAGTGGAATAGATCGTTTTTGAACCTAAAGTACACAAATATCCATTTATTTTTCTTCTGCCCTTATTTGACTGAAACAACTGAATAGCCAACAACAATTGCATTCAATTTTTCAGTTGTATCAATTGCTTCAGTCAAATCGAACACAGTTAAAATCAATGTAAAACGTATTACGTACCATGTTCTGATTTTTAAACGAACATAAAACGATTATTTTAAAACAAATACATCTTTAGTATTTACTTCATTCCATTTGTTTTCTTGCTATTGTGTATTGTAAGTGAATATTTAATGCGTATGTAGTGTTAAATATAAAATATAAAAACATGTATACATTGAATATTATTGGGTTCTGTAAAAATTACGAACATTTTGAATGCATTTATTCTATATAAAAAAGTTATTCTCCTTTTTGCTTCATTTAAGCTGCGTATATGAATTATATATACGAGACAAGGAATTGGGTTCGGTTGCTTTTCTGTTCATAAATCTAATGAACATGAATTTGAGGGGAAATTCTTCTTTGTTGTGTATTATGCAGTGTAGATTAAATATGTTATGGCTTACACAAACAATTGTATATTTTTTCTATTTGCTTATTAAAATATGTACATTTGTTTCATTTATTGCAAGAAAAGTATTTCTTTCTTTTTTAATATTAAAAGCTGACTTTATTTTAGTTAGCCATTTTGAATATTTTATGGATATTTCTCAAGTCGTTCGGCGAACGACTAGAACACCCAGAGAAAACGCCACTGATATATATATATATATATATATATATATATATATATATATGTATATAGATATATATATATATATATATATATATATATATATATATATATATATATATATATATATATATATATGTATATATATATATATATATATATATATATATATATACATATATATATATATATATATATATATATATATATATATATATATATATATATATATATATATATATATATATATATATATATATATATATATATATATATATATATATATATATATATATATATATATATATATATATATATATATATATATATATATATATTTAATAAAGAATAATACAAAACACGTAACTTGCAGTTAAATGGTGATTTCTTGCTGAACACGGCCTTTCTTCCTGCTTCCCAAATATTAAAGGCTGCTTTCTTTATCAATTCGTTAAATTTTATTTCATCCGATAGTCTACTCATGAATCCATTTCGTAACCATTCAACGTATTCAATCCAAAATCTTTCCAAAATTAGTTTCATTAGTGAGCTAAATTAATATCACTGATATTGCGGTGTCGAGATAATTTAATTGACTTGGAATTAACACAATCCCATCTGCTGGTTCTTTTCAGTTCGACATATTTCCCGTTTTGAGTAATAACGTAAAACGAATGCGAAGGCAATGACAATACCGTTTATTTTCATCAAACACTTTTTTAATGACATTTATTTTATTCAGAAACACATGGCTAATAATTTTCTTTTCTTATTCTTATAGATTTGATCTTTAATTCAATGATTATGATTTTACACAAATAGCACAAAAATATGAATTAAATAAACAATTCTTTTTATTTTATTATGGTTACAGGCAACCAAGCTTTTGACAACATTCAGTTTTCTATAGCTATCCTCACGAATCTACACTGTTTGACAATAATTGTGTATGTCGCCCTCAATTTTTTTAATAAGGATTACATTTTGCGGATAAATAGGAAAACTAAATATTTTCTTTGGTTTAGCCACGAACGCGTGCTAGTCGATCTTAATATTTTATTATAATTTAAATTTGTTCTCACGGTATTAACACAAAAAATGACCGAACTTAAACAATTTGTCAAGTTTTTTTTCGATTTTCAAAATCCAAAAAAAACGAACTTCGGATTTGTGAATTTACCAAAAACCATAATCGAACTAAAAAAACTGTATCAAAATACATGGTTTAAATATTCTACTAAACGAATGGGGGTGAAGGAGATGACCATTCAAAAATTTTGTATACTTCTTTCTGTTGTTTTATTTTCCAAAACAAAGGAATTTAATCGGTTTTTTTAGAATGAGATCGTCAAACAATTATAAAAAAAGAAGGATCAACAACATATAATTCGTGTTTGTTTTGTTTCAGTTAGCAAAGTTATGTCAAGAAAATGAAATAACAATATATCGTTAACATTCCAATTTCTAAATGAACAAGATGATAACCATTACACTCACAATTCAGAGCATTTTCAATATCTGATTGTATTTTATAGTATCAACAAAAATAAAAAAATACAATCACAACTATATGAGTTTTACTTGTGTTTGTTTAAAACAGAGTAGAAGAATTTGTTTATGAATTTAAAGCAATATGAATTGTGATATTGATTGTTTTTCTAACCGAGATAATATAAAAGAAATTGATAATGAATCTGTTAGAGTTGCCACTGTGGGTGGCTTGGACCTTTATTAACAGTAAAAATATTACTATATACTAGTAATTATAGCACGGGATACAAGTTTTCACTCCAGGCAAACCTGTCATTGGGGAATCTCTTAAATACTGAAATTTAACCCATCATCTTGAGTCAAAAGAAAAATCACATACAAGGGAAAAATTTACTAAAGTAATAATTAAAAAAAAGAAAAAAAAATTTACTTGAAATCCTTGAGTGGGTTGATTGATGTCCACTGATATCTTCTGTCCGAATCCAATTGGAACTAGTACTGCTTCCTAATTACAATTATGCTTTCCAAAACAATAATACACAGATTCGCCCCTTCAGTTACGAATAATGCTGCTTTTCCAAAACAGTTGTGCATAAATCTTTCCAAAACAATAATACACCATTGCTGCCTTTCAATTACGATACCATTTAATGCTGCCTTTCCAAAACAATTGTGCATAAATCTTTCCAAAACAATAATACACCACTGCTGCCTTTCAATTATAATACCATTTACTGCTGTCTTTCCAAAACAATTGTGCATAACTCTTTCCAAAACAATAATACACCACTGCTGCCTTTCAATTACAATACCATTTACTGCTGCCTTTCCAAAACAATTGTGCATAAATCTTTCCAAAACAATAATACACCACTTCTGCCTTTCAATTACAATGCTATTTTTATTTTGTCTTTTCTTTTCTCCATTTTTTTTAAGTAAAAAAGTATGAAAATTATCGATCTAAGATTAAAACATCTAGCATTAACTATTACTAACTTGTTCATTAATGTTAGTTAAAACTTAACAAAAACAATCTTAATTTTGTTATATTTAAAACTTTTTTCCCATTAATCCCTTTTTTTTAATCTTTTTGATTGAACACTCAAATACGAATTAATTTTAATTTTCATCCAACATGGAATTTATAACCAAAAAAAGGAAAAAATTCGCCATTGACATTTTATATTCAGCAAAACAAAATGAAGTAACTTGAGCACAAAATCTATTCGTTAAACCAAAAATAGACATTGAGTTCTTTTATTTATTTGTTGTTAAATTTGAATTTAAGGCTGTTCGGTATGATTTGAAAATTTTTTAAATTGTTATGATTGTAAAATGGAAATGGAATGATGGAAATATATTTTGATTGGATAGAAATTGGTTTTAATATGATTTATGAGAATATAGCCGACGTTACAAATCAACACGACGTGTTGTTGAAGCAACGCGATTAATTAATTGTATTGACAATGAACCAGGTAATGTATTGTCGTTGTATTAAGTTGTTGTTATATGTATTTACGGATGTTGAATTTTAGGATTACCAAGTAGTCAGTTTATAAGGGAGAGAAAAAAAATAGAACAGTGTGGCGACTGAAGAAAATGTATCCTTGACTGTTCGTTGATCATTAAATCTCACTACCAAGGGATTTCTGCAATCCACCAATACAGAACCTGAACTCGTTCTGGAGTGGGGTGTAGACTCTCTTATAAATACTACTGGTTAGATAATACCTCAGATTGCGGCATAACATAGTAAAAGATTTTTACATTTGTTTAAAAATGTTTAGCAACATTTCAGTTATTAAATGTTCATATATTTTTCCAAAACTATCAAATTATTTTAATCGTCATACAATGTTTTTGTCATACGCTACAAAATTTAGGAGAATTTGTTTACATAGCAACGTACAAACAACAAATATTTGAAACTAACTAAACTAACATTTTGCTAACATTCTTTCCCAAAATACAAATCAATTTTAATAATATTTCCCAATAACCAAACAAATAAATTAATTAACATAAATCTAATAAATAGACCAACAAAAAACAAACGCTGACTAAAACTTTAGTTTTTGTAAATAATTTTCCACTATTTGGGTTATTCAAAATTACAAAATCGTTTTTGTCTAAATTAAATTAAAAGAAATGTTAAATTTGCGAAATTAAATTACGTAATTCTTAAGTACAATAAAATGAAAGAAAAACAAAAACTAAAGTTGTTCAGTGGGTCAAATCGATTACAATAATAATTAATAATCATTTTTTAGTTATAAAAATAATATTTCAATTAACAATTAGTCAGTCAGTGTTCAGACAATTACCGGAGTCAGTTTTACAAAAATCAATAAAGCAGTAGTCAAGTAGCAATTAAGCGGTCACTCGTTCAAGTCGTTCAGTGAAAACAATCGAGTCAAGTTAGAATAGAAATAGTAGTAAACACCGTCAATCGGTTTACATGTCTTCAAAAAATTACAATTAGGCAGTTGCTAAGTTTTTAATCAGTGAAGCCAATTCTGTAATTAGTGAATAAGAATAATCAGTTTTATAATAAGTGAATAAGTTAAGTCAATTCGATAAGTCAGTGTACAAGTTAAATCGATCAGTGACTAAATTTCAAATAAATCTAGAAATATTACATGTAAAAAATTACCCAATTCTGTAATTAGTGAATAAGAATAATCAGTTTTATAATAAGTGAATAAGTTAAGTCAATTCGATAAGTCAGTGTACAAGTTAAATCGATCAGTGACTAACTTTCAAATAAATCTAGAAATATTACATGTAAAAAATTACTGAATAAATAAGAATAAGTGAATAAACATCTGTATAAACATAAAGAAACGATACATTCCTTATATACAACAATCACTTTCTAAACAGTAGTGTATCAATCTAAACTCCAATACAATAAGTATTGTCACTCCCAAAGAGGCACTACACCGTCATCATTTGAATTTTGAACTCATCAATATTCTGTCAGTTCTTAAGAGTAAAATATACAGTAGTGTCCCAAAGCCGTTTCACTATAGTCTATAAGAAGCAGTTTTCATTAAATTACTCATTACACTATATTTGCCGTAACTGTAGCAGTGTATCAAAGATATCGGTACTATACTCATCATCATATAGTAGTGTAAACTAATCATTGGCACTACATTTGGCCAAATCATATATTATATCATATAGTAGTGTTATACTATCATTGGCACTACAACATCTATCCCTCGGGCCAGAGGACCTCGGGCTAGATTACGTCGCTTTCCGGGCGCAATAACCTACATAACGCCCTAGGTACATAAATAGCTATTTTGTAATTAAAAAAACGATTACGCGTTGGGAATTTATTATTGCAAAAAGAATCGATCTACTGACCAAAAACTTTAGTTTTTGTATGTATTTAAAAATTACATAATGTAATTTCGCGAAATTAACGTTTATTTTAATTTAAATTTAAATAAAGGTTTAGGTTATTATGGAATCGCGGAAATATTCTTTTAATAAAATTGGAATAAATGTACGATTTGCGGAAAAGGTGTTATGTAATTTTGATGTATAATTATAATCGATTGAAATGGAAAACTAGAATTCAGGTCAGTGCTGCGTTTTTGTTGGATTTGTTTATAATTTGGAATAGAGATTTATTTGTTTATAATTTGGAATATTGGGAAATGTTATTAATTGTTTTTGGTTTTACTACACAATAAAACGCGTGTAAATTACAATATTGACAACGGTTGACTGTGGTAATGATTTCGATGAAGTTAATTTGATAGAAGAAAACTCATATACAAAATAAACCACTGCAATATTCTCGAACATTTTGGTTGGTTAATACGAAGATCGATCGAAGTATTGTATATTATCTAGGATGTCAGCTGGTTGAGCAATTAATATTGTAACGACTCTTCTTTGGTTCTTTTAGATTATTGAGCAAATACGACAGTAAAAAGACAGATCTTTAGTTAACAAAATCTCAAACTTTATTTATCAACCAGTTACAGCAACTTCCGATTTTATTTACAATAAATTCTAGGGTCTCCAATTTATGTACGATAAACTTCACCGCTTTTCCACAATTTGAATCAATAATATTCGGAATCGTAAAATCTGTATTTACTATTCCACTAAGTTCAAATTCTTTTACTATTAGTACCCAGGCTCAAGTACCACCGATTATTCCTTATACTTGCGAATATTTATAAACACTTTTAATTGCAAAAGTAAAACTGACTATCTGATATTTTGTTCGCTTATTTATATTCAAAAACAAATAAGCAGAAACGTCTGGTAATTCAGTTTTTGTTGCCAGTGTATTTTCTAGAAACAATAGGCCTCACCGCCTTTTAATTCATTAATGTAAACATTTGTATAACAAATTTAATTTACATTAATTTATGCAAATTGTATTAGTTAAAAGGAGTTAACTTTATAATTCATCTTTGCCGAATGTATTAGTTATTTATGAGTAAATTAACCCATTCTGGACGAAGTTTATTACAATATGCTTATAAATTTCAATATTGATAACGATTGACTGCTTATAATAAATTCGATGAAGTCAATTTGATAGAAGAGATCATATGTACGAAATAAACAACTGCAATGCTCTCGAAGAATTTAGTTGGTTAATACGAAGATCAATCAAAGTATTGTATATTACTTATGATTCAGCTGAACAATTAATGTGCTTATAAATTTCAATAATGATAACGGCTGACTGCTTATAATAATGTCGATGAAGTCAATTTTATGAAGATCAATCGAAGTACTGTATATTCTCTATGACGTCAGCTAAATAATAATATGCGTATAAATTTTAAGATTGATACGGCTCACTGATTATAACAATCTTGATGAATTCAATTTTATTTATAAAATCACAGAAATGAAGTATACAACTGCACTATTAGCCAAGAATTTAGTTGTTTTTAAAAATGATAATTACGAAGAATAATCGAAGTACTGTAATTTCTCGATGACGTCAGCTGAATAATTAAAATGTTTGTGCAAGATGTATTGCCTGCAACAAAAAACAATTTAAAAGCGATCAAAACCAGCCGACAAACCTTGAAATACAAAATGACGGCATCACCCACACTGCGTATAACAAAACTCACGAAATTTTTCCTTCTCTTATAATTTTATTTTAAGACTCATTAGTATAAACGGAGATACATATAAATTTTTGAAACGCACTTAACACTAAATGGAATTTGAATTTAAGATAACATTTAAAAAAATTTAAACTATAATTTTATTCTTTTGCATGATTGCAAACCCGATGAACTTAATGATTCGATTCCTCTCGAAGGAAAGACAACAATACTTTTTTTCGTTTAGGTTTAGTAGATTTTGTAGATATGATGAAAATTGATTTGCACTAAAGCAAACGTTGTTCGCTAAGTTCTTCAGAAAAAAAATAAAATTTCAATAAATTAAAAAAAAAACAACGAAAATCAATTTCACGCAGTAGACCACAATGCAATAATATTTAAATTAATGAATGGTTTTCTTTGTTTTTTTTTAATTTATCGAAATTTTATTTTTTTTCTGAAGAACTTAGCGAAGACACGTTTGCTTTAGTGCAAATCAATTTTCATCATATCTACAAAATCGTATACTTTACAAAAAAATTTTGTAGGCAAAAAGTGTGTAGTTTGATTTACTTAATTAAAAAAAAATATTAAATGTATAGGTTCTAATATAAAAAAAACCTATTTTGGCATATATCTCCAATACTTATGAGTTTCAATGTCATTCAATATTACCATTGGACGTCCCCCCTCGACGCTTAACAAATATCACCTTGGGTTATTTTGTCCCATCTAGCATGGTTCTCGAGATAAAACCTAGCATTTTTGAAAAAACTCACACTCTATATATTTTTATACATATATACAGTTTATATATTTTATATATTTTACATAAATATTTATATATAAGTGTTATTGTTGAAATTAATATTCTTCAATTATTTTATTTTGTGATATTGAATTTTTTGTATATATATATTTTTTTTGCATATATATATATACATATTTTTGTATTTATATTTCGTGATATTCAGTTATTGAAGTTTAATAATCTAATTTTATTTTCTGAATTAAACTTTTAGTTTATAATTTTTGTATATATTTTATTATTTATGTATCTACATATATTTTTATACATATATACTGAATATATATTGAATTGTTAAATTGTGCTGAATTGTTATATTGTATTGAATTGTTATATTGTATTGAATTGTTGTTGAATCATTTCTCAATTGAAAAGTTGTGAACTAAACTTTTTTTATTAAATTTATATCTTTTGTATATATTGTGTAAATAAAATGATTTTTAAATAAAATAAAAACTAATTTTTTTTGCTAATCTGTGAAATCACCATTATTCATTGTTATTTACTGAGAATAAATATTTTTTCGCCTACTATCTCTCATGATGTAGAGGCAACAAGACCCAGACCTAAATAAATAAAATATCCATTAAGTACTATTTTCCACACCACCACTGGGGTAAAGTTCAAGGCGCTTTTTTTAGACATGGTAATCCCACGTAGGCCTAGTCCATGTATCTCTTTATTAAAATGAAATAAAAATAATAACATTCCACTTATACTAATCAATTGTACTACTACTCATCACTTATACTAATTAATAACAATTTCAACTAAAATAATTACATTACACTTAAACTAACAAAATACAAATTATTTTAACTATTTTTGCATATTCCACGGTCCTAAAATGGTGCAGCAACATTATGGTTGATGGCAGCAGTAATGCTGAAAAAAGAAAAATAATTTAATTAACAAAATATTTGTACTAATAAAAATCGTAGCTTATAACGAAATTTGAACTTACTAAAACATATTATTCCATCCAATGCAATCTACCCTCATTATTTAGAAACGCACACAACGTGTCTCTTATTTGCAGTGCTTGCCTTCCTCCCAAGACATGTGCATGCTGAGATGGTTGTATTGAGGGTATAGTGCGATAGGTATCTTGCCTCCATAACCCCGGTTGTGGTACGTGGTTAGCATCTTCTCAGTCCGCATAATTTGGGGGACAATACTTCTTCCTAATTGCCTTATTAAGCATAAGGAAATTATGCAGTCCGCAGCATGCCAGAACAACTTTTTCGGCATTTTCGGGAGTCATATTTAACGTCGTTAAGAGAATTCTAAAGCGGCACACTAGAATTCCGAAAGTATTTTCTATAACGCGTCTTCCCCGTGAGACCCTCCGGTTATACATCTTTTTGCTTTGGGAAGACCCACACCAGGATAAGGCTTCATTAAGTTGGGGGTGAGGCTGAAGGCTGCATCCGCTGCGTAGTAGTGTGGTACCAAAATATTAGTCCCCGATAAAAATTTTGGTCCTGGAATGGGAATTTTCCCATTGCAAATATTTTGGCCAAATTTGCTTTTATTAAAAATGCCTACAATAAAAATATAATATAGTTTTTTTCTTATGAAAGTCAATTAAAATTATACCTCCATCACTTTGGGATCCGTATGCCGCAACGTCTACGTTTGTAAACACATAGTTTGCGTCACAAGCCGCCATTAAAACTATACTATAAAAAATTTTATAGTTAATCTCGCTGTTTGAGTTTGCCGGACATTGAATGGCAATGTGTTTGCCATCTATAGCACCCACGCAATTTGGAAGGTTCCATCTCTCCCAAAAATCTTTTTCGATGGCCTTGTAGTCATTGGCATTGGGCTCACACACATATAATGTTTTGAGTGAGAGCCAAATCGCATCACACACTTCGTATTTTATCATACGCACAGTCTCTTTTCCAATTTTCCAGCTCCAAGCAAGAGTTTGGAAAGAACATCCTTGGGTAAGGTATCTAAAGTTATACATTTTTTGATTATATTATTTAGAATCTTAATTCAGTTTCAAATATCAATTTAATTTAATAATTTTTTCCATACCATAATTTTTTCCATACCATTACTGTGAGTAATGTTATTGCTAAGCGAAATTCGCTGTTGATGATATTACGCGACCGCTCTGCTAGGTGGGGACGTATTAATCCAAGCAACAGATTAAATGTTTCGCGATCCATCCGTGTGTGTATAAAAAACTGATTCTCATCGTTTTTTATTTCACAAAAAGTTACCTAAAAATGAACGTTTATAGAATAGTAGCATAATAAGAATGGCATAAATGTACGTACCTTATAATAACCAAACAAATTTCTTGTTCTGTTAATTGCCCGGACACCACAAGACCTTTGTCTTTTTTTTTCTTTTATGTCCTCTAACTCATCTAATGCTTGCAATAAGCATAGTGCAACTTTTAATTTTTTAACTTTTTCCACAGACATTTTCAGTACTAAAATTATAATATTATATGCATATATTTTATTAGTAAAGTATAATGTTGTATTGTTTTTGGGGTGTGAAGAATAGATAAGCTCCTCGCGCTACATCCTGGCTTACGCAAAAAGTCTATTCAAATTTGGTTGCCAAATATTTCATTTTGAACTCTAGGCTGTGAAACAAACAAATGAACATGAACGAAAATCAAAATCACAATAACAACAGTACTTCTCATCACCATAGGTGAGACACGTATATGAAGTCAGAAATCATGAACTGCACCCATATACTTACACAGACGGACAACGATATACATCTTATTGTTGTTGATATATCGGTAACATTCGGCCTCTATTCGTCCTCAGTGGTCACTGGTCTGATTAGACCGTGATACGGGACCTGGCGAACCAGAGGTACCTAAGCTATAGTAGGCTCTGGCCTGCTATTGCAAACCGTAAACCTGTTGTCATGTCTAGCGTGAACAGGGCCCTTGGCTTAGCCGCCCGGGTTGCGGGAAGGTGCTCCCTTATTAGCACCCCTAGTGGGTACGCAGTAGAGAGGACTCATGTGGGGTCAAACTATGGAAAGTACCAACCTCTGGGCACCTGTTGCCCCCCCAGTGGTACTTCTAACAGGTATAGACGAAGGCCTGTTGGTGACCTTTATTGCGTCTAAGCTCGTGGGAACAAGACTTTACTGAAACCATTCAATTCGGTATTAACAAATTCGTTCCCTTTTCAATAACGAAACACCAACAAAAATATTTGTTTTCGAAGGCAACCAAATTGGCTCTTAGAAACAAACGTAGACTATTTAATATTTGGATTCATAAAAAGAATTCTGTTAATCGATCCCAATATTTAAAGGCCAACAAAATATCAAACCAGATAATTGAAAACGAAAAGGCAGAGATTGACAGAGCGAAAGCGGCAAAACTTTCGAGTATGTCAATTTCTGACAAAAGTTTTTACAGTGCCATTAATTCTTTAAATTCCGGTACTAAATCTTCTATCCCCCCTATCATCGATGGTGACTCAATCGTTACTGACCCTGCAAGGAAAGCTACATTGTTCGCGGAACGCTTTGCTTCAAATACGACAGTTTTAGAAACTCCTAAAGAAATTCCCCAAATCCAGTCTTCAGGAGTCAATATGAAACAATTACATTTCAAACCCAAAATTGTCGAAAAACTTTTAAGGGGGTTAAACAATAACAAAGCCTCCGGTCTGGACAACATTCTTCCTGTTATTCTAAAATCATTTTCAAAAGAACTTGCACCAACTCTCACGAGCAATATATTAATTCACACATATCCAAATTTTTGGAGGTCAACCATTTGATATCTGACAGCCAATACGGTTTTAGAAACAAAAGATCAACAACCGATCTATTGAACTATGTAGCACATCTTTGGAATAGCATACTTGAGAAAGGTGGTGAAACGTACGTAATCGCATTAGACATCTCAAAAGCATTTGATCGAATCTGGCATGCCAACTTGATCAACAAGCTCGTTGCGTACGGTTTTCATCCCGCAGTCGTGAAGTTGATTCAAAATTTTATGTCTAACCGATACATCTTGGTATCTATAGATGGCTTCTCTTCTGAGTCCAAATTAATTAACGCTGGTGTACCCCAAGGCTCAGTTTTATCTCCCACTTTATTCCAAATTTATATCAACGAACTGTTACAAATCACCAGTAACCCAATAAATATACGGCGTGGCTAGCTGTTACTCTACCGTTATTTCACCACCCAGAAATATACGCTGGCAACACCCAGCAATATACACTCGTTAACAAACTCAATTCCTCGTGCTAACAATGAAATAAATCCAGAGGACATTGCAAATCATATCATAAACATGTCTCGTACTTCTATTGCTGGAATCATTACAACACACCTGGCCTTTTTGTTATTAACCTGACTTCTACCCAACCTGGTTTCGATCTGCCACGCCATGCTATAGGAAATAATGAAGAAAATAGTGAAGATGATTTGAATTGCAGATTAATTGGATCTTTTATACGTGTTTTGCAAATTAATATTGAGGGCATGACAAAATCAAAAGTGGATTATTTATCAAGATTGGCTTTTGCTAATAATTATGATGTTCTTTTACTCCAAGAGACCCGTGCCCGGGATGAAGAACAATTTTTGAGCTATGGTTTGATTGAAAATTTTGTATGTGTTGATTCTATTCATCATGAGCATCATGGAATTGCCACTTTTGTTCGTTCTTCTCTTGTGGATGATTGTTCAACTGTTTTTAATCTTGTTGATGGTTCAATGGGATATATAGCAATCAAGTTGGGTAATTTGACAATTTTAAACGTATATAAGCCTCCAGTTAATCATTGGTTACCATCGTTGCCTATTTTTGACCATTCTTCTATTTATATGAGTGATTTCAACAGTCATCACAACTTGTGGGGATATGATTATCATCATGAAAATAGAGAATTTCTTCTTGATTGGTGTTTACAAAATAAACTACATTTAGTTTATGATTCAAAATATAGACCTACGTTTCATTCTGGTCGTTGGAATCGTGGTTATAAACGGGATTTATGTTTCGTGTCATCTGATTACCATCTATCACCACTATCTGTAACAAGAAATGTTCTCAACCGTTTTCCTCGTAGTCAACATCGTTGTGTTGTTTTGGACATTGGAATAAAAATTCCAATAATTCATTCATTGGAAATTCCTCGATGCAATTGTCGCTGGATCTCTCCTATTATTGGAAATTATAACCGTTTTGTATCTATGACAATATCATCTGCAAAAAAGTTCATTCCTAGAGGTTTTCGAAAAACATATATCCCTAGTTGGGACGAAGATTTTAATCACCGGTGGCAACAATATCAATCAACTGAAGATTATGAAATTGGAGATCAGTTAATGGATAAATTAAATCACTCTCGTAAAGAAAATTGGATTGATCTGGTTGAAAAAATGAGTTTCCAACATTCGAGTAGAGAAGCTTGGGTTTTTCTAAAAAAAGCGGGTGAATCTAAAAATAAAACTAATAAAAACGTTGCTCCATTTCATCCAAATAAAATCGCATCAAGATTGATTCAAAACTCGAAATTGTCTGTGTCTGAAGCCAGAATTCTACAAATAAAAAATCGGTTACGTCGTGCGAAGAAGAAAATTGTCGACTCTCTATTTGCTGCTCCAATTATAAAAGATGAAATAGATGTTGTAATATCTACTCTTAAATCTGGAAAAGCATGTAAAATGTTCCCTGAATAAGAAACAAACAGCAATAGTATTCGTTGATTTAAGTGCAGCGTATGATACAGTTTGGAAACATGGACTGTTATTAAAACTGTGCTCTGTGATCAAATGTAGAAAAACTATAAATATTTGTTTGCTTTGTTGTCCAATCGTAATTTTGTTGAACATTTATCAAATCTTCAAAGCAGGACTCGTTATATATGGACTTCGTTTATACATATTTCGTTTGGAGTCAAATCTATATCAAACTTTATATATATATCGACTCCAAACGATATATATATAAACCACTATAATAATAATAATAATAATAATCCTTTATTGACTTTAAATTTTATAATACAGTTGTATACATTTAATAATTTACTGAGATCAGCTTTTAATAGTAAGCTTTACAGCAGATGAAATTAATTATTATGAGTATTGCAAAAAACTAAATGAAAAAAGAATGTTTATATTTTCAAATGCAGTTCAGTCTGCTTAGTAACTAATAAAAAACTTATATTTACCTAACCTACTTAAATCTAAACTTAAAAGCTACGTTGCAAAAATTAAGCGGTGGTAAAGCTAATTGCGTTAATTAATTCATTTTCTATATAATTTAATTTATTTATGTATCTATCCTTAGCTTCTCTAGCAACTACATTGACAAGCTTTATATTTAATTCGTTGTGCAGTCTTAAAGTGCTATAACGTCTAGGGCGTTTATATATAGTTTTTAGAAATTTGTTTTGAATGATTTGAAATTTCTTTTTATGACACAAAGCAATATCCCACCAAATTGGCGCACCATAAAGTATGATATTAAGAATCACACACTTGTAAATTAGTGTCTTATTATGACTATTTAGTTTACTATTTCTGTTGAGTAGAGGATATAGACTTTTGAACAGTGTATTACATTTTTGTTGTATTTGAGTGACGTGTGTCTTAAATGTTAATGATTTATCCAAATAAATTCCTAAATATTTAGTTGAAGGTTTCCATTCCAAAGAAGAGTTTTGAATCAGAAAAGGTTGTTGTGGAAGTTTACGGGATGCTCTACACCTAGTAAAATAAATAGCTTCACATTTTGATATGTTAATACTAAGTTTCCAGTTTTTAAAAAATTCGAGAATTTTAGTGAGGTACAATTGAAGCTTATTGATAATAGATACCGCCAGCTCATCTGACACAAATATTGCAGTGTCATCAGCAAATAATGATAATTTACATTCACTATCTCTTGGAATATCATTGATGAATAAACAAAAAAGCAAAGGACTCAATACAGCACCTTGAGGAACCCCAGCTGGAATACTAAGTATAGAGGACATGGAATCAAAAATCTGGACAAAAAATGTTCTATCAGTTAAGAACGATTTTATGATTTTAATTAAAAATATTGGAAATCCATATATAAATAATTTATAGCAGACTGCGTCTTGCCAAACTTTATCAAAGGCTCGTTCAAGGTCTAATAATATCATTCCAGTAGATTTTAGCGAAGATCTATTAGATTTAATATGATTGACTACACGATGGATTTGATGAACAGTAGAGTGCCCAGATCTAAAACCAAATTGCTCGTTTATAATTATTTGATTGTCAGTTATGAACTCTTCCATTCTTCTTTTGATAATATGCTCAAAGAGTTTTCCCAATGTACAAAGAAGACTAATAGGTCTGTAGCTTGTAGCAAGAGTAGGGTCTTTGCCAGGCTTTAAAACAGGAGTAATTTTAGCTTTTTTCCATTGAATTGGGAAATAGCCTAGCTTCAAACAGCACTCGAATATTATCTTAAGAAAATGGATTCCACTTTCAGGAAGATTTTTAAGTAAACCACTATAATAATGATTTTATTTCATTATCAAAATGCATTATTTTACTTACAGTAAATATAAATTCCCTCACAATATTTATCTTTAAAATTATTAAAATAATTCGTTTTCAAAAAAACAAATTGCCGCCAATATATATATATATATATGTAATTATATATAAACCACTATAATAACACTGTATATATATATATGTATATATAAACCACTATAATAACACTTTATTTTTACTATTTTTACTTTACTATCGTGAAAAAAAAAAATCTTACATACCCCAAATTTTATTTTATCTTTTGTTTTGGACCATCCTCTATCTAAATAGCCAAAAAAAATTTTGGTGTACGTCTGTGTGTGGGTGGGTGGGTGGGTGAGTTTTCTGCATAGGATCTTGATGAAACTTTGGCAAATGATACAGGTTCACTTGAAAATGGAAGATCTGGATTCATTTCAAATTTGGACAAAATGGCGGGGGGTCTCCCGAACACCTCTAAGTTTAAATCTTGAATAACTTCTGATCCCGGGTTATGATCTTATTGAAACTTAGTATATAAGGTTTTAGTACTGTTTCCAATATTTTTGCATACCAACTTCCGGTTTGTCACTTCCGGTTAAAAAGTTTTTTTTTCAGGTGTTTATCCCTACTGTAGCCTACAATTACCGATCGATTTTCATGAAACGTTGCGAAAAGCTTTTAAATAATATGATAAAGATTTTATCAGCTTTTGGAGCACATTGGATAAAGGGTTGGGGGGTCCACCATACAACAGGTGGTTTTTCCCACAAAGTTTTTAAGTTTGTTGGGAGCATAAAACATTCATTCGTGAATGAATTTTGATGACACTTTGGAAAAAGACGCAAACATGTATGACAAAGAACTGATTAGTTTTTGAGCGATAGTGAACAAAGTGGTGGGGGGTCCCTGGAGCACCTGTTTTTTTGAAAGCTCTATAACTTCTGTACCTGATAAGCGAATTGGATGAAACTTGGTACATGAGTATGTAGTACGGTTTAAAATAGTTCTGCATCCCAACTTCCGGTTTTTCACTTCCGGTAAAAAAAATTTTTTTGTACTTTTTTGAAGTTTTTTCAGTGTCTTTATGCACACTACAGCCCACAATAATGAAGTGATTATGATGAAACTTATGGAATAGGGTTCCAATTAGTGTGAAAAGATAATTATCATGTTTTGGGACACATTGATCAAAGTGGTGGGGGGTCTACCATACAACTGCTGACTTTTCACAGTTTGTTTTTAAAGTTTGTTGGGAGCATACAGACTTCATTCATTATTTTATTTTAATGAAACTTTGGAAAAAGATGGAGACTTAAGTAACAAAGAACTGATTAGTTTTTGGATAATATTGGAATAAGTGGTGGGGGTCCTCCCGAACACCTGTTTAATGTGTCACACTTTTTTCAATGTTTGTTGGGAGCACACAGCATTCGTTCGTGAACGAATTTTGATGACACTTTGGGAAAAGATGCAAACATGTATGGCAAAGAACTAATTAGTTTTTGAGCGATAGTGAACAAAGTGGTGGGGGGTCCCTGGAGCACCTGTTTTTTTGAAAGCTCTATAACTTCTGTACCTGATAAGCGAATTGAATGAAACTTGGTACATGAGTATGTAGTACGGTTTAAAATAGTTCTGCATCCCAACTTCCGGTTTTTCACTTCCGGTAAAAAAAATTTTTTTGTACTTTTTTGAAGTTTTTTCAGTGTCTTTATGCACACTACAGCCTACAATAATGAAGTGATTATGATGAAACTTATGGAATAGGGTTCCAATAAGTGTGAAAAGATAATTATCATGTTTTGGGACATATTGATCAAAGTGGTGGGGGGTCTACCATACAAATGCTGACTTTTCACACTTTGTTTTTTAAGTTTGTTGGGAGCATACAGACTTCGTTCATTAATTTATTTTAATGACACTTTGGAAAAAGATGGAGACTTAAGTAACAAAGAACTGATTAGTTTTTGGATAATATTGGAATAAGTGGTGGGGGTCCTCCCGAACACCTGTTTAATGTGTCACACTTTTTTCAATGTTTGTTGGGAGCACACAGCATTCGTTCGTTATCGAATTTTGATGACACTTTGGAAAAAGATGCAAACATGTATGGCAAAGAACTGATTAGTTTTTGAGCGATAGTGAACAAAGTGGTGGGGGGTCCCTGGGGCACCTGTTTTTTTGAAAGATCTATAGCTTCTGTACCTGATAAGCGAATTGGATGAAACTTGGTACATGAGTATGTAGTACGGTTTAAAATAGTTCTGCATCCCAACTTCCGGTTTTTTACTTCCGGTAAAAAAAATTTTCTTGTACTTTTTTGAAGTTTTTTCAGTGTCTTTATGCACACTACAGCCTACAATAATGAAGTGATTATGATGAAACTTATGGAATAGGGTTCCAATTAGTGTAAGAAGATAATTATCATCTTTTAGGACACATTGATCAAAGTGGCGGGGGTCTACCATACAACTGCTGACTTTTCACAGTTTGTTTTTAAAGTTTGTTGGGAGCATACAGACTTCATTCATTAATCAATTCTTATGACACTTTGGAAAGAGATGGAAACTTAAATGACAAGGAACTGATTAGTTTTTGGACAATATTGGGATAAGTGGTACGGGGTCTCCCGAACACCTGTTTACTGTGTCATCATTTTTTCAATGTTTTTTGGGAGCACACAGCATTCGTTCGTGAACCAATTTTGATGACACTTTGGAAAAAAATGCAAACATGTATGGCAAAGAACTGATTAGTTTTTGAGCGATAGTGAACAAAGTAGTGGGGGGTGTCCCATACACCTGTTTTTTTTAAAGCTCAATAACATCTGTACCTGATAAACGAATTGGATGAAACTTTGTACATAAGCATTTAGTATGATTTACAAAAATTCTGCATCCCAACTTCCGGTTTTTTACTTCCGGTAAACATTTTTTTTTTAATTATTGGCAGTTTTTTCAGTATCTTTATGCACACTACAGCCTACAATACAGAAGTGATTATGATAAAACTTATGGAAAGGTTTCAATTAGTGTAAGAAGATAATTATCATCTTTTGGGACACATTGATCAAAGTGGCGGGGGATCTACCATACAACTGCTGACTTTTCACACTTTGTTTTCAAAGTTTGTTGGGAGCATACAGATTTCATTCATTAATCAATTTTAATGGCACTTTGAAACAAGATAAAGACTTTATTGACAAAGAATTGACTAGTTTTTGGACAATATTGGGATAAGTGGTGGGGTCCTCCCGAACATCTGTTTATTGTTTCAATGTTTGTTGGAAGCATACAACATTCGTTCGTTAAGTAATTTTGATTACACTTTGCAAAAAGATGCAAATATGTATGGCAAGGAACTGATTAGTATTTTTAGCGATAGTGAACAAAGTGTTAGGGGGTCCTCCAAGCACCTATTATTTTGGAAGCTCAATAACTTCTGTACCTGATAATCGAGTTGGATGAAATTTGGTACATACACATTTAGTACGGTTTACAACAGTTCTGCATCCTTACTTCTGCTTTTTCACTTCCGATAAAATTTTTTTTACTTTTTCTCGTACAACAGAATTTATGTTTGTTGGGATACTACTGCCTGCTTTAATATTTTTATTATTAGAACTACGAATTGGTTAGCTTTTAATTAAAGTATTTTATGGATATTAGCTCATTTCATATCCAGAACACTATGTTTCCAGAGCTGTGGTGAAGTCAGCCTATGCATCAGCATCAATATTTTTTTTAATTATAATTTCTATCTATAGTTAAAACTTTTAAACTAATTCGTTTTAAAAAAAACAAATTACAAAATAGTAAAAACACAATAGTTAAACACAATGACAATAACAATGTTTTTGACATTTGCTAAGTTGTTAAGTTCTCGCTGGTTGGACTTATGATTTTAGACTTTCGTTAGGTTTTCTTAAATCTCTTAAGTTTTCGCTAGTCAGCCCATATCCCACCATTCGTTTTTTCTCTCTTTTCCTCGTTTTTATTTAATTTTTAATTTCGTTGTATACATCCGCTATTATTATTAGGCACGCTGAATGTTCAATTAAGGTAAAGTGGGTTACATAATAGCGGGCATAACACAATCGTGACGTTGCACAGAATATCAGCGTAGATCTTGACGTGCACTGATCATCAGCATAGCACGCCAATTAAATATTATCAGTGGTTGGATGATTGTAATTAGAATATAATTAATTGAATCTGGTTCTTGACTTAACCAAATCTTGACGTGCAAAATAGCATCAGCCTAGCACGACAATTAAACCCCAACAGTGGTTGGATGATTGTAAAATAAAAAAAAACAAAAATGAATTAATGTTTGACAGTGTGAATGTAATCAATGACGCCTGCAGAAAAACAAAACACGTTGCAAGAACTACGTCACATCCGCCCAGCGAAGCACTGCATGGCAAAACACGAAATTAAAATTCGATTATCGACAGTGCCAACAATGAATCCGTTATCCACATCACCATATTATAAAGATGACGACGAAAAAAACAATTAGAATAAAAAGTACAACATCACCGTTTTGAATGTCTCCAACAGCGAGTTCATCAAATCATCAGCCATGTTACTTCATTGTTTTTTGTTACTTCATTCAATTCGTGAATAATTACAACAATTGCATCAACAAAGATTGTTACTTGTATATAAAAAACACTCCAAAGAAAAAAAAGCACTTTAAAAACAATTTTATTACTTTGTATAAACTTTTAATTTTTTACTAATTTTAATTTATTTTTGTAACATAAAACAATTAACATTAAAATACGACGAACATAAGATGGCAGATTACCATCTCCAACACTATAGTTTGTTATATATAATGCAATGTGTAATATATAACAAGTCACAACTCTCTTTTTTCCGTCAGCAAAGACGCCGATGTCGAATCCGCAAAACATATATAATGTTTTTCTTTTTTGCTCAAAATATTACTGGTTTGTAATGTTGAAGCCCTGATAATAAACTGAAGTTGACATGTCAAAATTGACTTTTAGTTTTTACAAATTGTCAACAAACCAAAATAAGGTAAAATATTGATATAAAATATATATCTTATATACCAATGTTTTATTTTTGTAGAGAGCTGTGACCAATTATAAACCTATACTTTCATATATAAACATATGGAATCTTATCATCATTACATTTTGTATACACGTAAGTTCAATAATTGCAAAATGTACCATTTATTTTGATTGCCGATATTAATTATTGTAATTTTCTTGTCCTTTTCATGAAACTTTTTTTTGAGAATGGAAACGCTGAAATCACAGCGTTAACACTGGAGATACAGAATTTACTTAAACTAATTATATGGCGACCGAACCTATAAAAAACCTGGAAAAAGTCAAAGAAGAATACCAATTGGAAGTAAAGAAGAAGATCCCAATTTCGATCGAAGAATATAGGAGAAAGAAAAAGAAGACACCGTGCGATATAGAGCAAAGCGCCAAAAAGCCAATAGTAATAAATTTGAAAAAGGAACGAGGTGGTGAAGGTGCCAGACTCGCAAGAGAGCTGAAAGAATACTATCGTTTAGCGGGGATTAAGACAAATACTGAAGAGGAAAGGAGAACATTTTTGGAGAAAGCAGCAGAGATAAAGAAGAAAAGAGCGGTATTGAAGAAAGAGAGACGCTTGAGAAATAAAAATAAATTTTAAGAATTTAAGAAAAAATTTTAATCTAAGAATAAAAATAAAAAAAAAGATATATATATATAATTTATAATTTTAAAACTTTCATACTAGAATTTAAACCTTTTTAATTAATAGATTTAATAAAAATTTCTCTAAACGAGAATAATTTCATATTTTTACGATTACGGTTTGTAATTAATTTAACATAAAGATGGGTAGTAACAAATCTAAGCCCGAAGAAAAAGAAATCATAGTCACGAACGGTGCCGGATCCGCAACTAACATCACTGGAAATACAGTTGATGAAAAAATCAATAAATATGAAATTATTGCCGTAACCACCATTTTAGTGTGAAACGTTTAGCAGTGCAACCTGAGCCCCCAAAAAGGAGTAAAGATTGCCCTGGCCAACGTTAAAGATTTGACCATCTAGCTAGAAATCCGAATCCGCTTCTTCGGCTTGGCTCAGACGTATGTTTTTGGTCGTGGGTTGTCCGGTAACTAGATGGTCCTGGTTGGAAGCGGTTCATAACAAAAGGGGAAAAAAAAGGATATTTAAATAGGGAACAGTCCATCCTTACTTACCTTAAATTCCTTCAAACCATGTTCTCTCTCTAAAACTTCGCGACTTAACTACATCATGGTAGTGGGGTGACTCATGATTTATTTGTACGGTAATACCATCTACCCTCCCCACTCCCTTACCACTATAACGTTAACCCATGAATACATAGTAGCACAAAGAAAAATAAACTTAACATACTAATTACTCACCAATTTTCTGACACTCACGTTCCCAGGCAGAGATTCCGAGGATCCGGATGCAAGATTTAAACTTCGGGGATGAAAGTCAAACACACCATTATACTTTCAATACCATATGATATAAAACTTTATTTGCAAAATTTTCCGTAATTCACTAATTGATTTAACAAATAACAACAACTGAATCTTTTAATATTTTCTTTTTGATTTTTCAATTAATTCAGCAATTAACATAAACTTAATATTTTAATATTTCTTTTGATTTTTCGTAATTCACCAATGGATTCAACAAATAACATAAACTGAATCTTTTAATATTTTCTTTTTGATTTTTCAATTAATTCACCAATGGATTCAACAAATAACATAAACTGAATCTTTTAATATTTTCATTTTGATTTTTCAATTAATTCAGCAATTAACATAAACTTAATATTTTTATATTAACATAAACTTAATTAATTCACCAATGGATTCAACAAATAACATAAACTGAATCTTTTAATATTTTCTTTTTGATTTTTCAATTAATTCACCAATGGATTCAACAAATAACATAAACTGAATCTTTTAATATTTTCTTTTTGATTTTTCAATTAATTCACCAATGGACTCAACAAATAACATAACCTGAATCTTTTAATATTTTCTTTTTAATTTTTCAATTAATTCACCAATGGATTCAACAAATAACATAAACTGAATCTTTTAATATTTTCTTTTTGATTTTTCAATTAATTCACCAATGGACTCAACAAATAACATAACCTGAATCTTTTAATATTTTCTTTTTGATTTTTCAATTAATTCACCAATGGATTCAACAAATAACATAAACTGAATCTTTTAATATTTTCTTTTTGATTTTTCAATTAATTCACCAATGGATTCAACAAATAACATAAACTGAATCTTTTAATATTTTCTTTTTGATTTTTCAATTAATTCACCAATTGATTCGGAGACAACAAACTACCAACAAACAACAAACTAAAAAAAATTCTCTAAAGGTAGTAAAAAAAAGACAACAAACAAAAAAAAACAAGCGAAAGAATAAAAAACCCGACCGAACCACGACTATGACTGCTCGAGTCGAAAAACACTTTCTGAATCCCGACCAACCATTCTCCAACCTAACTCAAAACCTCGGTTTCATTTGATCCGCTCAAAAAAAAACCGAAAATATAAAGTTAGCAAAAAAACTACAATTCCAGAAAACTAATTGTGTGAAAATAAATTTTCTCACAATTGAAACAAAGAAACCTATTAAATTTTAAAATGACTGAATTTCAGTCGAAAAGAAAGAAACAATTTGAGAATAAGTTAAAATAGGTTTTTGCATACATTACAAAAACGAGTTAGGAAAATTTTAATTGTGGGAACATTTTAATTTATGAAAATTTTGATCTAGAGCATTTGTCTAGACTGAAGTTGAGACCCATATTTTTTTACGAAATTGAAAAAAAAGCTGAAATGTGGGAACATTTTAATTTAATTAAATGAGTTTTGCGGATTAGCAAAACCGAAATATGGAAACTAGGTTTGAGAATGGGTGTAATGCAATGCAACATGAATATTATTTGTTTTATTTCTGGAATTGGGCAACTTGGGACGAAGGAACTTAATAAAAGAAAATATTAGGAGAGCGGTGGGTTTGTGAATATCCTTCGTCACAAATCGTGGGGACGTCCCACACCCTGAGAACGTCTCAAACCGGGCTTCTGACTCAAATTGGAAGGATGGGGTCAGGTTGCAAGAACTGTGTACCAGTATGGGGATTTACATGTAGTTATCACTGTCATCCAATTTAGCAATACCTTGTACGAGTGGGAAATGATGGCGACTAATGACTCCACCCGTGTCATGTTAATTTACAAAACGTAAAGAACCGAATTCAGAAACGAATATCCATAACGTGGTAGACTCCAAGAAGTTTACCAACCGGGTCTTCCACCTCAAAAGCTACCGTTCCGATGGGTTTCAATAATTTAGCTGGAATAAATTTGGGTGCGAGCTTAGCTATAAAGTTCTTGGTGGCATCGCTCTGTGTGAAATTGCGGACGTAGACTTTTTGGTTCGGGGCAAAGTTTCTTACCTTGCTTCTAAGGTTGTAGCGATCGGCGTTATGCTGGTAAGCGCGACTTAAATTCTGCATAACATCTTGTTGTATATTGGAAAGGTTATCCGCGCTGGTTGAAGATGTAGAGTATTGACCTGAAATGTGCTGAACGTCACGCATCAGTTGGTAGTCTGAGCAATGGGTCGCAAGATGTCGTCCGAAAACAACAAAGTTCGGGGTGAAACAGATTTCTCAATACGGCCGTTATCTCGTTAAGATGGAGGTCCCAGGCTTTATGGTCAGTTTTTAAGTACGAGCGGATAGCAGATAAGATTGAACGGTTGACACGTTCAACCGCATTTGACTGCGGTGAGTATTTTGGCGTGAACACATGAGTTACCCCGAAGTGTTTGAGGTGATCTGCCAATACTCGGGACACAAGCTGTTTACCATGGTCTGAACTGAAAGTTTTGATCGAAAAGATGAAATGAATAGTGCCGCATTAAATAATTTCTTAGCTAGGGGTCATTATTTTGATACGAGATGCAAAGGCTTAGTAGAGATGGTGGTGGTGTAATGGTACTGAATATGCATTTGCGCGCGTGCTGCGCACCCAGCGCAGAAAACGTCAGTAAATATTCGTGAGGTTTACTGCTTTTTATGTGTGAGTATTATTCGAAGGGGTATTGAACAACGAATTTGATGTTTGACTACTATGACTACACAGAAATAGTCCAAAACGACAAATTTTAAAACGAAAACCATTGTTGTGAATAGAAAATGTCGCATAACAGAGCAGTGGTTGTTTTCAGTTTAACCTTCTAATAACATTACACAATGCTGGATGGATTCCGATGTCAAGCACTAGTTCGGGTTCCAAACCGTAATAGTCGTGGATATCAATCCCTAAGTGAAGTGGCTGGGACTGGAATATGAGCTGTCGTGGGAATATGAGCTGATAGTTATTAAAGCTTCCCTCATCTCGATAACAACTGTCAACCCTCCCAATTCGGATCATTATTGCCCAAATTAAGTTAACGCTCAATCTAATACAATGATACATCCACGCCTATTTGCACTATTTGAAATTTGCACCCGGATAATTGAGTGATCACAATTATTATAATGTTTGCGCATTTAGAGTTAGAGTTTTTGATTAATAAACCAAAATCACTATTCTGATATTCACTTTATCAAATACAAAACAAAACAATAACTCCTATGACACAACCTTACCGAGATACAAAGGAATCCCATAACAGTAAAATATAGAGAGAGACATGATTCAATTATGTCTTACAACATATGAATAACATGTTAAAATTCATTTAATCAAATACAAAACAAGTCGTATACCATATGGAACAAACTAAGCGACATTGAAAATAATTTCAAACGGATCATAATTACAAAACATTTGATAACACCTATGAACACTTACGAGCACATCAACCTACATTTCGAAATAACGTAAGCAAACATGTGACATAATCATAATAATATCAATGGTCGACAAAATTATAAACAGCAGAAAATTTTTTTTTATTGTAATACAATTCCAAAAGAATTGTGAGCAAAGAACACCGTTAGAAGACTTAAAGAAAAAAAATTTTTGGAAGAGAAAATGCAATATGAGATTTCAAGTAGATTTAGTTAAAGGTTTTGAAGAAAACAAAACAATTAAAATCAACGAAATGGGTCAAAAAAAACCATCGAACAAATATGGAAAATATATATGTATGTATATATATTTAGGTATATAGCATGGTATACCTCTTAGTAGTACGTTGAATATATTTGAAGCAGTTTATAGATCCTTCATGTGTTATGGAGCGCAAATTTGGGGATATGTCGAATATGATGATGTCAAAAAAAAACCTCAAAGATGTCTTCCATCAAGCACATCAAATTACATGTTGCATTTGGCATGCAATGTTACAAAACTTCATGTTTATACTCTAAAACTACATTTTAATTTTGTCGTTAGAACTTTGAAGCTTCACGATAACCGACTACCGAAAAAGCTAACTAAAATTTTAATTGACAAAAAGTTGTCCTTTATAAGCGATTGGGTACAATTGGCTGAAAGATGTGGCACTACTCTACACGTGAATAATGTAAAACTGGATGAACTTAAACCTGACTTATTAGAAATACTTCAGCGACTGACAGAAACCCACAAAACAGAGTTTACAAACCAAGCCAGAAACGCTACGCTACATGAAGAATACAGATTACTCCATCACGCAGCAGGTAGAGGGTACTTTAAAGATGGTGTTTTTGTAGATAAAATGATGGTACTTTTCAAAACTCGCGGAGCACTTATAAATGTTAACGCACGAGCATTGCAAATACAACCCAGTGGAATCTGTTCATTATTTTGTTTAAATGAAGTAGAAAACGTTGCTTATTTTTTTGTTTTTGCTGTCTGTCCCGTGCTTTATCATATTCGTAGGAAATATTTTGGTACACAAATATTAAATCATTCGGAAGTCATAGGATATTTAAATGGAAAAGATTTTGATATACTAAATTTATATTTAGTAGAAGCAAGCAGATACCGATCATTTTTGGTTGATGGATATAATGTTTGATTTAGCGAGCCCGACTAAATAACTTAATCTATTGATTGGTATCTTTTAAATAATTTAGCGAAATTTGTATGTTTGTTTTATGTAGATATTTTTGTGTTAGTTTATTGAAAAATAAGAAATTTTTAATCTTTAAAGGCAGACGATCAAAACCATTGTCTTGATTTGTTTAGTTGTAGAATCTATATTTGAAAAAAACTTATAATTTGAAAAATTGAATAAGCATAATAATAATAATAATAATGACAATAATAATAATAGTAATATATTTAGGTGAAATTAGTTTACTTTATTTTGATTTAATTAATTAAATTAAAAAATTAATACTGTTAACTTTATGATCAAACTCTTTGGAATTGATCTCGATAGGTAGCGTTAAATAAAGAGTTAAATAGTACAATTCTGAAAACAAATACTTCTTGAAAAATCTTTATACACTCATGAAGGATAGTTACATTATCTTACAAGACTTATATTTTTTTAATATAATTCGATATTGAACTTATATATATTACATATACTCAGAAAAGTTGAGTGGACTGGTATTGAAAGCAATTTTTATTCATATTATTTAAATTATTAAAAAAAAACTGTGTTTTGTAATTGTTACATTATTCGTAATATGAAATCAATCTTAATAATATTTTCTAAGATAAAATAATTAGAATTTGCTTGTATTGAAATAGCAGTCTATTAACATGGCTTGACATATAATAAAATGCGTTTGTTTATAATTTAGTAATACCTTATAATTTAGTGTAATTTCTAATTTAATTCTACACATCCCACAATCCTTAAATTGATACAAAAACAAGATCGACTAAAAATGAAGTAACTTCTATATATAACAAAAAAAATAAAAAACATTATTAATAATATTTAAACACAATACACAAAAAGAAATTACCCAATAAACAAAAAAAAATGTAATCAAATTAATACAACAACTAACAACAATTTAACCTAATTTATAAAAAAAAATTAATCGAAATATATGAAGGAGAACATGGCTTGCGGGCAGACAAGACACGCAGGAACAGGCAAAACAAAGAAATAACTGGACCATCTGTTTTGAAGTGGAAATAGAAGAAGTCGACATAAAAAAACTAAAATACAGGAGAGTTCTAATTTCTGTTATTACCATTACACCAGTTGCTGGTTATAGTAACTCCAGAAATTGAACTAAAATGAAATAGGTCTAGTTCACCTAGAACTCGGGGTTTTTACTGATCCAGTTTTGTGAAAAACAAAAGTAATTTTTGAAATAAAATAATAAAAATGAAAACAAAAATTATAAACGAGACCGAATAAAAAAAAAATAATTAAAACATCTTTACAGCTTTTCAGCGTTGTCACTCCAATGCCAAATCTATGGGTTGAGCAAGGAATTCAGGATATGGAAGGAAGGGATTAGGAATATTGGATGCTCTCGATGATCGGCAGCAGCTTTTAGCTAAGGTCAAACGCGAAGCGGATTTAGCAATACTGCGGGACGCTCAACTAGAAGAATCTAGTAGAGACTCACAATGTTCCGTTTAACCAATAACCAAGTCAACAGCCAACAGCTGGATTTACTCGCGACAGAACATTGTAAGTTTCTAGAAAGGATAGTCTTTGAGATGTTACAATGAGCGAACAGACAAATTCAACGGAAGATATAACTAACATGCCAACACCAAAAACCAACACGATATCATAACGAAGCAGCCGGATTTGATTGGGGTAAAACAAGTTTTACAACCTGACAACCAAGGTCAACGACTTACTAACTTACGACCTTAACAAATCAAAATAATTAAAACTAAACACACAAAAAAAAATACCCGGAAATGTTCGCGAATCAAACTAACAAACACTTTCAACGGTTACAAACTTAAAACTAAACAAATCCAAAACAACAAATAAACTCAACAGATAACCCGGATACGCCTGCGATGTAACATCTCAAAGCGATTCAACCAATGGAGCAACAATGCCAAAAATACACTAATTTATGAGATGCTCTCAGGTCAATCATTTGACTTGGTAGGATTAGGGATATGACATCTTACATAAAAAAAAATTTTGATCATTGATTAATCGATTGTTTTTCATAGCATGACAAATCGGTTAACAACCTAACAATCGAGAATTCTTTAATAAAAAAAAACAATCGATCCGGTATTCATCGATTCATTTGAAATTTGTCAAATAAAAATTAAAATGAATGTCTTAAATATATTTAACAACTTTTCACCACAAACCACACAACAGTGATTACAAGATATGAAATAATCAACACACATTAAATTAAAGATTTAGTTTTTTAGATAATCAACATACCAACGAATTTATTCATATCCCTAGTCAGAGCAGTTGCCAAGAACATCTCAAATAAATTCTACACCCTCCATGCACGTTTGGCATCCCACTAGACAGTGTTTGGATGGATGTACCGTCATGAATGGTAGGGAACCCCGTCAACAGACCTATGGATAAAACACATGAACCTCACTTTTGTTCGGTTCATGGACTAATTGAGCCATAAAACTTGGGCGCCACTGGAACGTTTAGCAGTGCAACCTGAGCCCCCAAAAAGGAGCAAAGATTGCCCTGGCCAACGTTAAAGATTTGACCATCTAGCTAGAAATCCGAATCCGCTTCTTCGGCTTGGCTCAGACGTATGTTTTTGGTCGTGGGTTGTCCGGTAACTAGATGGTCCTGGTTGGAAGCGGTTCATAACAAAAGGGGGAAAAAAAAGGATATTTAAATAGGGAACAGTCCATCCTTACTTACCTTAAATTCCTTCAAACCATGTTCTCTCTCTAAAACTTCGCGACTTAACTACATCATGGTAGTGGGGTGACTCATGATTTATTTGTACGGTAATACCATCTACCCTCCCCACTCCCTTACCACTATAACGTTAACCCATGAATACATAGTAGCACAAAGAAAAATAAACTTAACATACTAATTACTCACCAATTTTCTGACACTCACGTTCCCAGGCAGAGATTCCGAGGATCCGGATGCAAGATTTAAACTTCGGGGATGAAAGTCAAACACACCATTATACTTTCAATACCATATGATATAAAACTTTATTTGCAAAATTTTCCGTAATTCACTAATTGATTTAACAAATAACAACAACTGAATCTTTTAATATTTTCTTTTTGATTTTTCAATTAATTCAGCAATTAACATAAACTTAATATTTTAATATTTCTTTTGATTTTTCGTAATTCACCAATGGATTCAACAAATAACATAAACTGAATCTTTTAATATTTTCTTTTTGATTTTTCAATTAATTCACCAATGGATTCAACAAATAACATAAACTGAATCTTTTAATATTTTCTTTTTGATTTTTCAATTAATTCACCAATGGACTCAACAAATAACATAACCTGAATCTTTTAATATTTTTTTTTTGATTTTTCAATTAATTCACCAATGGATTCAACAAATAACATAAACTGAATCTTTTAATATTTTCTTTTTGATTTTTCAATTAATTCACCAATGGATTCAACAAATAACATAAACTGAATCTTTTAATATTTTCTTTTTGATTTTTCAATTAATTCACCAATTGATTCGGAGACAACAAACTACCAACAAACAACAAACTAAAAAAAATTCTCTAAAGGTAGTAAAAAAAAGACAACAAACAAAAAAAAACAAGCGAAAGAATAAAAAACCCGACCGAACCACGACTATGACTGCTCGAGTCGAAAAACACTTTCTGAATCCCGACCAACCATTCTCCAACCTAACTCAAAACCTCGGTTTCATTTGATCCGCTCAAAAAAAAACCGAAAATATAAAGTTAGCAAAAAAACTACAATTCCAGAAAACTAATTGTGTGAAAATAAATTTTCTCACAATTGAAACAAAGAAACCTATTAAATTTTAAAATGACTGAATTTCAGTCGAAAAGAAAGAAACAATTAGAAAATTTGAGAATAAGTTAAAATAGGTTTTTGCATACATTACAAAAACGAGTTAGGAAAATTTTAATTGTGGGAACATTTTAATTTATGAAAATTTTGATCTAGAGCATTTGTCTAGACTGAAGTTGAGACCCATATTTTTTTACGAAATTGAAAAAAAAGCTGAAATGTGGGAACATTTTAATTTAATTAAATGAGTTTTGCGGATTTAGGCCAGTAATAATAGGAGAAAAAATTAGAAAAAAAAAAATAATTCGTTACAGCAAACTGATAGTGGGATATTGTAGAACACGATATTGTAAAAGAAGGAAACATAAATCGAACCAGCAGCTGCTATCCGGGGGAGAATGGAGAGGGTTTTTAGGGGTTGAAAAGGGTTTTTCGGGATTTCTGGCTAAACCGTGCATCCTATCAAAAAGAGTTATATGTAAAAGTTGTAGGGAATAAAAAGATCTACACTTTTTGTACGGACCATTTTTACCCTCACCTCAACATTTTTCGAAAAAAATGTGAAAAACCGATTTTTTTCTTTTTTCTTGTTTTCTTTTACAAAAAAAATTTTATGAAGTTCAAATTTTGGAAAAAGATACCTCCATTTATTGGAAAAAGGCAGCAATTTTTTCGGAGGGAAATATTTAGACGTTGTTGTTAAAATTAATTTTTTTGAAAAAAAAAAACAAATTTTTAACTGCGATTCCTCTTAAAACTAACTCTCCTAAAGAGTTCAGTTTTGACTCATTTACTCGTTCTTACGTCTATTTTTGATAAATGGTAAAAAAAAGTATAAATCTATGGACAAAAAGGCGGGAAAATTGAAAAAACCGAGAAAATCGTTTTTTTTTCGTGGTAATTTGCATATTTATCGTTGAATAATCGTTATTAATTAATAAAATCATTTAAATTTTTTATGATAAACGTAAACGACGATCATTTGGAAATAAATTAATGAATAATTAGATGCTTTCGTTACTTTTAGTTTATTTAGGTAACAAAAAAGCAAATTTTATTCTTCAAACATGGCGATCTCAAAAAGTACCTTTTAGTTTTCTTTCATGTTTTTTATATTTTACAGATTTGTTATTTACTTAAAACATACTAAACCTATAAGGACAATTGTTATTTTTTGTTTTTGAGAAAAACACATTTGAATATAGGTTGATTTTTTTTGTACTTTGTGCCATACACTAAACCCAAGTTTACTGATTCTATTAAACTTATTTTGGGTTTAGAAGGTACTAAATGAGGTTTAAAGAAGGTACTAAATAAGCTTTTTTGGGTTTTCTGAATGTTTAATATTTTACCCAAAACATATTCAAATTACAGACAGACGTTTTGTTCGACGATAAAAACCAATTCGAATATTTGTTAGCAAAAATATGCCAGTTGCAGATTTTGCTGAAATTTATCAAATAGATAGTGAATTTTCCTTTCAATTACAATAAAAAATTCATATTAAATTAAAATATATCATATATTAATTATCATATATTATAAAATAAAATAAGCATTAAATATTTTAGAAAAATGAAAATTCTGCCAATCCCATGTACCTTCGAAATCAAATTGCTCAAGAACGGCTTTACCAATTTTATCAAACTTTTTTTTTTTGTAGGTGATTAGTTAATCGTTTGAAAAAAAAAAATAATTAATTGTTTTTGTAATTAATTTTTAAATTAAAATATTAAAAAACTTTTTTAAAGTTGGCGCTTGGGTTGAAGATCAATTGAAATTTATTTTATTTTTTTTTGTAAGAACAATTCTATCTTTACTCTAAAATATTACAAATTTACAAAGAGGCTAATATTCGTGTTCTTGAGATATTTAATTTTTAAGATTTTTAGTACGACTGAAATTCTAATTGTTGATTATTTCTTCGAACAATTTTTATCAAGTTCGAAAACGAAAGCATCTAATTATTCATAAATGTATTTCCGAATGATCGTTGTTTACGTAATAATAAAAAAATAATATGATTTTATTAATTAGTAACAATTATTCAACGATAAATATGCAAATTACCACGAAAAAAGCAATATTTTCGGTTTTTTCAATTTTCCCGCCTTTTTGTCCATAGATTTATACTTTTTTTTACCATTTATCAAAAATAGACGTAAGAACGAGTAAATGAGTCAAAACTGAACTCTTTAGGAGGCGTAGTTTTAAGAGGAATCGCAGTTAAAAATTTGTTTTTTTTTTTCAAAAAAATTAATTTTAACAACAACGTCTAAATATTTCCCTCCGAAAAAATTGCTGCCTTTTTCCAATAAATGGAGGTATCTTTTTCCAAAATTTGAACTTCATAAAATTTTTTTTGTAAAAGAAAACAAGAAAAAAGAAAAAAATCGGTTTTTCACATTTTTTTCGAAAAATGTTGAGGTGAGGGTAAAAATGGTCCGTACAAAAAGTGTAGATCTTTTTATTCCCTACAACTTTTACATATAACTCTTTTTGATAGGATGCACGGTTTAGCCAGAAATCACGAAAAACCCTTTTCAACCCCTAAAAACCCTCTCCATTCTCCCCCGGATAGCAGCTGCTGGTTCGATTTGTGTTTCCCTCTTTTACAATATCGTGTTCTACAATATCCCACTATCAGTTTGCTGTAACGAATTTTTTTGTTGTTAAAATACTATTTTGCCTGGCCTAATTAGCAAAACCGAAATATGGAAACTAGGTTTGAGAATGGGTGTAATGTAATGCAACATCAATATTATTTGTTTTATTTCTGGAATTGGGCAACTTGGGACGAAGGAACTTAATAAAAGAAAATATTAGGAGAGCGGTGGGTTTGTGAATATCCTTCGTCACAAGTGATAGTAATAATATTCGTAGTTTACAAATTAAAAATGTATCTTAAAAATAATATAAAGAAAGAAGTAAATAAAGTTACTGTCTAAAAAAAATTTTTTATAATTTCAATTTTCTTTTCATTTTGTTTGGTAAATTGTTTTCTCTTCGTATGCATAAAAAAAATGATAATTTCGTTGTTTTGTTGAAAAATAATTTTGTTGAGAAATAATTTGTTTTGAATATAATTTTGGTTGATAGATAGTTTTTGTTGGAAAATAATTTTGGTAGATAGACAGTTTTTGATGATGAAATTTTTTTGATTTTAGTTGATGGAATCAGTGCAAAAAGCAAAGGAGATAATCGGTGAATTGGAAAGATTATACTCTAATTTTACGAAAAACCCGAATAGAACTTATACGCATGAGCATATCCTTAATCTTTGTACAAAAGTAAGTAGACTTAAACAAGAATTCAAAGAGCTATCAAAGACTTTCATTACAGTACTTGATTCAAAAACCCTTGATAAACTTCAAGGAAAATTTAAATCTGCTTATCAAGAGCTCAAGAAAAAATTAGCTACTTTTTCTGAGGACTTATTAGAGAGCTCCCTTCAAGACACGGAGGAAATATCAAATTTACAAGAGATAGAAGAGATACCAAGAATAAAAATGGCATCCTTCGATATTGAGAAAACGTTAAAAATAATCCCGACCTTCGATGGAAAATCTAATGATCTTCCAATATTTTTAAATTTGATACAACATCTGAGCAGTACGCTGAAAGATAATGAAGAAAAAATTAAACTGATAGCATTTATCTGGGATACCAGACTAACTTTGAACGCGAAGACGAAATTAGTTTCGATCAAAAAACCCGATAGCATTGAAGAACTTAAAATAATATTTAATAAAATTTTCAAAAAACGGACGACTTGTTTGAATATTCAAACACAAATCACTCAAGCGCGTCAAAATAATTTATCTGCCGAGTCATTTGGGAACAAAATTGAAGGTATGATAACGGAACTCAATGCATTACAGATATCAGAGCAAGGTGATAAACATGCTGATATTATTACTAAATTAAACGAACAAACGGGACTAAACGCATTCAAGACTGGTTTAAATGAACCAATCAAAAACATGGTCTATGCCGCGAGACTTAATTTTGAATCTAAATAGATCGTTTTTATTTTCGAATTAATTCTCGACGTTCCGAATTGCTCTTGAAGCCAAAGGAACTAACAGAAAAGAGATAGAGCGAATAGCTTAACTGTTAAAGTTCTATTAATTTTCTGGGACTGTTCTACGACAGAAAGACGTACTTGACTCATCTGTAAATATATATATCTGTGGGACAACTCGCATATCATTTAGAGTTTCCTGCCAACAATCTTCCGAAGTTCAAATGAATCATAATTTCTACGATGACGTTGATTCTTATCTGAAGAGTCTTGAGGAGAACTTCAAAGAAGACGTGAAAACCGTAATACATTATATGGCTTAATTTTTCTATTCTTTAATTATTGGGTGGGGCTTCTGTACACTTTGTTTTTATTATCACTAATATACATAATTTATATAAAAAAGAGATTACTAGCACTTTGTAAAAAAAAATATATAATATAATTCACCTATTCACTTTTAATTACATTTACTTCCTTTTTTTTTAAATCAATTCTGTTTTTATAAAGACAGAATAGATCTTTAGATTTTTCTTTTTTTTCTTAATTTTTATAGTAATTCCTTAGAGACAACTGTCTCGTTTGAAAGTAATACAAGTAATACAAGTAACGTTTACTTCCAAAAAAAACGATACAAAAACATAATCAAATTAACTTTTTCATTTGTTTAGAAAATGTAACAAAACAAATTCTAATTACTTTATAATAAAATCGTCCAAATGTTTACATACGTTATGCATAATTTCTTTAAATGGTGGTACATTTAACGAGTTTATATGTAAATTTGTTAGTTTATCATATAAGAATTGTGTATGCCTAATGTTGCGGGTATAACAGATGGAAGAGTGCTTTGCGCTGAAGAATGATCCTTGTCTGCTAGCTATTGACTACCAAGCATCATTCTCCTTTGCAAAACACTCTGCTCAGAATTGAGCGAAATTGAGTTATTGCTGTTCAGATTATGATATGGTGGAGTGGGAAGGGAGGCAAAATTTAACCGTTGGCGTGGAGGTGAATGTAACTTGCTGTTATGGGTCGACATATTATTGTCTGCTCTCATAATATCTTTCAAGGTTTGATGAAATTGATCCTCTGTACTAACTTGATAGGGTTGACTGACATTGGTCGACTAGAGGACAGGCTGTCTGGGTACAATAAATGGGGATAAGCTGGGAATGATGATCTTAGCATTAGCTGCTCCACCCAGGTTAAGACGTTTGTACGCTGTTTGAGAACGCGTTGTAGGCTTTGAAAGTTGAAACTGCACCTGTTGAATTTCTAATTATTCACAAGTCAAGTATTCGCAGTTTTTGGTGACAATTTGGACAAGTTCAGTTGCTTTCATGCAAGCCTGACACACAGTTTTCGTAAAACAAGTGTTGACAAGGGGTGGTAACATTTGGACGAGATGTTTTAAGTTCCTTTTGACAAATGGAGCACACCCCTTGGCATTCATTCACAGTTGTTCCTTTCTGTACCGACATTGAATTAGATTTGCAAAATAAAACAAGTATACTACACTATTGCAAAACGGGGGATAAATTTAAGTTGGTTTCACTTAAAAGTGCAGAGCTGTCATAAGTCGTGCTGCAAACAACACTCGAGCTTTAATTAGGGACAAACACTCTAAATTCCCGATTGACAAATAATATGACAATAGTTCTAGTGTTAAATACAGGTTCCACACATACATTTGTTTTGGCTAAAGTTGTATATGTATTATGACTGGCGTGTATTACCTACCTACTTTTTCTTTAAAAATAAATTTTGTTTCTGTTCCTATTTCTTAGGAATGCTTGCGTACCATTACATAATATTTGCGTTAAATACAATTGACAATATTTCGTTTTATCGTTTATGATATAATTTTTTACGGTTGTATCATAAAACTGGTCTTTAAACTGTATAATTTACAATAGTGTAGTAGTTTTTATTAAAAAACCACTATCAAACAATAGACCAAACATTTCTTTGTTTGGTTTTTTATTACAAATATTTCGGGGTTAACATGACCCCTCATCAGTGAAACTATAAAAACCTATACTGTATGAGTATAATGTGAATTATTTTAAGGGCTGTTATTTTAAAATACTACAATACATACAACCGTCATTTTGAATGTTTGACCACGCCTCATATCATGGTTCAAAAGTGTGAAATCCGCCATTTTGAATGTTTGACCACGCCCCTCGAATTTTGGGTTGGTGTCTTGGATTAATAGTCGAAACCACGATTATGTTGTTCTTCCTCCTAGTCATAATTTTATCCAATACCCTGTCGGCTACTTATTAGCCATTACCATTACCTATGAGGCAATAAGAAGTAAGTCTCAAGACAATAAGAACTTTTTTATATTTTATATTATATTTTATATATTTTATATTAAACAAAATTTATGAAATTTACGACTACTACGATACCGTTGGTATATTAGACGTATATATCTACTACGCCGACATTTACAGTAATTCAATTCAGTATACTCAATTCAGTAAATTCAATTCAGTATATTCAGTATATTCAAGCTAAAAAAAACATCGAAAATGTAAGTTTTAGTTCGTGAAAATGATGCAATATACAATTCAATATTCAAAATTTTCTTGCCACTACAAAAAGAAGTGATATCCCCTGCTATGTAAAATAGAGTGTAAAACAAAGCCTTTCCAAATAATTAAATATTCCACATAATTCAAAATAATTTCTTTGTTAATTGGATCACTAAAAAAAGAGGTGATATCCTCTGCTATGCAAAACCGTGTATAAAATAAACCCTTTTTAAAATATTTAAATGTTCCTCATAATTCGAAATACTTTCTTTGTTAGTTGGATTAAAGATTAGAATAAAACTTCTTCAACTATCTAGATATACAAATAAAAGTTTCTTGGAACAGTAAAGAGTTTTAAATTTTATTTATTTCTATCAAGAAGAAGCGAGTGTAAAACAAAACATTTTCAAATAATTAAGTGTTTTTCATAATCCGAAATACTTCCTTGGTCACTCGGCATAGAGATAAAAATAAAAAAGCTTCAACTAGGAATTAAAACAAAAGTTTCTAGTAAAAGTACAAAATAATAGATCTTACTTATTTTTATGCAAATCAAATTGTGGGATGCGATGTTTGGACGATTGACTGAAGAGAAGTGCGAAACAATCACGAAAGCTCAGTGGGGTCAGCTCCTGTGTCAAGCAGAAACGTGTAAAACAAAACATTTCCAATTTCCAAATAATTAGGTGTTCTACATGATTCGAAATACTTACTTTGTCACTCGGATTAGAGATTAGAATAAAACAACTCCAACTAACTAGGTATTAAAACAAAAGTTTCTAGTAAAAGTAAAAATACAAAATAATTTTTATTTATTTATTTATATTCGAATGAAAATGTGAAATATGATATTTATACGATTGACTGAATCGAGAGAAGTGCAGAACAATCACGAAACCTCAGTGAAAACTAAGACTTTTATTTAATGAGAAATATACAAAATGAAAATTCTATAAAAGAAATGCAAGCTAATTTATTAGTTAGTATTTTATACTGCAGACTCTAGTTTTCTAGATTAAGAACATGTTATTTGAAAATCATGTTCATTAAAGCTATAATCTGTTAGTCCTGAGGTTTCGTGATGGTTCCGCACTTCTCTCGATTCAGTCAATCGTATAAATATCATATTTCACATTTTCATTCGAATATAAATAAATAAATAAAAATTATTTTGTATTTTTACTTTTACTAGAAACTTTTGTTTTAATACCTAGTTAGTTGGAGTTGTTTTATTCTAATCTCTAATCCGAGTGACAAAGTAAGTATTTCGAATCATGTAGAACACCTAATTATTTGGAAATTGGAAATGTTTTGTTTTACACGTTTCTGCTTGACACAGGAGCTGACCCCACTGAGCTTTCGTGATTGTTTCGCACTTCTCTTCAGTCAATCGTCCAAACATCGCATCCCACAATTTGATTTGCATAAAAATAAGTAAGATCTATTATTTTGTACTTTTACTAGAAACTTTTGTTTTAATTCCTAGTTGAAGCTTTTTTATTTTTATCTCTATGCCGAGTGACCAAGGAAGTATTTCGGATTATGAAAAACACTTAATTATTTGAAAATGTTTTGTTTTACACTCGCTTCTTCTTGATAGAAATAAATAAAATTTAAAACTCTTTACTGTTCCAAGAAACTTTTATTTGTATATCTAGATAGTTGAAGAAGTTTTATTCTAATCTTTAATCCAACTAACAAAGAAAGTATTTCGAATTATGAGGAACATTTAAATATTTTAAAAAGGGTTTATTTTATACACGGTTTTGCATAGCAGAGGATATCACCTCTTTTTTTAGTGATCCAATTAACAAAGAAATTATTTTGAATTATGTGGAATATTTAATTATTTGGAAAGGCTTTGTTTTACACTCTATTTTACATAGCAGGGGATATCACTTCTTTTTGTAGTGGCAAGAAAATTTTGAATATTGAATTGTATATTGCATCATTTTCACGAACTAAAACTTACATTTTCGATGTTTTTTTTAGCAGATATCACGGTTTTTTGTAATGAACACTAAAGGATATATAAAAGAGATTGAGCCCTTCTCAACCTTTAGTGTTTACTAAACTTTACTATACTATACTATATATATATATATATATATATATATATATATATATATATATATATATATATATATATATATATATATATATATATATATATATATATATATATATATATATATATATATATATATATATATATATATATATATATATATATATATATCTATATATGTATATATATATATATATATATATATGTATATATATATATATATATATATATATATATATATATATATATATATATATATATATATATATATATATATATATATATATATATATATATATATATATATATATATATATATATATATATATATATAGTATATATATATAATTTTTTGTTTTTTTTTTTTTTTTTCAAGCGGGAGGGAACACTCATGTTCGAGGAAAGGGAACCCTTTCAACAGTGTGAGACTCATATGTGTGTTTTTCAACGTGCCATCATATGCCTACTCACTAAAACCCTAACCCTCTGTGCTACAAACCTGGCAAAATTGTGCGTATATCCAATCCATATCCAATGCTTGTGAAACCAATATTCACTTCATATCCAATCGATATTTTATTCATATCCAAACCATATAGAGTCGATATCTAATCAACATTTAATCTGCATCCAATCCATATATTATCCATATCCAAATCTAATCCATATCTAATCCATATCTAATCTATATCTAATCCATATCCAATCCATATTTAAATCCAATCCATACCTAATCCATATCCTATCCATATCTAACCCATATCTAATCGATATACAAACCATATTCAATCCATATCAGGTCCATATTCAATCCATATGTATTCCTTATCCAAATCATATCCAATTTATATCCATATCAATATCCAATCGATATCCAATCGATATCCAATCCATATCCAATCGATATCCAATCCATATCCAATCCATATCCAATCCATATCCAATCCATATCCAATCCATATCCAATCCATATCCAATCCATATCCAATCCATATCCAATCCATATCCAATCCATATCCAATCCATATCCAATCCATATCCAATCCATATCCAATCCATATCCAATCCATATCCAATCCATATCCAATCAATATCCAATCCATATCCAATCCTTATCCAACCCATATCCAGTCCATATTTAATCCATATGTATTCCTTATCCAAATCATATCCAGTCTATATCCATATCCAATCCATATCCAATCCATATCCAATCCATATCTAATCCATATCCAATCCATATCCAATCCATATCCAATCCATATCCAATCCATATCCAATCCATATCCCATCCATATCCAATCCATATCCAATCCATATCCAATCCATATCCAATCCATATCCAATCCATATCCAATCCATATCCAATCCATATCCAATCCATATCCAATCCACATCCAATCCATATCCAATCCATATCAAATCCATATCCAATCCATATCCAATCGATATTCAATCGATATCCAATCCATATCCAATCCATATCCATATCCAATCCGTATCCAATCCATATCCAATCCATATCAAATCCATATCCAATCCATGTCCAATCCATATCCAATCCATATCCATATCCAATTGATATCTAATCCATATCCATTACATATCCAATCCATATCCAATCCATATTCAAAACATATCGAATCCATATCCAATCCATATCCAATCCATATTAAATCCATATCCAATCCATATCCAATCAATATTCAATCTATGTCGAATTCGTATTCAATCCATATCCAAGTTATGTGCAATCCATATTCCACCCATTTCCCATTCTTTCCTATCCATATTCATATCCATATTCACTTATGCCACATTTTAAATAAGCCTCTTTTAATATATCTGGTTTGTATTCAAACTTTATGCAAACCCAAATGAATAACAGAGAGTTAAGAGATTAGTGATTGCAGAAGATCAGTTGTTCTGTGATCTTTATATAATATACAGTTAACGACCGCAACGTGTGGTTTTCAAAACCTCCTTACATTTATTTATATCTGCCTTTGTAAGAAGAAAATGTAAGCTCCTCTTGCATTTTTTGGCCATGACTTTTTTTCTACAATAGAATCGTTAATCCATTGCCAGCTCGATTTTTGTTTCAACATTGTGGTGTAATGACCCATATCAAGCGTTCCAGTATGAAATATAGCACTTATAACCTTAAAACAATAACCTGCAATGTTTATTGTTGTTGAAGGCACTTCTTTTATGCGACAGTTTTCAATTTTGATAAATTTTGTATTTTTCATTTCAAACAAATTTAGTTGAACAATTAAAATTTGTGCTACGGCAGCAATATCAGATTTACGTGTTTTTTTGTTGTTAGAGCAATTATCACATTTCGCATTCACAACATCCCGTCTGCTAAGCTCATGATCTAAAAGCTGCTGGAGTGTCACAGTAGCACGTCTTGCAATAGTAACTGGTAAGGAAATAATAAAATTCGTTTCTACAATTGTGGTTGTATACTTGCAATTTACATTCAGGCATGTTGTTGTGTAACTTATGCTATGCTCAACAACGGTTTTAATACTTGGGGTTTGGTTTAAAACATCGGTTATAAATTGAGCAACATCCTGTTGTTGATTTGTACCGTATATTGATTCATTTATGAAACTTTTGAGAGCTTGGACATCTACATTCTTATTATTGCTTAAAAAATTTTCCAAGGTTATACGTAATCTATGACTTTTTGGTAGCTTTTTTAATTCTTTTATTATAGAAACGCAATTAAATAAGCATTGCAAAGTTGCATTCACGTAGCAGGATACACCATCAGTATTTGGTAAACCTCTAATTTTTGTTGTTTGAATAGCCATATTGAGAGCTGAATTTTGAGCTTTAGAGACATCTTCATTAGTTGCCCATTTGTTATCTATCATGACATCAAAAGATTTTTTCACGACCTCTAAGCGTGGTAGGTCGGGACGGTATATTAGTCTTAAACGGTTATATTCGACTATGGCTCCAGCACTAGCTTTAATGGATGATGGATCGAAGTTAATTAAATGTAAGCCTTCAAGAGACGTAAGTCTAGAAAACGCAACATATGCTTGTCCAGGAGCAAACATATTATTACCCGCATCTATCACTGCTTGTTTTAAGCTCAATCCTTGTGATTTATGGATAGTTATGGCATAACTCAAACAAATTGGAAATTGCTCTCGTAGTATATATACTCCATCCATAATTTCAAATTTGACACTTATTTTTTCAATAACGTGCTCCATACCTGATGATAACACAATAGTAATTGCGTTGACATCATTTTTATCGTCTAGATCTCGAGCAATTGATTTCACGGTACCCACAGTTCCGTTTACTAGTCCTAATGACACATCAATATTCCTTAGAATCATTATTTTGGTTTCCAACTTAATCGTTATTGTTTTAGGAAGTCCACCGGTACGAGAACAGTTTTCCTCGTTTGATTCTAACACCTTTTGAACTTTTTTAAGAAGAACAGGTCTACACTGTATTGAATCTTTGGCGTGAAGCTCTATTGTCTCGGTAGGAATAGTTGAAAGCATTTCTTTGTTTAGTACATCACACATATTTCGAGTGGGAAACAAACAAACTGTATCAGAAGGTAAAGATAATATTACAGTACACAGTTCTTTCAACCGACCATAAACTGTTTGATTGGCAAACACAATTTGTTTTTCTTTTAATGTTTTTTTATCTGCAGCTGTAAGCAACCCAATTCGAATTCTAGACAACATATCGCGATAAAAACTATCTTCCTTTTGCCTCATATTGATCGTTAGTTCTTCATAGGCAAACAATTCTCTCCACAAATGAAAGTTTCCGAAGGAACCTATGTGTTTTGCAGTTTCGGAAGGCGTAATTTGTACATAAGCAGGATTTTCATGCACCGGAGGTAGTTGCAATAAATCACCAAACAATAATACGTGTATTTTGCCAAACCAACCATCGTTAGTGTCTCCTGTATCAAAAACTTCCGCCAATCTTAAGTGAATATACATCAAAGTTATATTCGATATCATAGACACTTCGTCAATAATAATTAACGGCACATCACACAATTGCTCACGCAAGGTCTTAAGTGCAATGTCGGATAATGGCCTATATTTTGCTGTACCACCATGTTCTACTGGTAATTGAAATAATCTATGTATTGTTAATCCTTGAATTGAGTGTGCTGCAATACCCGTTGGAGCTGTTATTGCTACTCGTTTGCCTAAAACTTGTTTTATCCAACATCTAATAGCAAAAATTAGATAGCTTTTTCCTGTTCCTCCTTCGCCACTAATGTAAAGACGTAAAATTTCAGATCCGGGTTGCAGAGCGTTAATCACTTTATCAAAAACACGTTTTTGATCTGAGTTAAGCTTGGAAACTACTGCTTCAATATCTACGTTTGCAATATTTTCATGAATTCCTTTAAAATCTTTCATGGCTTCTTCAGCTTCAACAGGCTTACATTCTAAGGACTCAATGTTGTGTGGTGATTCTTCATTTTCAATTACTTTTATTTGTTGTTTGATCAATTCTTGTACCTGTTCGAAAGCTTGATCTATTTCTGTTCGTTTTTCATGATATTGCATTGCATTCTTAAGATGTAATTTTAAACTATCAAATGCTTCGGCATATGATTCACAGCCATTCTTTAGATGTTCAACTTTTCTCCACGTTTTAAACAAAAATAATAAGGAAAAGTAATATTGTTCTGGTTGTGTATCAACTTTGTATTTAAAATGATTAATAAGGGCCTCATGCGTACGTTTCCTTAAATAAAAACCTTTATTTATCCTATAACATTCAACGTCTTTATTTGTAGGCTTAGAATATACTAAGTCGAACCACTTTACAAAATCATATAAACAGTAAGATTCTAGCTCCAGGGGACGGTTCGGATAGTGATCATCGGTTACGTTACGACAGAATATATCTGTTGAATCAGCACTTAGGCTTTCTATAGTTGCTCGATCTTTAAGTTTTTTACCTCTTATTTCATTTACATTTATCCATTTTATTTTTGTAAGTGGATCAGTTCCAAATAAGGAAATTCCCAATAGAGTATCAGCAGCCTCAAGAGCCCCACATTCTCGATGATTTAAAGCTCGTATAGAATAAGCCCACAGCCGAGATTGCAAAGATTTGGTGGAGTCTATTTCTGTTAACATATCCTTAGCATAACTTTTTTCACCTTTAGTTTCGTATTTGGTTATGTAATATGTTATAGTTTTTGATTTTTCGCCGCAGAATTGTATATCCATATTTCCTTCCCAAGCCAATAAAATAGCGGGATTATAATCATTGATCAATTCTTCACCAGATGCTCTTGGAATGTCATACAATCGACTCTTTGCTTTTAACATTTTTCTTCCTGCAACTGCGGTTACTACATTCCTTATTATAATTTTGTCAGTAATAGTCCGCGAAAAACCAAATCTGCAAACTTTTCGAAATCCAGATTTGGTTTTTTTAGTACGCAAACAGTAGCTGTTGTGGCGATGTTTTTGATGATTGGTGACACGCTTATACAAAATCGGTGAAGTTTTTTTGTTTGGAATTCTACAAGTTATGTGCTTCATTATAAATTCTGCCACTTCCGTTGGACTAGACTCACCAATAATTGGTGTATTCTCTGTCCATAGCAGCATGTGATAGTGTTGTAAGCCTCTTCCTTGATATTCGCGTCTCCAAAAGAAGTGAATTACTTTACCTAATGGGGCATCGTTTGAACATATAAAAGCAAGCATTGCATGAAATTTGTTCTCTATAAACCTTGATGCTGAAACTGGATCTGCAACTATTAACTCTTCTCGTGCTACTGTATCCAAATAAGGCGAGTTTACCTGGCGAATATAATCTATTAAATCATTCCAAAGCCATTCTGCAGGACTTAATGTCAAAAACCATGTTGCGGGTCCATAGTGGTCAACCATACATTGCAAATTCGCTCTTGGTATTTTCCAATACTGTTCTGTATTGCGAAGTCTTGAAAACACAGTACTTAAATTTGTTTCTAATAAATCTTTTTTTAATAAATCCAAACAGCTTTTGGCAGTATACTGTAAACGTGGGTTCACAATATTTAGTTTGTGATAAATTCCTGCTTTTAATTGACGATTGTTATTGTCATTTAACAAAAAAAACAGGTACTGGATATTAAGTCTAAACTGTGGATGCCATTTAGACATTAACCTGTTCTTTATGTACTCAAAATCAGTTAACAGTATTTCTCGATTAGCATGTTGTCCATTTTCACCATTTGGATATAAATCGGGAAAACATAAAAGATCTATGAATTTGTTTTTATTATTTATTGGTATATCTTGAACTTTTTTCATTTGATAAAGTTCAGTAGAAGTTTTATTTATTCGTGTCTCATTAATAGGGTAAATTGTATATTGATCATAAAAATTATCATATTTTGAAATAGGGGTTAATAGTGCTGGTTTATAGTTCTCACTAATCTTTTCATCGATACCAGTTGTGTTATCAGATACACCCATAACTTTGTCTTCAGCAATACAACTTTTAGCCTCACTTTCCTCTTCTATTGTAGCATCTAATTCAAATTTAACATTTTTCAAATGTTTCAATAAACCAGATGCCTGTTTAGGTAGTATTATGTTTTTATAATGAGGGTTGATTTCTTGTAATTTAATCAAGCAAGCTAGAACTTTGTTAACATCTACAAAGTTTTCCCATATAATTTTTGTAGACGTATTCGGTAA